>JZKD02S1689636.1:290929-307339 GCA_000966675.3 Picea glauca
TCTCTCTCTCTCTCTCTCTCTCTCTCTCTCTCTCTCTCTCCCCCATTTTCCCCTCTACCTCCCATTGAGCACTCAACACACCATAAAAAGGTCTATGTCAATTTTTTACTTTTTGGGTACCACTTGATCTTTCGCACTGTCTGATTGGGCTTCAGTATGAAACTATTGCTTGTAATTATCATTTATGTTTTCATGTTGAGTCGTTTAAAGTCTGCTTGAACATATGAAAATCTTCTCAACTTTAAAAGGGACTAACATTTACTTAAGGAATAGATAGTCTAAAAGTTTTCCCCAACGCGCATAGGAAATTCGGCATTGGGAAAGATTAAAAGTGGAAAAAATCTATTAAGAAAACCAAAATAGTCGAGCGTCGAATTTCACCGGTGTCGACAGAAAGATATCTCTTGTCTCCACGAATAAGATTCACTAAAGATATCGCCGAAGACTGATATGTTCAGCATCGGTAGAAAAAATGAGAAGAGAAAGCGTCACGCAAGTAAAAGAGTGGTATCGCTGACTCCCAAAATGTTTTTAGCGTCGGAAATTTATGAAGGTGATAACCCACAAAGAAACAATATGCTCAAACTATCCCTGATCGTTGATCCCTGATACCTTTTGGCACCAGAGATTATCTCAGAAGGACACCAACATAAAAATACACAAGGATATCATCGATCCTTGATCTGTCCACCGAAGAGACATGACGTGATGAGACATTTTATCCCTAGGATATGTTAGGTACGACGCATTTAAAATGTTAGTTAATTCGTGGATCGTGCATTAGTTTTTAATTCGTGCGCAAATCAAAAGGGACCATTTAAGCCTACCTATACAATGCATCTCCCTCCGCGCCTCTGCCGCCAACCAAGTTAGAATTTATTTGCAAAGATCTGATGGTAGTTTTTTTTGAATTACATTCATTACTCGTATTAACATATTGATACGACTGATAGGATCTCTCCCGTTATATTATTTTGAGTCATTGTGTATCAACCTATTCTGCGTGGAAAGGAGTTCAAATAACACAAAGGAGTAATACTAGCAATCCAAAGAAGGCTTCCAAGGTTCAATGAGTCTTAAACAACAATTTTAGCAAGCATTACAGGTATATATCAGCTAATGGTGTTTTACGCTTCATTTCATATGTTTCCACCCAATGCTACTCTATAAGCATGTTTAAAGGACCATTTTCAGTTGTAGGAACGATGCCTTCGAAGAAACCCACCACCAAGAAATCCCCAAGAGTGCCAAAGCTGCAAGAACCAAAGTCGGGAGAAGGTTCCTCCCCAACAGTTGTGAGGCAATTGGAATTCACTCCAAAACTGGTGCCCGTCATTAAGACAGCCACCAATAATACCTTCGTCCATCCCCCAGCCTTTGGAGACACAAAGGAAAACATTGGGGCCAAAACAGTATTCCCTCGCTGGGAATAATTGTTTAAGAAAATCAAGAAGGAATAACCCCTTGAGTATACCCTGCACAACGATCCTAATACGAGAAGACTCGACGATGAAGTTCTCCTGAATGTCCACAAGGCCTATTTGCACATGGTGGCAACCAGGACTCCGGTATTTCCCTGCATCAAACTCTTTAAATGGATTATTTATCACACCGATGCACAGAGGTGTTTAATTATCTACGACAATGGCAGATGCGTCGGGATTTTCCTCCCAGTAGAAGTTCAGAGTTACTACAAACTCAGGGAACTAGAGGAACATTTAACCATTGAATTGTTTTTTAGTTTCTATCAGAATCATGACACCAACAAGATTATGGTGTCTTGGTGGAGATAAAAATAAAAATTTCACCAATCGGACCTTCGGCTGGTACCCAATGGCTAACCTAAGGGAGTCATATATATACCTGATGGCTCTCCTCTGCAGATTGCATGGGGAGAAATATTGCTCCCAGTTTTCAGAGGCTTGGATGCCCCTAGCTTATACGATAGCCATTTCAGGAACAAGCTTCAATTAGGGTGCTATCATCTCCAAACAGTTGAGAACTTGCATATGACAAGCCCAGACACTGAAAGAGGTAGAAACCCTTTCCTTCTACATGGCCTCATATATGTTGGACGTCATCTATTCCATGAATGTTTTTTCTAGAATAAACTTAAACTGGCACTCCTCTGAGCTCCCAATCCATGTATACTTCAACATCTTATGGGAAAATAGGTACAAGAAATCATTCTCTTATCTCTGACCAGTTTATTGCACACATTTATTCCCTGTTTTTCAAGAAAGAGTGCCCAAGGTTGTCGGATGAAGCAAAAAAGGCTATATCGAAAGTAGGTCATTGGTTTCTAGTGTTAGAATATGAGTGGATGTGCTCATTTTACCATTGACAATATCACTATTGTCACCCAACCATAGGTCGAAGCCACCCTCTGAGCACCTTCACCTTGACAGAGATAAGAATATTGGTAGCAATCCAATAGCCAAGCAAGGATCATGCACCAAGCAAGAAGTAACCAAAGCTAATCAGAGAGTCCACCCAAAACTGGCACATCACCTTCCCTGAGACTTGCGCACAAAATTGCTAGATTGCAGTGCGCAGAAGTGGCTTTCTGCAATTCTAAGAAGTGTGTCAAATGAGAGACTGGCACCCTGTATTTATAGTAATCCTGGCAAACTGCCTGGGCCGACTTCTCATTCTGGGTACTAATTAATTCATATTAATTAACTCTCTTCAGTCGACATCTCTTCTAGGGTTACTTTCATTTCTTTTCTTTCTTCCAGAACATTCTAATCTTGTCAAAGTTCATAATGGAGGTTCATAACTCCCAAATTTACCATAATATCAACACTCCCTCCTAGCTAGGGAGGTATAACTTATAATGATCTTGAGCACAAATAGACCATTCAACTGGTAGTATCATGAGAATTGTCATTTTTATCCACCTGGATAATCTCCATGACAACTGGTACAATATCAATTGATAAAACACAATTGTGTTTATCCATGGTAGTACACAACTAATCAAATCGTGACACATAGTCACAAACAGTGGAACATATCCATCATAGTAGCATATCTCTACTGTCTGGAGACAGGCAGCCTCCATAACAATCATCTAATATCAACCTGCATAGAAAATATTATTATGATATAAACTGAATCATCTGGGCCATTCTTTCACTCACATCTGTGAGATCTGAAAGAGTATCTGCCCTCAGAGTAGAACATCAATGATGGGCTATCTGGACTATTCTTCTCAAGCAAAGAAGAATGATTGTTCTGATTTCTAAGCCTGGACCATTCCTCACCCTGGGACATTCCTCTGACACTAAACAAAGTGTAACATGGAGAGAATTAATATTCCCTAAGGAATGCATGTCCCTGATTGTTGAACCTGGACCATTCCCCACCCTGGTCCATTCCTCCGGCACTAAACAAAGTGCAACCTGTAGAGAATGAATCCTCCCTAAGGAATGACTGTTCAGACCATTTCCCATGTTAACCACAATAGGAAATGAATATCCTGCACCAACCTCCAAAACAGACCATTCCTCATGTTAACCACAATGAGAAATCGTTGTCCGGCAAGCAGGGCCAATCTTCTTGAGTAACCCTCAAGAAGAGAGACTTCCCTAGACCACTCCCCATGTTAACCACAATGGGAAGTCGTTGTCTATGGTACATCATCAATCCATCGAACCATTTTCATTACGAAAATGACCGTTCGATCTGGACCATATTCCGAACTAGAAAATGTATGTTCGTCAAAAATCTCAATCCACTTTATGAACTGGAAAGAATCTGCCCAAGCTAGACTATTTTTCAATATTGAAAATGAATGTCCTTAATTCAATAATATGTTAGTGCTCCCTCCCAACCTGGAGATTCATTTCTTCCCTTTCAACTAAGGGAGTTATTTCCATGATCCCCATCTTGTCTCGGAAATATGCAAACTTTATTCTGGACAGAGGCTTTGTCAGGATATTTGTTGTCTGCTCATCTGTGGAGATATACTAGAGCTTTACTTCTCATTCCTAGATTTTATCTCGAATAAAGTAGTATTTGATCTAAATATGTTTCGAGCTTTCATGAAACACTGGGTGTTCTAATAGTCTTATACAACTTTGATTGTCACAATGTATTATGGTCGAATCTAGAATCTAATCAAATAAATTAGATATTAGCTTCCTCAACCATATTTCTTATGTGCATGCTTCACATGCTGCAATATATTCTTCTTATATTGTGTTGAGTGTGACAGACTTGTTTTTCCTGCTGCCCCAAGATATCATAGCAGAGCCCAAGCTTAAACACATTCCTAAAGTACTCTTTTTGTCTTCTGCACTTCCTGCCCAATCTAAATCTGTAAATCCATGAAGTTGTATATCACTGGATGCAGTATATCTTAAGACATATTTTATCGTCCCATGAATATATCTTAGAACATGCTTTTCATCTATCCAATTCTCATGTCTAGGTTCCACCTGGAACTGGCTTAGTGTATTCACGACAAAGTGAATGTCTGGTCGAGTATTTACTAAATACATCAATGACCCAATCAATTGTCAATATAATGACGGATCTATTGGATCAGAATCTGGATCTTTTACTTTTCTTCTATCTGTAGTCATAGGAGTGTCCATGGATTTGCAATCCATCATTCCAAACTTCTAAAGAATCTTTATTGTGTACTTTCCTTGTCCAAGGAATACTTCACCATGCTTCTGCCATACTTCTAGTCCCAAGTAATAATGCATAAGACCTAGATATTTCATATCAAATTCAAAAGCTAGTTCCTTTTTGCAATGGATGATGACAAACTCTTCACCTGTTATGAATATATCATCATCATATAGTAGTAGAATTACAGGTGCATTGTCCACGACTTTGTAGTAGAGGTTTGGATTCGCATGACTTTTGGAGAAACCAAGTCTCATTAGATAGATGTCCATTATGGCATACCAAGCCCTTGGAGCTTGCTTGAGTCCATATAGATCTTTCTTTAATATGCACATGTGAGTGTCTCTGGAATGTACTTCAAACCCTTGAGGTTGTTCAATATATACTTCTTCTTCGATTGCTCCATTGAGGAAAGTTGTCTTTACATCCATCTGATGTAAGTTCCATCCCATGGAAGCAACAAGAGATATGATAGCTCTAATGGAAGTATATCTAGCAACCAGAGAAAAAGTTTCATCATAATCTTCTCCCTCCTTCTGGGAGAACCCTCTAGCTACAAACCTTGCTTTATATTTATCCACGCTTCCATCTACTGCATGTTTGATCTTATATACCCACTTTGAAGTTACCACTGATTTTTCTTTAGGTCTAGGTACAGTTTCCCATACATCATTTTTCATAATGGATTGGTCTTCTTCCGTCATAGCTTCTTTCCATTGTTTCTTTTGAACTGCTTCTTCAAATGTGGTAGGTTCTTCATCTAGAAGCTTTGTCATATATGCTACATAGCTTGATAATATTTTAGGCTTCTTACTTTTTCTGAATGTTCCTTCTAGGACCTTGAGTCTTTCTGCGTCTTGTAAGGTAGCTTCAAGCCAAGCTGGTTATTTCTTGGTCTTAGGTACGATGTCTGAATTAATGGTCTCACATGGTTGCATAGGATGATCAGGTTGTTCCTTTTCGTCATTTTGGTTTTCTGTGCTTTTGTTCAATAGGTTCTTCATTCTCTTCTTCTTCTATAGTTTCTTCTATGGATTTTTTGAAAGCCATCTTTTCATTGAATGTCATGTATCTATTAACTTCGATCTTATGTTGTTCCGTAATATAGATTCTATAATCCTTGGATGAATTGCTATATCCCACGAATATGCCCTTCTTTCCCGAGGGTTCTAGTTTATTCCTTTTGTCCTTGGGAATCTGAGAGTAAACAAGACATCCAAAGATTCTTAGGTTTTCTACATTAGGTTTCTTACCTGAGAAGGCTTCTTCTGGAGTCGTGTCCTTCAATATGCGGTGAGGAATTCTATTTTTCACATATATTGTTGTCATGGTTGCTTCTCCCCATAAGAACATGGATAACCATTGATCATTTAGTAGTGCTTTTATTGTCTCTTCGATAGATATGTTCTTCCTTTCTGCTACACCATTTTGTTGAGTATTATGAGGAACAGTCAGCTCCCTCCTAATCCCTACCGATTTGCAAAATGCAATGAATTCCTTTGAGGTGTATTCTCCTCCATTATCTGTTCTTAATATCTTGATCTTCTTTTTTGTGAGAATCTCTATCTCTTCTTTGAATTCTTGAAACTTGTTGAATACTTCATCTTTTGTCTTTAGTAGATATAACCAAGTATTTCTTGGATAATCATCTATGAAGATTACATAATAAAGAGATCCTCCTAGAGATTTGACTGGCATCGGACCACAAGCATCTGAGTGTATCAGATCTAGAATCTCCTTAGATCTGTTTTTGTTGCTTGGGAATGTTTTCTTGATATTCTTCCCAAGAGCACATCCTTTGCAAATTCCTTCATGTGTAGATTGTAATTCTAGTATTCCTTCAACCATCCTTTTGAGAAAAGGTAATGCTTGATAATTAATATGAGCGTACCTTCTATGCCAAATTTCATTGGGATTGACTTCGTTATGTACGAGAGCTTCTTAATTTTGTTCTAGTAGTCTATATAGATTTCCTTCACGACTTCCAATAACCTTAGCATTCTCTATGCTGGAGTCTTTATGCCAAGATAACACTTTTCCATCTACAAAAACTATTATGTTTCCTTTGTCTTCTAGGAAAGATATGGATACAAGATTCTTTTCTAAACCAAGTACATATAAAACATTGCTTAAATGAACATTGTTACATGTTTTCAACTTGACGGAGGCTTGTCCAAATCCTTCGACTGGGTAAGTACTTCTGTCTCCAAGCTCTACCTTGTACAATGTCTTCTTCTCATTTAGATTTGAGATTCTAGATTAATCTCCCATCATGTTCCTAGAAGCTCCACTATCGATTATCCACATGTCATCTTCAATTGTTCCAGTGAGTGATAAGTAGTGTAGAAGACTGATCTTTTTACTCATGTCTTTGGTTGACTAGTATCTGGTCATGCCTTGATCCAAAACTTCAACTCTGACATTTCTGTCTTCTGAGAGAGACAAAAGGTGTGTTGAACTAGGTCATATTTGAATATCTTCTCCTTGAGTTAGATGCTCCATCACAAGGTGTCGGATCTGGGATTTAGGGTTTCTGCAACTACTACTGCTAGTAACCCTAGCGAAAGTTCCTCAGAAATCTTAGTATCCTAAGGGTTATGCTTCCTTTCAGTAGTTAGACTGAATGAAGGAGGTGTTGGCCCATAACCTGTTAGAATATGAGTGGATGTGCTTGTTTTACAATTGCCAATATCACTATTTTCACCCAACCATAGGTCGAAGCCACCCTCCGAGCACCTTGACCTTGACAGAGAGAAGAATCTTGGTAGCAATCCAATAGCCAAGAAAGGATAATGCACCAATAAATAAGTAACCAAAATTGATCAGAGACTCCACCCAAAACTAGTGCAGCACCTTCCCCAGGACTTGTGCACAAAACTACTAGACTACAGTGCGCAGAAGTGGCTTTCTCAAATTCTGAGAAGTGTGTCAAATGAAAGACTGGTGCCCTGTATTTATAGTGATCCTGGAAAACTGCCTGGGCCGACTTCTCATTTTGGGTACTAATTAATTCATATTAATTAAATCTCTTCAGTCGACATCTCTTCTAGGCTTACTTTCATTTATTTTCCTTCTTCTGGAACATTCTAATCTTTTCAAAGGTCACAATGGAGGTTCATACCTCCAAAATTTACTATAATATCAACATCTAGATGACCTCAAGACCTACATCAAGGTTTTCGGCACCACAAGGGCACCCCATCTGTTACCCATGTATGTCCTTGATCGACTAGTGTTAGGGGAAATTTGTTATCAGACCATTCTGCAAGGCTATAACACCACTTTAGTAAAAGACAAGAAGCGGGCCTTCATACCTTATGGGTTTCATATTGGTTTCTACATGGTCAAGGACACCGTGTAAGCTAAGCAAGAAGGGCTAATTCAATTGGAATTACGATTCCAAACTGGCCATTTTCGCAAGCCGATCCCAAGGGTCTGGTCCTAAAACATACATCACAGGTATCATCTTGTTGGCCTTATGCCCATGACCGGTTTGAAGATGAAATTTTCACTGAAAACGCCCAAGACTGGAATGAGGTGGAGGCAAGGATGGTTGATTCTAAAATAACCAGATTCAAGGCCCTAAGTTGGGAGGAGCAAGCGACATCCTTGGAACAAACGGCTCAAGATATTCTCAGGACCCGAGAAGGAAGGGTAGCGTCTGAACCAGAAAAAGTGGTGGGTGATCTCCAATAAGTCATCGAAGTAGCAGAAGTTTATCAGGAATCATTAGTACAAATCATGGATTCTCCTGAGGTTCAAGTTGTACAGGGGATGGGGGGACTTATGTGGAAGTAGGCTCAACTGCTAATGAAGCAGATGTAGGATAATCTAAACCTCATCATAACACCTAGGGTTCCAACCGATATCCCAGAAGGAAGCCCGATGGAGCCAAGCGACCTCGATTTTACAAACCTTGGTAACACCAATGGGTCAGACGACCCTAAATCTACAACATCACTAGTCAATTCACCGGTAGGCGCAACCAGAGATAGGCCCAATGTCAGTAGAAACACGCGTGCCTAATCCTTTGAGCAAGCTTATAACTATATATAGTGACGATGAAAGCCCATAGTCATCTCACGATAACCTTGTGCATATCCAAGAGGAAAAAGGACCTAAGAAGAATTTTTCTCCTAAACCCGAAGTGCAAACAAAGGAGGTCCCGCAAAAGGAAACCAAAGCTAAAAGTGGCCTCGAAACAAAGGAACCCAACACATCGAAGACCGGAGTAGATCTGAAGGACAAGCATGAATTGGATGAGCCATAGAAATAATCCCCATGAAATGAAATAAGTGGTTTTGTGTCCAACGAGAAAGTAAGTAACAAGTTTTTTCCTGACATCTCTATTCCACTCAATTCTCAAAACCCCGATGAGTGACATGTAAAGGTCGGGTCTTCGAGGCACAGCAAGGAATTTCAGGAGCCTGATCTTGAACGAGTATACACCACCGGTATCCTAGGAAACATACTCACATGGGGTGATCAATAGATACTCGAGTCGGTAGATGAGGTAGAAGATATCTATGTGATCTACTATGATCAAAAGAGAAAGGTCATCATTCAAAGGACCACAAAGAAAAGAAAGATCACGTTAGATCACTTCATCTTTGTTACTACAGAGGAGAACTTGATAAACATAGCAGGTGCCCGTATGACTGAACTTATCGACGTGAGTAAGGCACTCTCAGAGGCCACCCTGGACAGGGAAAAAAATGATGAAAAGGAGCTACTTGCCATCCTAAAGGCACTAGAACACTTGCGTCATCTAGTCGAATACTATAAATGCACCACGTAGAACGTTGTGTACTTGAAAGGTGAGTTTGAAGAAGTTTACAATGAGTTCAAGAAAGAAAGACACCTTTTAACTGTGAAAATAGTTGAGTTCCAAGAGGATACTCTCGTGGCACTCGTGACATGCAAGGATATGGAATGATGGTATGAAAGGGTGAAGCAAGTAGTAGAAAGACTTGAGTACATTGGTCCAGTCCAATAGGGTCAAGACAAAGAATAACATGGCATTCGAACGGTAGGCAAAAGCAGTCTTAATCGCATGAAGCAATCAACCGAGTACTGGGCTAAGATGTCTCGGGACCCACACCGAGAAATCCAAGAGTAGTGGATCAAATGCAAGAAGCACTGGGATAAAATTATTAAAGTAATGAAGGATATCAGACTCCCTAGATTTGGCACCCCCGATAACTTCATCTACCTAAACAGTGTAGTTGAGTCGCATGCCAAACAAGATTCTCTATGAACCAAAGAGCTCGCAAAGATGACCGACGTGAGGCTAAGGCAAGTGAAATGATTTTTAGAACATCTGATCAGAGCTCGAACCATACTACAATAGTTAAAATCTAGTCTAGTGAAGTACTGGACACATGCGATGGACATCAGAGGAATACATGCAACTCCAATGGAACAACACCAATTTCCATGGGCCCAAACTTGTGAAGATATTTTTATCAATTGGTCTGAGTACGAGAGAAATCACCCTTTTCAAGAGATATCTCGGGCTGACTATGAAAGAAACTATTAGTATAGGATGCCACGTGGTGAATTTTGTTTTTCTTAAACTACAATTAGCCGTTAATTTCAATTAAACTTTACCTTATAAATAAAGACATCGACCAATTAGTTAAGGGTCGATGGTTGTTTCAAGAACTCTTTCTTTCTGGTTGTTAAGAATTATTTTGAAGCTACTATTAATTGAGAATTCCTTCTAGACCAAAGACAAATTTATTTTCATCAAATGCATGTGTGAGTGGATGCAAAGAAGAACTATTTCCTATCTCGTTTCATGAATAGATGTAGCAAGTAAGAGTTGTCCAATTCATTGTCAAGTTATCTGGTGTGATGCTTTGTTGTTATTTTCTTTAATGATGAAGATGATGAATCATTGTGTGATTATGTGATGAACGATTATGATAGATGAATTAATTTTCTTACCGTTATATTATTGCATATGTGTTTTCTTTCTGATAATTAGTAATCGCATAGAGAAGTTGGATGCTCACATGGTTAACGTATTAGTACTAGGGATGTGGTATAAAATTGTTGTATGCATGCTTGAGTAGCGGTTTATCCCAAGCTCGGCCTCTTCCCCCAATAGCTAGAACTTAATTCTGCTTTTTTGCCAATTTGGTTTATACCGGCTTACACCTCACATCGGTCCCGTCCAAGAGGTAATCTAAACTGAAGGAAGATCCTTCACAAGAAAATGTTAAAGCCCATCGATTAATTGGTCAGATCGCAAGATCTGGAAAACCATTCCATTCCAAACGCTACAGAGTCTAATTGGGCCTCAGTTGTTGGTTTGGTTCCTACTATTGAACTAGGGATTTGAGACCCATCAACAAAATTGGTGCTAGAAGGAGGGTCTGAGAATGAATGGTTGAATATGTATTTTATATAGCATTTCAAACAGCCTACAGATTCGTAGAAGCCCACATGCATGGCTAGTCATTCCAAATACATCCCACACACTGAGTACTCCTGGAATGAGTAACTCACTCCAGCCCGAGGAAGAACCTTTTCACCGTGAAATACCATACGCTCCTCCTCATGAGGAAGTAAATCAATTCAGAAGAATCACAAGAGCCTATGCCTGCCAAATCAGTGCGTTGTCCTTAGCTCTCATACTCCCTCGAAGAAAACAACAAAGTAGACCAGTGGCTAGTACTCTCGATGAGGTTTTCGTACACTCTGTAGAAGACTTAATAAATTTTGTGATTACCGAAATCCAAGAAACTCTTGATTTGATACCCGGAACGCCAGCCGACGACATCTCTGAACCGGATGATTTCTCGGAAGAGGAGGAGTTTAATTCAAAGTCTGAAGATATGGAAGGAAACAACGACCATAATGATGAAAGGGGGAACCCGCCTCTGAACAATCAACCCTGGTTAGCCAGAGACGCTTTGGCCCACATGGGACTAGTCCATAACCTTCCCCGGCATCCAGAGAAGTTGTTGCCTAAGTTCGATCCCGAAACCTCTAGATTTCTTGAAGATCATATAAAGAAATTTATACTAGCAATCATACTTATGAACATCCAACATGAAGAGGTAGTTTGCAGGCTTTTCCCCTACACGTTTGAAAATTCAGTTTCCATGTGGTATTTTAATCTGCCAATAGGATCTATAACTAGCTGGACCAAGTTTCAAAAAGACTTTCTAGATAAATTTGCAAAGGAAACTACTACGGGAAATTTGATGGCCAAGTTAATCTCCACCACCATGAATTTGAAAGAAAGAGTCAAAGATTTCAATCAAAGATTCACAACCATCTTAAACAAGTTTCATCCCGAAGCGAAACCAACCCAGGAATTGCAAATTGAGGTTTACGCTAACACGCTCTTGGCTTCTATTTCTATGTTTGTAAAAAGAGTCACCAAGCAATCCTTGGTTGAAAATTTTAAAGAATCCAAAACGATAGAATTCTAAATGAAAGGGTGTAAAGAGGGTCAGGTCTCACTAGTTAAGAAATAAGCTCAGCCTCCCCCCAGGAGAGGAATCCTTTTGGCTAGACCGTCAGAGAAACAAACAGAGAAAACTCCCTACAAAAGTAACGGAGACATAAAATACCTCCAATGCATGGTTAAGAAATTATCGAATGAGATCACATACATGAAGAGGAATGAAGGGGAGGGAAACCAAGGCCAAAGGCCCTACAATCCTTTCTTTAAGAGGAACCCACCATTCAAGGAAATTGAGCCTCCCCCATCTAACTTAAATATTGATCTAGGAAATGTTGCATCTGATTCTTTCTATACTTATCACCAGGAAAACCACTCTGAAAGAGATTGCCCCCAATGGGTGCATGCCATGAATTTGATGGCCAATCGATTTCTAGACGAAATCTCCCTGACCAAACAGCCAAGCAGTTCGGTTATGAATATTTTTGACCAGGGAGAGATTGATCCACCACAAGATACATCCATGCTAATATAGGATCCTAACCTGATCATGCTTTCTGATGACCTATTTGAGTCTCAGGAACAACCCACAAAAGTCTTGGTGATACAAACACGCAGTAAGGGTCCGCATGTCTCGAAAGATACCGCTGACACCCATACCTCAGGGAGTAAGGAAACTCTTGATCGCTCAAAAACACCTTTCACTCCTGGTAAAAACCCTATAAGCATCCATACCCAGGAACCACCCAAGTTGGATTACAACGTGGTCGAAGATTTGAAGAAGTTAAAGGATAATATATCAGTTATGGACATATGCAGGATTCCTCATCAGAAGGACTTTATGTTACAAGATTTGAACTCAGTAGAAAACCCGACCATGGGAAATGGTCATGAAAGAACTCTATCGCCCACACATTTGGTGAGAAAACCAACTGTGAACACCTACTCAGAATATATAAAGGAAAAAACTTGCTTCGCACCGTTCCTCTTAACGTTTGAAGTCTTCAATAGAAACCTTCACAATTGTTTGGTAGATTCTAGGGCGTCTTCCAACGTTGTGCCTTTGTCTATTTGAAAAAAGTTAAATGTTGTTCCTCCTAAGAGTTATAAACATGTCATACAACTAGATAGAACCTAGGTCAAGGTCATGGGAGAAATCAAATATGTAATGATCAGAACAGCTACACACCCTAAGTTTGTGCAAGTGATCGACATCATTGTGGTAGATATTCCAGAGGCCTATGAGTTATTACTGAGTCGAGATTGGTCTGAAAATCTAAATGGATATTTTAGTACAGACTGGTCACACCCTTGGCTACCACTGAAGGGATACAAGAACATGATCAGAATCAATAGGGAGAGATATCTGAAACACACGGTCACTGATCTAGAAACCCTGAACGAACCCTCGTCCACGAACTTACTCATTTTGGGCAATTATTCCTGTGAATCCCACTTCAGAAACTTCTCTCCTCTCTTGTCCGATGTTCCCCTCACTCAAAACTATGAAATGGTTTTTCAGGATAAATCGCCTATACCAACAAAAGACACCCCTTTTTGTCAAGACCCTGTGCTAGATATTACAGAGCAAAAGATAGGAGAACAAGAAATTAACAAGGAAAAGAAAAAGGGTGATTGTCATTCACAAATTTGAACCTTATATTTTGATGGATTTAAATCACAAGAAGGGTCATGAGCAGGGTTCATCTTCATTGATCCTAAAGGTAAGCATCATTTCCTATCTTGTAGGCTAGATTTTGAATGTACAAACAACAATGCTAAATATTAATCCCTAGTACAAGGATTAAAGAAGGCTATAGACTTGAATGTCAAAGAATTTAAGGTTTTCGGAGATTCTGAAATCGTCGTTAGACAAGTAAGGAATACTATACATTGCAATTCTCCTCACCTAAAGAAATATCAATAAGAGGTGCATAGGTTAGTAGAACATTGTAAAGCCTTCAATATTACAACAATCACCAGAGCAAAGAATATTCTTGCTGACTCCTTGGCCACAGTTGCTTCTAGGATGTCGCCTCTGGAAGATTATGAAGCCTCCTGATTCACTGTGGAGCCACTCTACAAACCGTCGGTGCCTAATGTATATAAAGTGTCGATCTATGTTGAACTTCATTCGTGGTAGGAACCTTTGTAGGGTGTTCAGAGTCATGCGAGGCTCGGCTTCAATGGATTTCTTTAGATGGAGGTAGTATGTATGAAACACAATGTTCAACTGCCATTGTTTGTTCATATCAGTTGAATACCATAGGGTAGTGAACTTCATGACAAGCGTTTCTAACAACTCTATGTCGGGGAAGGTCGCTCCTTCCAACATCTCCCAGGAAAAAAATGCAATGAGGACCAAGAGCCAATTGAAATGAAATTCATAACCCTAATCCTGTGCTTCTTGGAAATCTAGTTCCAACTGGTTCACTAGGTACTTCACCCATTTCATCTGTATGCCTTCCATGCACTTCCCTGCGAGGTCAACGACAAAGTCGGTGATCTGCGTAGGTCAGTTCTTCCTTACTAACTTTTCAGCTATTAGTTGACATGTGAGGCACACTGCGCCACTCTGTATGGAAGCTACCTTGTAGCCTCTTGTTCCCTTCTCAATGTGACCATATGTATCATTGATCTTTTGTGCAAGTGTGCGATTTGTGGGTTTTCCTGGATAAAATTCCTGCAGGTCGGTTCCTTGCATACTCAATCCTATGATCCTGTTGATCAGTGTTGGATCAACTGTAATGCAGTGGTCTATCCATAAGTAGCTACCATGGTAACATGATAGTAGCATCTTAACACATGCATTGACTTCTTGGTGTCTTCTGAAGTGTGGGATCTTCATGACATTCAACAAGGTGGACTGCACAAGGTTCATCGTCCACAACAGAGGGATGATCTTCCAGTTCTTCCCTTTAGTTCTGGTTAGGTACTTGTATGGGGTGAGCATACCATAGATCTTGCAATCTTCAATGTTGAAGTCGCTAAACTTTAATGTTGTGATCTTATCCTACTTTGTCTGAACTGTGTGTATCCCCTTTGGGAGGTACGAGTGACCATAGTGTAATCGAAGTCTCTTGGCACACTATCACAATTCACCGTGCCAGCCAAAGGCGGGATGCAAAAGGGAAATATGGATGGAATCAACTTCGTGTTTTCTACGTCGTCTTTATGCTTGGTTCTCTTCTCTACTGATGGTCGGGATGGCCCCAATCCGTGAGCATTCGATGGAGAGGCTTGCAGTCCTCTCGTCGATGATGCGTGTACACCTATATAGATTGACATGACTCTTTCATTCATGAGATCGATCAGAAATTCTTCAATAACTCTCTCTACAGTGTTGAACTCATCCAACATACACTCTCGAGGTTGGAAATCTTGGGTTTGAGGAGTTACTTAAACATTGCAATAGGATAGAAGGCAATAGCACAATGATCACTATGTAAAATCAACAAGTCTGCGGGCTCAAATTCATGATTAGCAAAAGTGTTCTCGATGCATGGCGCGACAGGATAAATAGATAACTTGGGATTGGATTGCTTGCAATGGTCAAGAGGCCTTCATTAACTCTATCATGTCCATTACGACACGGTCCAATGGTCTAGTGGTGAACCATAAATGCCTTTCTACCCATTTGGGGGGTCAGCTGAATGGTTATATTAGTCCCAACGACTATATTGCTTCGCCATGGCGAAGTTCCATGTGGTGTTGCTCTGTTATCACAGCAAAGCTCCAATTTTGCAAATTTTCCTTCTACGAAGTTACCTCTGGAACCTTCTGTAACTTGTCGGTATTAGCGCTCTTCTTACTTAGTTTTCTAGCTTTCTTTCCAGTGAGCTTCGTCTCGGTATGCCTTTTTCCATTATGATTCTTATCTTCTTTTGGCATAGTTACTTCGAGCTGTTGAGATTCTTTCCTAAGAGTCGAGGGTGATACTTCTTCTTTACCTAGCATAAGTACTTCAATATTTTGAGGGTCTTCTAGTGTTCTTGCAACTTCGACATCCGGGTCTTGGGTGTTAAATAGCTTCGATATGTTCTCTTGTTCTTCAATCAAGTGTGCAATCCTTCTAGTCGTGAAATCTTTTAACTCTTGCTTCTTCTACTCTAAAACTTCTTCTTCTTTCCTTCTAGTCTGGTCCTTCTCGATCCAAGGTTTTCCTAGTAACATGGTAAATGGGGCGTTGTTCTCAACAAATTTAATAATCTCAAAATCTTCCTCTGTTGAAGTTCCATTGGCAGTTGGAAAAGAGTCAAGCCAAGTACAAGACGAGACATGACAAGCATTGTGTTGATCACAGTTTCCAAGTTGGAGATGAAGTTTGGCTTTACATTAGTAAGGAGAGGCTTAAA
>JZKD02S1689636.1:326766-337918 GCA_000966675.3 Picea glauca
GAAATCCAATACTTCATGGTCCATAGCTTTGCAACAAAGACAACTAGGTCTTCTTCCAGGGCATTCCTTAGCAAGATGTCTCGGTCTTCTACAACTATAACAGAGGGTTAATGCTCTCTTTATTTTAAATGATTCTCATCTCTTTCGATATTGCGCGCTAGAATCATGGTAACTAACCTACAAACATTTATTTCTAGGATCATGCATCCATTTGTTAGTCCAAACATTCTTTCTATGCATATGTATAACATATCTTTCACTATTCTTATCAGATCTATGCATATAAAACCTTATTTCATCTATTAGTTCCCTAGTTTTCAATCTAGAACAGAATCTATCAAACATACCTAGATCAATACTTTAGAAACAAAAATTTCCACTTATCTTACTTCTACAGAGCACAAAGCTTTCAAATCTAGAACTTTTCACTATTCTTACCTTTATCAGAGCACAGAGCTTGTAGATCTTACCTCTTTTAGTCAAGAATTCTCACTTTTACCTTTCTTAGAGAAAAAAAATTTCAGATCTTACCTCTTTTCTTCCGATCAGACTTCTTTTCTTTAGCACAGATATTCTCAAACTAAGTAGAGTATTGTGCACTAGAGCGGCATATCTATGTACAGAGATTTCACAGTTTTAGTACAGATCTTTGCATAAAGCTTCTTCTTCCTTAGTTCCTAGCAATCATAGTTTCAGGTCTCGGCAACGGAACCATTTGTTGGCACAGGGGCAGACCCAGGGTTCAACGCTACAACAGTGCACCAACAAAACCCTAACTATCGGCCCTTTCAAAAACACCTGCGAAGCAGATGAAGTCTCACCTGAGATAGAGGCAGGGGTGGTTGCAAGACTCAGGTGTCTGCAACCATAGTTGGGACACAGATCTGTGATTGTAATACTTAACAGAGCACTTAGTACCAACAGTTCATAAATATTCAACCACTATCTACTTCGCAGATAAAACGGAGCATCGCATCATTCATCCATATCTGATGTATCTAAGAAATTATCGTATAGAAGTAGGTTAGATGTAATGAATTCAGGCACTAATCATATTAATGTAAGTCAGATATAAAATCCATATACATCATTAGCACAAAGCATAAACAAATCTATCTATCTATATCAAAGCACTTAGCAAGTAAAGACATAAACACATCAACACATCAACACATTGCACAAAGCAGAGCAACACATAATATATGTGGTTCACCCCCACCCTAGGGCTACGTCCACCAACTCTTATTCTTTATTAGCTTCTTCAATATGATACATGCACAGAGCCTCAAAACCTTACTCCACACACGACAAGAGATCTTCCCATCTCGCTAGATCCTCCTTCCCTGATTAGATCTAAGCACACAACCTTCCACAGCCTCTTACAATGACTTGCACTTAGCTCTGCAAGTCTCACACAGTATGCACGGAGCACTTACAGTCCTTCAATCACATATATCTATCACTTAGCCATTCGTAACTCTCTATCTCTATATTCACTACATCACCTTAGCATCTATTTATACTTTATAAAATAGGCCTAAACATGGGTAAACCCATGGGTCGACATCCCATACTCGTTACATAATCCCAAATCCCAAAAAGGGGCCGAGATCCTGTGATCTCTGCTTTGTCTTGAGCTCCTCCTTCGATAGGCTTTCAAAGTCCCAAACTAGGTCAAACTTGAACAAGGATCTCCCAAAACTTTGTCAAGGGCCAACAAAGTCTTTGAAGGAGATGAACAAATCATAAACTTCCTGACTAACCAATAAAATTTCAAAGATTTGGCTATTGACAATGAAGTGTTCCAAGAGAAATCAACAGAGACTGATCCTAGGATAGGACAACATGTTGTTAAATCAAAGTCTCACACAATCCCAAAAGGTATAGCTAATCTAGAAAATATTTTTGATATAAAAGAGCGATTCAAGGGGCCTAAAAACACAAAGATTGGTAGCTCTTGTCCCCTACATGAAACTATAAATCTTGGAACCTCAAAAAACCCAAAGAATGTGAATCTTGGCAAGACTATATCCAAAGAGGAAAGGAAATATTATCTCAAATTGTTCAGACAATACCAAGATGTATTTGCATGGTGGTATCGAGATCTGAAAATGTATGATACCTGCATCATTCAACACACTATCCTGTTAAAACCCGAAGTGAAACCTTTCCAACAAAATCTTCGAAAGTATCACCCATCCCTGGAACCTCTGATGTATCAGGAACTAAAAAAAAAAATAGATGCCAAGATCATTTTCCAGGTTAGGCACTCCACATGGGTAGAAAATCTTGTCCCGATTAGGAAATAATTGGGAGAGATCTACCTATGCGTAGATTTTAGGAACCTCAATAGAGCTTCAGAAAAGGACAATTACCCAGCCCCGCCAATGGAACAACTCCTACAGACCGTGTATGGCTCGGAGATTTTATCTCTACTAAACGGTTTCTCAGGTTACTACCAAGTTCTGGTTTCAGAGGAGGACCACTTAAAATCCACCTTTCGAACCAAGTGGGGAACCTTAGCTTATAAATGAATGCCTTTTGGGTTAATTATCGTAGGAGTGACCTTCCAAAGGCCATGGATGTAGCTTTCTGGGGACTAATCAATAAATGTGTCGTAGTATATCTAGATGATGTAACGGTGTATTCAAATAATAGAGAAGAGCACATTCAACACTTAACTCGGATTTTTGAAAGGTGTAGGAAATACGGTATATCCTTAAACCCTAAGAAAACCATCTTCGGTGTCGAGGAAAGTAATTTATTATGTCACATTATATCTCAATCAGGCATTCGCATAGACCAAGAAAGGATTAAGGCCATAGCTCAACCCCCCTTGCCCCATAACAAGAAAGCTATGCAGTCCTTTTTCGGGAAAATCAATTTTGTAAGGAAATTCACTCCCGATTTCATGGAAACCATCAAACTCTTACAAAATATGATTCACAAGGATGTCGAATTTAAGTGGGATGATGATCAAAAGGTGCTTTCAGCAATATCAAAGCTGCTATATCCTGGGCCCCGGTGTTGCAAAGTCTCGATTTCAATAGAGACTTCTTCCTCTATACTTTTGCCTCCGACCAATCGTTAGCTGCAGTTTTGACTCAGAAGGATGATGACAACAATGAGGCCCCAGTTTCATTCATGAGTACTAATCTTCAAGGCGATGAGATCAATTATCTTGCTATAGAAAAACAAGCCTATGCGGTATATAAGGTAGTAAAACATTTCAGGTCTTACATCCTCAAGAACCACACTAAAGTTATTGTGTCACACCTTGCGGTACGATCCTTGTTTACCCAGCAAGAAAAGGGGGAAAGAAGAGGGAATTGGATGGTAGTAGTCTAGGAATTTGATCTAAATATATAACCTTCCAAACTAGTAAAAGGACAAGGGTTATGCAGGCTTGCGGCCAAATCCGAAGACCAAGTAAGTGAAGATTTTGGATGGGAGAATGAAATGACATTATGGTGTGGTGAAGTATCATACATATACCTAGGACAAGAGTCTTGGTATAAGGATTTAAATTATATCCTACACCATGGGACTTGTCCGGAAAATCTCAACCCTAGGAAAAGGAGAGCTCTCAGGCTAAAATATGCACAATATCGCCTTGTAAGTTTGGTACTCTTCTCGATCAACTATGATGGGGTTCTATTAATTTGTCTCTAACATGAAGATGTGGACAAAGTGATGAAGGATCTCCATGATGGCCCTGTCGGGGGGCATTTCGTAGGAAACACCACCTCTCATAAGATTCTGAGAGTCAGCTATTATTGGCCTACCTTGTTTAAATACGCTCATACCTACGCTACAAAATGTAAAACCTATCAAATGATCCCAGGGAAGGAGAAGAGAGCAATGGTCCCACTCCAACCTGTGACTGTCTCGAGGCATTTTGAGCAATGGGGGTTGGATATCATAGGATAAATTACACCCAACTCTTCAAAACAGTGTAAGTACATTCTTATTGATACCGAATATTTCACAAAATGGGCGGAGGCCATCCCTTTGACTCATGTAAACAAAAAAGTAGTGATCCAATTCATAGAACAACAACTGATCACAAGGTTTGGTGTCCCTTATATCCTAGTTTTTTATAATGTTGCTTATTTTTCTTCAACCCTTTTGACGGAGTTTGCTCTGGACAAAGGAATCATAATTAGGTACTCGACGAATTATTATCCTCAAGGAAACAGTGTGGCAGAATCAACTAACAAGAACCAAGTGAGGATATTAAAAAAGACGGTTGCAGATAACCAAAGGAATTGGCATAATCTACTCCATAACACTCTGTGGGATGATAGAGTCACACCCAAAGAAGCTATAGGAAATCCCTCGTACTTTCTGATCTATGGGAAATAATCCATCCTCCCAAATGGGATCTATCTCCCATCTCTTCAACTAGCCCAAGATTCCAGCGAGGAGCCTTCATCGTCCATACAACGAAGAATCAACACTCTACTCATGCTAGAGGAAGAAAAAGAAAAGGCTAAGTCAAAATTCCTATATCACCAAAAGATAGTGAAAAGATGGTTCGATAAGCATAAGGCTAAAGAGAAGAAATTTGAAGTAGGAGACCTAGTCCAAAAGTGGGATAGAGCAAATGAACCAAAAGGAAAACATTCTAAGTTTCAAAGTCTGTGGCTTGGACCTTTCCAAGTGGCTAAAAATATTGGGGGAGGCACATATTGGTTGCAGAATATAAGGGGGGAAACTGATGCCCTTCCTGTGAATGGCCAGGCCCTAAAACAATATTTGATACCAAAAAAAAAAAAAAAAACTTTTGTTTGTATGTTGTTTTCATGATTCTGGTTCTAGATAGATCTTTGCGATTTTGCTCTATTTTCTTTTTGAAGTTTTGTTCTCCGCACTTTTGAAGGTTGTGTTTAGAAAGACAATGGTCGACATCAAATCATGTGACATAGTGAACTCTATTTATAACCCATCACTCACAAACAACACAAGAAGTATCCAAGAACCTATGGTCACTTTGAAGAGTCCTCTACCCAACCTGCGCAAATGAACAACTTTGGAGACATGTCAGAAGTGTCTGCTTGGTGGTTTGGTAAGACCATGAGAAAAATTTGGAAATTCAAAAAGGAATACATGAACCCGAAAGGCAAAGCTAGCAAATAATTCACCTTAACCATCTTTCTTTGCAAAATAAAACAGACGTCATCCTCTCTCACTTTCTCAGGGCATTCTACCGAAATAAAGTTAAACTATAGAGAATGAGTGAACAGTGGGAGAGAGTATACAGATATCACCATCGGGGCTATAGACGCTCGTTGGCAATGGAGCAAGGTCTGTGATGTTGGGGTGACTCTGTCGGGGCTATGGATGCTCGCTGGCAGGGGAGAAACACCATAGCAAGTGATCAAAGGTAACTAAAGGCCTCATTCCAATGAATACTTTTCTAGATTTTTGTCTAAAAGGACATGAGTCAGGGTTACAGGAATGAAGGGGGAATAAAGGTTAAAACACCACAGACAGACCCGGAAGCATCAACCAAAGGAGTTCCAAGTGCAAAGGTAAAAGAGGCTCGGATTCAAAACCATAAAGGTTCTCCATTATATTCTGTATCAGCCGAGCCTTGGAGAAGGAATAAAGATTTTGCATTCTCCCAGTGAATCGCCATTTGTTGAGCACTCAACACACCCTAAAAAGTTTTATGTCAATTTTTTACTTTTTGGGTACCATTTGATCTTTCGCATTGTTTGATTTTGCTTCAGTATGAAACTGTTGCATGTGCTTATCATTTATGTTTTCATGTTGAGTCGTTTAAAGTATGCTTGAACATGTGAAAATCATCTCAACTTTAAAAGGGACTAACATTTACTTAAGGAATCGACAGTCTAAAAGTTTTCCCCAACACACTTAGGAAATTTGACATCAGAAAAGATTAAAAGTGGCAAAAATCACTTGAGAAAACCAAAACAGTCAAGTGTTGAATTTCATGGGCATTGGTAGAAGGAGGTCTCTTGTCTCCAAGAATAATATTCACTAAAGATATCGACGAAGACCGATCCACTCGGCAATGGCAGAAAAATGAGAAGAGTAAGCATCGCACAAGTAAAAGAGTGGTATCGTCGATCGCCAACTCCCGGAATTTTTTTGACGTCAGAGATTTATAAAGGTGATAACCCACAAAGAAACAATATACATGAAATATCCATGATCTTCGATCCCCGATACATTTCGGCACCACAGATTGTCTCAGGAGGACACCAACGAAAAAATACACAAGGATATCACCGATCCCCGATCTGTCCACCGGAGAGACACGACGTGATGAGATGTTTTAGCCCTAGGATATGTTAGGTACAACACATTTAAAATGTTAGTTAATTTGTGGATCGTGCATTAGTTGTTAATTCATGCACAAATCAAAAGGGACTATTTAAGCCTGTCGATACAATGCATCTCCCTCCTCGCCTCCGTTGCCAACCAAGTTAGAATTTATTTGCAGAGATTCGACGGTAGCTTTTTTTTAATTACATTCATTACTCATATTATCTAATTGATACAACTGATAGGATCTCTCCCATTATATTCTTTTGAGTCATTGTGTGTGAACCTATTCTGCACGGCGAGGAGTTCAGAGCACATAGAGGAGCAATACTAGCAATCCGGAGAAGGCTTCCAAGGTTCAATGAGTATTAAACAACAATTTTAGCAAGCATTACAGGTATGTATCGGCTTATGGTGTTTTACGCTTCATTTCATATGTTTCCACCCAAGGCTACTCTATACGCATGTTTAAAGGACCGTTTTCAATTGCAGGAACGATGCCTTCGAAGAAACCCACCACCAGAAAATCCCCAAGAGCGCCAAAACCTGCAAGAACCAAAGGTGGGAGAAGGTTCCTCCCCAGCAGTTGTGAGACAATTTGAATTTGCTCCAAAATTGGTGCCTGTCATTAAGACAACCACCAAGAAGGTCTTTGTCCAGGCCCCAACCTTTGGAGACATAGAGGTGAACATTGGAGCCAAAACAGTATTCCCTCGCTGGGAAGAATTTTTTAAGAAAATCAAGAAGGAAGAACCCCTCGAGTATACCCCGCACAACGAACCTTATATGAGAAGACTCGATGATGAATTTCTCTCGAATGTTTGCAAGGCCTATTTGCACATGGTGGCAAGCAGGACTCTAGTATTTCCCTACATCAAACTCTTGAAAGGGATTATTGATCACACCGATGCACAAATGTGTTTAATTAACGACAACAATGGCGGATGCATTGGGGTTTTCCTCCCAGTAGAAGCTCAGATTTACTACAAACTTAGGGAACCAGAGGAACTTTTAAGCACTGAATTTGTTTTGATTTTCTATCAAAAGTAGGACACCAACAATATTATGGTGTCTTGTTGGAGAGAAGATAAAAATCTCACCAACCAGAACTCCAGCTAGTACCCAATGGATAACCTGAGGGAGTTGTATATATACCTGATGGCTCTCCTCTATAGATTGCATGGGGAAAAATATTGCTTCCAGTTTTCAAAGGCTTGGATTCCCCTAGATTATATGGTAGCCATTTCAAGCACGAGCTTGAATTGGGGTGCTATCATCTCCAAATAATTGATCACTTGCATACGACAAGCCCATATGCCGAAAGAGGGAGAAACCCTTTCCTTCTACATGGCCTCATATATGTTGGACATCATCTGCGTCGGAAACGTATTTTCTAGAATGAACTTAAACTGACACTCCTCCAAGCTCCCAGTCCATGTATACCTCAACATCTTATGGGAAAACAAGTACAAGAAATCATTTTCTCTTATCTGTGACCAATTTATTGCATGCATTTATTCCCTGTTGTTTAGGAAAGAGTGCCCAAGGCTATCGGATGAAGAGAAAAAGGTTGTATTGAAATTAGGTCATTGGTATCTATATGAGTGAGAGACCTACATCAAGGTTTTCAACGCCACAGGGGCACCCCATTTGTTACCCATATATGTCCCCGATCGACTAGTGTTAGGGGAAATGTGTTATTGGACCATTTTGCAAGGCTATAACTCCACTTTAGTAAAAGACAAGAAGCGAGCCTTCACACCTTATGGGTTTCATATTGGTTTCTACATGGTCATGGACACCATGGAGGCTAAGCAAGAAGGGCTAAGTCAATTGGAATTATGATTCCAGACTGTCCATTTTCTCAAGCATGATCCCAAGGGTCTGGTCCTAAAACATGCATCGAAGGTATCATCCTATTGGCCTTATGCCCATGACTGGTTTGAAGATGAAATTTTCACCGAAAATGCCCAAGACTGGAATGAGGTGGCGGCAAGGATGGTTGATCCTAAAAAAACTAGATTCAAGGCCCTGATTTGGGAGGAGAAAGCGTCATCCTTGGAGCAAATAGCTCAAGAAATTCTCAGGACCCAAGAAGGAAGGGTAGCATCTGAACCAATCGAAGTGGTGGGCAATCCCCAAGAAGTCATCGAAGGAGCAGAAGTTTATCAGGAATACCCGGTACAAATTAGGGATTCCCCTAAGGTTCAAGTTGTATAGGCGATGGGGGGACTTTTGTGGTAGCAGGCACAGCTGCTAATGAAGCAGATGCAAGATAATCCAGACCTCATCATAACACCAAGGGTTCCAACCAATATCCCAGAAGGAAGCCCGACAGAGACAAGCAGCCCCGATTTTACAAACCTTAGTAACTCCAATGGGTTAAACGACCCTGAATCTACAAAAGCGTCTGTCAATTCACTGGTATGAGGGACAACTCAACCAGAGACAGGTCGTGTGTCAGTAGAAACATGCGTGCCTAATCCTTTAAGCAAGCTTATAACTATATATAGTGACAATGAAAGCACGGAGTCATCTCACGACAACCATGTGTGTATCCAAGAGAAAAAATGACCTGAGAAGACTTCTTCTCCTTAGCCCGAAGTGAAAATAAAGGAGGTCTCGCAAAAGGAAACAGAAGTTGAAAGTGGCCTCAAAACAAAGGAACCTGACACATCGAAGACCGGAGCAGATCTGAAGGACAAGCCTGAATTGGATGAGCCAGATAAAGAATCCTCGTGAAAGGAAATCATCGATTCTACGGCCAACGAGCAAGTAAGTAACAAGTCTTTTCTCGACGTCGTTATTCCGCTCAATACTCAAAACCCTGACGAGCGATAGGTAGAGGTCGGGTCTTCGAGGCACAGCAAGGAAGTTCAGGAGCCTGATCTTGAACAAGTATACACCATCGGTAGCCTGGGAAACATAATCACATGGGGAAATCAGCAGATACTCGAGCTGATAGATGAGGTAGCAGATATCTATGTGATCTCCTATGATCGAAATAGAAAGGCCATCATTCAAAGGATCATAAAGAAAATAAATATCACATTATATCACTATGTCTTCTTTACTACAGATGAGAACTTGATAAACACAACAGATGCTCGGACGATTGAACTTATCGGCGTGGGGAAGTCACTTTCAAAGGCCACCCTGGACAGGGCCAAAATGGAAGAAAAGGAGCTAGTCACCACCCTAAAGGACATAGAACACTTGTGTCATCTGGTCGAATACTATAAAGGAACTATGCAGGCCACTGTGTACTTGAAAGGTGAGTTCGAAGAAGTTTACAATAAGTTCAAGAAAGAAAGACACCTTTTAATTGTGAAAATAGTTGATTTCCAAGAGGATACTCTCATGGCACTCGTGACATGCAAGGATATGGAATGATGGTATGAAAGGGCGCAACAAGTAGTAGAAAGACTCGAGTACATTGGTGCAGTCCAACAGGGTCGAGACAAAGAAGAACATGGCATTCGGATGGTAGGCAAAAGCAGTCTTAATTGCATGAAGCGATCAACTGAGTACTGGGCTAAGATGTCTTGGGACCCATACCGAGAAATCCAAGAGAAGTGGATCAAATGCAAGAAGCACTGGGATAAAATCAATAAAGTAATGAAGGATATCAGACTCCCCAAGTTTGGCACCCCCGACAACTTCGTCGACCTGAGCAGTGTAGTTGGGTCCCATGCCAAACAAGATTCGCTATGGACCGAAGAGCTCGCAAATATGACCAACGCGAGGCCAGGTCAAGTGCAACGATTTGTAGAACATCCAATCAAAGCTCGAACCATGCTTCAATAGTTGAAATCTAGTCTAGTGAAGTACCAGACACATGCGATGGACATCAGAGGAATACATGTGTCTCTGATGGAACAACACCAATTTCCATGGGTCCAAACTTGTGAAGATTTGTTTATCATTTGATCTGAGTAAGAGAGAAATCACCCTTTTCAAGAGATATCTCGGGCTGACTGTTAAAGAAACTGTTAGTATAAGATGCCACATGGAGAATTTTGTTTTTCTTAAACTGCACTTAGCCATTAATTTCAGTTAAAATTTACATTATAAATAAATACATCAACCAATTAGTTAAGGGTCGATGGTTGTTGCAAGAAATCTTTCTTTCTAGTTGTTAAGAATTATTTTGAAGCTGTTATGAATTGAGAAGTCCTTCTAGACCAAAGACAAAGTTGTTTTCATCAAATGCATGTGTGAGTGGACGCAGAGAAGAACTATTTCCTATCTCATTTCATGAATAGATGTAACAGGTAAAAGTTGTCCAATTCATTGTCAAGTTATCCGGTGCGATGCTTTGCTATTCTTTTCTTTAATGATGAAGATGATGAATCGTTGTGTGATTATGTGATGAATGATTATGGTAGATGAATTATTTTTCTTACCGTTATCTTATTGCATATGTGTTTTCTTATTGATAATTAGTAATCTTATACAATAGTTGGATGCTCATATGGTTAACGTATTAGTACTAGGCCTGTGGTATAAAATTGTCGTCTGCATGTCTGAGTAGCGGGTTATCCCAAGCTTAGCCTCTTTCCCCAATAGTTAGAACTTAATTTTTTTGTGTTTCCAAGTTGGTTTATACCAAATTACACCTCACATCGGTCCCGTCCAAGAGAAAATACAAAAGAGATAGTCTAAACTGAAGGAAGATCCTTAACAAGGAAATGTTAAATCCCATCGTTAATTGGTTGGATCGCAAGATTTGGAGAACCATTCCATTCCAAATGTTGCAGAGACTAATTGGGCCTCGGTGGTCGGTTTGGTTCCTATTGTTGAACTAGGGATTTGAGACCCATCAACACCTCCCTCCCTCTCTCAGTCCCTATCCCTC
>JZKD02S1689636.1:338898-367870 GCA_000966675.3 Picea glauca
CCCCATCCCTCTCCCCTCTCCTTCTCTATCGATCTCTCCCCCTATCTCTCCCTCTCTCCCCCTGTCCCTCCTCCCCACTTTCTCGCTCTCCCTCTCTCTCTCCCTTCCTATCCCTCTCTCTCTCCCTTCCTATCCCTCTCTCTCTCTCTTCTCTCTTTCCTGCTCCCTCTCCTTCTCTCTCCATCTCCTTCTCACTCCCTCTCTCTCTCTCTCATTCTCCCTCTCCCTCTCCCTCCATCCCCCTTTCTCTCTTCCTCTCTCTCACCCCCTGTTATCACTGAAATTTCGTCCACAAATGGTTACAGGAATCCATCATCTCCAAACACCTATTAGTTCATTCATGGCCCAAAAATGCATTTCCAAAGGGCACAAAATATACAACTGGTTATAAAATCATCACGCGCTCAAAATATAAAGGAAGCGTGCGCACATGCGCCGGTCAAAAACACAGGGAAAGTGAACATGCACTAGATGCATGACTGTGAACACAAAAATTTGTGCACACCTCAGAATGGCGCATTAATGATTCTGGTCGGCATCCCACCGACTTCTAGCTCATCTCCAAAGTTAATTTGACCCCAAATCCGAGTTGAATCCAAATGGGGGGTTGGTCAAAGACCTAAAGGGACTCTTGTTCACACTAAAGACCGGTTGGATAATGCCTCAAAGCTTTTCTATAAAAAGAGGCCATGGGTGAACTATATTTCCAAGAATCTATTTGTATTGTTATGCTGCCTCTATTCTCCTACAAGGAACCTCTTTCCTCATTGGAGCATACAAGCACCATTTCATTGGGTTATTCACATCATCTCTTGACTAAATAAGCTTTGGATTTATTCACCATTTCCTTTTAGTTTGCTATTTGTAAGAAGATATCTCTCATTTGGGGATCAAGATCCCTCCCTTGGACGAAGAGGGGACCCATAAGTCTCCCTTTCTCTTTGGTGTTTGCCCACTAATACAATCTATCCATTGGTGGCATGAATATTGGTCAATTGTTTGGTTAATTTTGGTTCTAATTCCCTTATGCACGTTAGTTTAGTTTCTTTAATTGTTGTTATCTTAGTTGTTTGTTTATTTCTTGTGCTTGATATTTCTAAATCTTGCACTAAATTATGTCTTGTCCAGCTAACCCAACTGGACTTGCGAGTGTCCCTATTTTTCTCATTCATGTGACGAAAGGATACAACAGATTGGCAACTCCACTGTGGATAGGTATTAATTTCCTCCCCAATTGGGTTTTTTGAGCACTTGTTTTTGGTTTATTTGATTTGCAGGGATCATAACCAACCCAAGCCTACCTGCAAAGAGCTAAATTCAAAGCTGAGATAGGATAATTTCATTCGAAATTTTCTTCTCGGCCATGTATTAGAAAGTGCACAGGTTTTTTAGCCCACAGGTGCACCTTCCGAGCACGTGCACCAAGAGCACTTTACTCCTCAACGCATTCTGTGCACATGCACCACTAGGTCATTGTTTATTTGCGCATTGGCACCACATGTACCTCTATATACTCTGTGACCCGTGCATCTGTCCAGAAATTCAACATTGTAAGGGTTTTTTGTCATGTTTTGAAGGCCCGTAGCTTTCTAAATATTGATTCTATGCAATTTTTAATATGCACCACACTTAGATTCCCTCTCCACATGAAGGGTTAGTCAAAACATAGGCACTTAGGGGGTTAAAATCCATATTTCTCCTCTTTTTGTTTTCATTTTTCCACATGGATGGCTTGCTTTGATTCTAAAAGTTAAGTTGGAATCATTCAATATCACATATATAAACACTTGCATCGGGACTAGAAATCAAACTTCAATCATAGAGTATGCTCTTCTCTCGCGCCATAGAGCGATCTTGAGAATCAGAAAAACAATTGAAGGAATATTTCATCTCCCTTAAGGACAAAATCTTTAGGAGAGGACAAAATCCCCCTTTGGGACTCCTCTTAGTTTCTTTTCAAAAATATCTTAAATATTCTAAGGGCCCATACATGTCCTCATGCTACAAAGATAGGATAGTTTTGAAGCTACTTTCTTAGTTTACATCACTAGGGGAGTTTAAATATTATTTTAATTGGCCCATACATGCCCACATGCCCACAATCTAGGATAGTCTTTTGAATATTTCTTATATTAAATCACATTAGGGAGTTTAAAGGATTGGTAAGGACCCACATGTCCACATGCTAGTTCTTTAGGGACTTTAAAATTCCACAAGGTTGTACCAATGGAATCTAGTAAGATAGGTAATAAAGAATTGTAAGGACCACATGAAGTCCACATGCTGCAAGGTGACACCTAACTTAGTAAAAAAATTGGCACATTTTATCACTTTCTCACACACAAAGTCACTACTCGCTCACATAGTTTCATCTCGAATTGTGGACGTTGAAGTAAGTTTTCCCCCAAAAGGGATTTCGAAATGCCCCACCCTTTTCTTGAAGGAACTATCCACTCCCACTTAATTTGAACGACATTGGTTCACACCCCCAATCTCACCAACAACCACATCTAAATTTTTTTCTAAAAACTCACTAAGTTTTCCTCCACGGGACATGCCAAAAGAAATTTTTTAGTCTAGGTAGGATCTCAGGGATAGGCATCCAAATAACTCCCCATTATCTGGTTCTCACATCTTCAAACATTAGAATTTTTCAAATAGGGAACTTTAAATCCTCCAAGTCAAGTGTTCCTAACACCATAAGGTAGGGAGATACCCGTGAAGGGTCGAAGGCCGAGGCCTGGTTGTTCTATGTGTCCCCCCTTGAGGCACCCACCTCTTGGACGAGATCCAGCCAGTGACCCATTTCTGAGGCCGAAAATCTAAATGTCGCACTTTGATCAAGGTAACTAGTGACCAAATTTTAGGACATCTACCCAAGTGGCAATTGTGGGTTGTAATTGCACCTTGATTGGATTTTGTCTAGCTATTGGGAAATATCGACAGGTCTTTTGGGATATGCACCCTCTACCCCTCACTATAACTGATTGTTTCATCCTGCACTAGTTCCTCTTCCAGTGGCTTCAAACCCCACTATTGAGTGCTATTGAAAGGTCCAATTCTATTTGAGAGGAAGGGCATTATGTCTTTTTAGGACACGAGCATTTGTTTTCTTTGTTCTCCCACGCGGAAAAAATCCACCTACCACATATTTGCTTCTTTGTCAAATGATTTATGTACGATGCTCTTGTGATTACAAAACGATTGTGAGATATATTGTGAAGTTCCAAGTTATACAAAGTCTCTTGTTTATTTATTACTCTCATCACCATTTTCACACATTCACTTTGCTAGTTGGACATCATAGGGGAACCACAAAATCCTCGTCATTCCAGACGCTTGCTACATCTCCCTCCTATTCTAGGGGTAGTTCCTAGTCTTTCCACCTCATTGGATCAACCCTCTCACACCCCTATGAGTGCTACTGTCTTGGGATCAGCTTTTCTTGGTTCCACTTTACTTGGGTCCACTACCCAAGGCCAACCGTCCACTAGCTCTCCTTTACAAGGAAGCGGGGGGCAAACTTCTTCCCAAGGGGGAAGTACAACCCCAAACCACTACCCTCAAGGGTCAGGTACACAAAACACTCACGCAATGGATGGAACTAATCCTTCGCCACCACTTCAGATGTCATACTTGACTTCCCTCAACATACTGAATCTGTGCAAGCTCACAAATGATCCTATATTGCATGACCCCACATGGCCTGGAATGCCCACCAAACTACCTTTAGACATCCCCAAGTTCGAAGGAAAGGTGAGAGACGACCCTGCCAACCATGTCATGACCTTCCACTTATGGTGCTCTTCAAATAGCATCATGGATGATTCCGTCTGATTAAGGTTATTCCAATGCACACTCACTGGATCGTTAGCCAAGTGGTATGTAGACGAAAAATCAGGGTCCCATGTGACTTTTGAATCATTGGCCAAAGCATTTTTGACCTTATTTCAACTACCAATCCACCATGACAATGGTCTCGAATTGCTCTCCAAGTTTAAACAAACCTCAGCCACACATATCACTGACCACATTCACAAACGGTGTCAGCGACATAGTTTATACAAAGAAAAAACCACCAAAAAACAATGCCTTGATTGGTTTCTCAAGTCACTTGTCTCCCTCCTTGCCAAAGATGTGGCGTCGACTTTCCCCCAATCTAAAGAGGAAGCCATCAGTAAGGCTCAGCAGTATGACCTCATTTACACACAATCGAAATACTTATATACGGTACTACCTGACGTCCTAAGACCCATACAATTCGACCAAGACAAACCTGGGATGTCTCACTCAGTGGATCGATTGATTGGTACCACAACACACCACAACCCGTACATCCAAAACCCACCCATGTACGGTACACCCCAACATCCATCGATATATGGCAGACCCCCTTATTACCCTCCTCCTCCTTACCAATAGCCATACCCTATTGTACCCCCTCCACCCATGAGTGGACCCGCATCGACACCCATGATGCATCTGGATATACAACCAAGTTCAAGAACCCCCTCTACCTCAGCTTACACCCTGAGCACTAGTGAAATCATCACGCCTTCCTATGTACCATATAGGTCATTGACACAAAATAATTTGTACTTTCCATTTCCTAGTCCTCCCCAACCCATGGCTCCACCACAAGGACAGCCACACGTTGGGGTTAACTTTGTTCGGACCTCTCCCCTTCAGAAGTTTTAAAATTTTGAACAACTGAATATGGAAAATACGGCCCATCAGTTGAATAATGCCAAAAATAAAGGAAAAAACAGAAACAATAATAATCTTGGACCAGGAAGAAATAACCCCCAACAAAATGAACCTACTGGGGGGAACCATAATCAAGGGAACCAAAACCCCTATTGGCCCTTGGGTATGGAAGTAAGTGAATATTAAGCCAGAAAAGATGAAATGCGAACCACATGGAAGACACAGTGACCAATACTGGGTCGAAGTGATTAGAAGAGCAAACAGGATTGTGTGAAGTATGAGAAAGCAAGTTGTTGGACAAGGATCGAGGATGATATATCAACAAGGAATATGGATCATGGACAACTCAGCAAACAGAAAAATCCACCGTTGGATGCTTTGGAGCACCGCACGAGAAGGAAAGAAAGATAGGTTGGTGAAGCCCTAAAAACGTGGGTCAAGTTGACCTAGGGATTTAGACACCTAGGATTTTGGTATCTAGGGTTTTGACACTTAGGTTTCAACCTAAGGATGTCTAAGAGCTATTGAAATGTAAAAATAAAGGTCTAAAGGACCTGGGATGGGTTGGTGCTAAGTTGGTTGAGAGTTCATTGTTATTGTGAGATTGAGTGATTACTATTGTGTGAGAGAGAAGTATTGGTGTGAGGGCCTTCTGTATTATAATATCTTCATCTGGGTGCAAATATCAACCCTGTAGCTTGGTGCGCGGGGAGGGGAGAGAGAGGAAAAGAGAGATTTGCAAGCTAAGAGCGCAGATAGAACTGTATGTTTTCACATAATATATCAAGAAATGCAGTTATGTGGACGTAGCCCTAGGGGGAGGGTGAACCACGTATATTTTGGTGTCTGTGTGGTTGATATTGTGCTATTTTTCCTTCTGTTATTTTGTTATTGCATTATGGTGTTATATCTGATAGATAGTTGTGCAAAGTAGATATAAGTTGGTAATTGATATCTAGATGTTGTTGTGTTCTTGTATTGGATCCACTTTTCATTCCCTTGGTTTTAGACATATGTGTCTTGCAACACCCCATAGCTACTTCAGGTGAGACTTCATATACCTCGCAGGTGTTGTCGAAAGGGCTAGTAGTTAGGGCTTGTTGGTGCGCTCTTGGAGCTGAACCCTGGGTCTACCCCTGTGCCAACAAATGGTTCCGTTGTCAGGACCGGAATCTTCTTGAGGGAATGTCAAGGTGGTTTCCATCGAAGATAGAGATTCAGAAGTTGATAGAGGATCAAGAAAAGGACTTCGCTGAAGCCTAGAACAAGAACCCTAATCTTAGTACAGATGATTGGTTGGGAAGATATATCTATACTGATATACATGAGATTTTCTTTGGAGGAATCCATCAGGAGTTATATGAGTGGCTAGCTAGGTTAGCAGACACCCAATTTGAGATCAGATCTAGAACCCCTATGGTTTGGACATCGATGTTGATCAAGAAGGTCAAGAGAGTTGATAACGTTGTGTCAAGAGTAGTAGATCATTGGTTCGATGGTACCATTGGAAAGTATATCACCGAGTTTTTTGTTGACAGAGTAGAGTCATATAGCCAAGCTAAGAGGTATTTCTTTAAGGGACCCAGAGGAAAATTTCTACACTTTTTAAAGTTGAACATCAAGATGCTATTGCATGAGAAGAACATCTTGAAGATACAGTAATTGGTCGGATTGGAAAAGGCTAATGTTCAAGAACTTGGACAGTGAAAGCCACATAGAGGCTGGACATACGCATAGTGGGAGAGCGTTCAAAGAAGTCCCTCTTTTGAACCTATTTAAGCAGACCTATGGGGACGAGGTTTTCTATAGTGGAGAAGAGGTAGATCTGATAGACAAAGAGCATTCAGAATCTGTTAGGGTAGAGGAAGGGAAAGATGAAGAACCTCATTGGGAAGAGCCAGAAACTTCAGGAACCACATCGACTATTGAAGTAAGTACTATTATTCCTCATGTCGTTTCAGCAACATTAAGAAATCAGAGTAATCAAAGACACAAAAGTGCTCTGAGCACTATCACTAGAAGTCCACCACATACTCACTTAGGAAACCTAGGAAGACCTATGGCATATGAGATGAGGTTACCCACCTTTAGAGGAGATGGATCTGAAGATCTTGATCAGCACTGGTTTTTATGTGAAGCTGTATGGAGTATTAAGAATATCATCGACGAATCTGTTAAACGAGATCATCTCAGTACTACCCTAAGAGATCACGTACGTCATTGTCATAAAACCATGAACTGCCCGCCGGATTGAGGAACTAAAGCCTGAACTTATGATACATGGTTGGATGATTGATTCAACAAGGGGAGAACCTTTTATAGCTCACCTTGCTCCCCACGCTTTCCCGATTGTTGGATAACATGGCTGGCTGGATATGGATGGATGGTCAGCCAATAGGGTTTACCTTTAGCTTATATTGTTTAACTGCCGGATGGTTATTCTCATTATGGTATGACGTTATGCTTATGATTTGCTCTTGCGTTAGGTGGGATTGGGGTTCCGTGCCTGGTCGGTCGACTATGGGTGTATTTTGGACGAGCAGACTCTCCAGTCAAGAGCAGATTATACACGTAATAAATCGTGCTTCTCGTGGTGCCAGTCACAGATCCTTTTCATTCACAACCCGCAGAGGGGTAACCCATTGTTTATCCCATAGCAGAATCCATTGCAGTCTCACCCGTGGCAGATCGAAATTGAGCCACTGAGCTGGTACATGAAATTTGTCCAAGGAACTGCACCGAAATCACTGAATGTCATTAATACTGCACTAATTGTTGAATTCAAGAAACCTAAGTCAAAGTCGCAATGCATTACAGTGCTAAAAGAAATCAAGCAGAGAATAGTTGAACCTTTGTGAGAGTTTGATCAAAGATTTAAGACCTTGATGGGCCATTTGAGTTTCCAGATCCCAGATGAGCATAACAAGGAATGGTTCATTGCTTCCCTCCTACCACATATCAAAGTTCCTCTGATGCAATAGAAGATTTCTTCACAGGATGAGGCATTGGAAATCGCCATGAAGTTAGAATCAGCCCCTATGGGAGAATCCAGCTCTGGTATGAGTCAAATCTTGAGTCAGTTGACTAGCTTATCTCTACAGGTCGAAGATATGAAGAAAAACAAGGGAAAAGATAAAAGAGAAGGTATCTAGTGTATCAGATGCAAATCAGAAGGCCATGAGCTTCAAGCCCTTTGAAGCAAGTTACCCTACCCTAGTGCGAGGTATGTAGAAATCGGCATCGCCCTGTTGAATGTTACTATCTGCAAAAATATGTCCAGACACCCACAAATTTGTATTGCACGTTATGTAAGTCGATAGGAAACGATGATAGGGATTGTAGGGCTTATGACCTCATGCATGAAAGGTCGAGGGATATATACAAAATTCAATGTGAAGTACAGCAAGAAGGAAGCATTGCGCAGTATAATTCCCCGGAAAGAGGAAACTTCAACCCTCTTGGTGGATTCAGAAAAATAGGAAGAGGAGGAGGTATGGGTCGAGTTCAAGGACAGATCATCTGTTATAACTGCGCGCAGCCAGCACACTTAGGAAGGGACTGTCATAACCCTTGTACCACTTGCAGCTATTGCAGCTCATTCGAACATGTTATCGAAGATTGTCTTGTGCTGCTATCCAAACTTCAGGAGAGACGAGGACCTCAACAGAACCCACAAGTGCAACTGATATACGTTGAACCTCACGGAGAGGACCATAGAGTCATTGTTGTCACTAGAGGGGGCGTTGTTACAGAAGAAGATAGAGTGACCCAAGGAAATACTACAAAAGAATCAGGAGTCATGAAAGCTGCAGAAAAGACACAAGTTTTTGATGCAAAGAAAGAAAAACAAATATTTGAGGAGGCAAGAAAAGAATTCAGGAGAGACCAAGGTTCTTCATCAAAGACACAACCAGAAGTAAGAGAATGTGTAATGCCTCTAGCATTTGACTAGTCTGCTCTGTAAGGAGAAGGAAAAGAGGTAAGCAAGGTCATGGAATTCTTATATACTTGTATTAAGTTGATTCGGGATGAAAGCATTGTACAAGAGCTACAAAATTTAATCAGATAGTACAAGTTAAGAAATATAGATCCCTTGCTAAATAGAGAAGTACACCAAGTCTCTAAAAAGATAAGGACAAATAAGGAACTATACCTGAATGCTCAAATTGGAGAGTATGATATAGACTATGTAGTCCTCGACTTAGGGTTAGAGATCAATGTCATGACGAAGCAGACCTAGGCACTGATGGAAAAACCTAATTTGATCTGGTCCCCTATCAGGATTAGAATGGCTAATCTGCAAGCTATAAGCCCCTTTGGAAAATAGGAACATGTCCCAGTGGACATCGATGGAGTAAGGACGTTTGCAGACTTCGAGGTGATTAAGATAGTTGATGATAGTTGTCCTTACCCTGTGCTATTAGGAATTGATTCGGCTCTCAATAATTCCACTGTGGTTGATTTAAAGAAAAGAAGAATGATGTTTGAAGGAGATGGCCTTAGGGTCATTGCACCTTTGGATCTCGACAAAGGTCAGAGATACACAGAACCCATCAAGGAAGAAGACTGGACATATGAACTAGAAAACATATACAAATTAACAGCCAAACAATAGGATTACATTAATCCTACGATGAATGGGAACCTAAGCTAGCGAAGTGACAGTGCATGTTCATCAAATTTAGAAGAATCACTGAAGAACTGGAAGAACAAATTGTATGAAGTATCTATAAGGAGATGTGTTAGATTAACCTGAGAAGTTCATTGGATCGGTACAATAGTAAGTAACTTGCCCATCTTTGATGGTCTAAATCATTTAAAATCTTTCTTGTTGGAATTTGAAGAAATTGTACCAATACAACAAAGATTCTTGGCAATCGATGAGGCCCTGAAAGCAACCCCAGCAAGATGGTGGGGGACACACAAAAACAACATTACAGAATGGGTACAATGTCACTCTTTGATGACAACATGGTTTTCAGAGCAAGTAGAAGATTGTGAAGTTAGGTACATAGGTCGAAGTTGTTCGAAGGACCATGTGTGATGTTGCAAGGAAGCCTGAAGCGAAATTCCTCAAGAGAAGTGGGTGCACAAATTCATCAACAAACTGAAGCAAAAAATGGTTACTGCGCCTACTCTAGTTTTCCCAGATTGGAGCAAGGTATTTCACGTGCATGTCGATGCATCTTCTATTGCATTAGGATTTGTGTTAGCGCAACCGAGAGCTGGAGACATTGACCACCCATTAGCCTTTGCTAGCCAGAAGCTATCAACAACTTAAATTAATTACACCACCAATGAGAGAGAAGGGTTAGCCATGGTGTATGCACTGCAGAAGTTTTGCCACTACTTGTTGGGAGGACACTTTAAAATGTTTATTAATCACTTTGTGTTGAAATACCTAGTCAACAAGCCAGTGTTGGGGGGGAGAATATGCAGATGGATTCTGCTATTTCAGGAATATGATTTTGAGATTGTGGTTAAGCCAGGAAGAATGAACAAAGGTCTTGACCACTTGTCGAGGTTGGAACATAGAGAAGAGCCTACTAGTTTGGAGGATACATTGTCGGATGCATAGTTGTTGGCCATTAGAAATATTGATGATCACTTTGTGGATATAGTCTAGTTCATGTCAACAGGAATGGCACCGAGTGAATATACAATCACCCAGAAGAAAAAGTTGGTAGTGCGTGTTGCAGACTTTTCACTTATAGATGGACAGCTATACAAGATGGGGCCTGATGAGATATTGACGAGGTGTGTTATGGAGACAGAGCGATCATTGATCCTCAGTGAATCTCATGAAGGCATCCCAAGAGGACACTACGCAGGTAAATAAATAGCGCAAAAGGTTCTTAGAGTTGGCCTTTGGTGTCCTACCTTACACAGAGATGTTAAGAACTATTACAGATCCTGTGATGTATGCCAAAGAGTTGGAAAACCATCCAGAAGAGATGAAATGCCTTTAGTATCGCAACTGACCCTACAAGAATTTGAGAAATGGGCCATTGATTTCGTGGGACCGATAAACCCACCAAGAAAGCACACAGGATAAAGATACATAATCACTGCAACATAGTACTTGACCAGATGGGTCGAAGAAAGAGCAGTTAGATATTGTAGTGAAACTACAGTTGCACGCTTCATATTTGATGAAATCATAACTAGGTTTGGATGCCCGAAGATCCTTATGAGCGATCAAGGCACACATTTCATCAATAAGACTGTTGAAGCCTTGACCAAGGAATTTGCAGTCCATCACCAGAAGAGCACACCCTACCATCCACAAGAAAATGGGACAGTTGAAGCATTCAACAAGATTTTTGAGACAGCGCTGATGAAGATTTGCAGTGTGAATAGGGATGACTGGGATTTAAGAGTACCAGCAGTACTATGGGCCTATAGAACCACTTGCAAGAAACTAACAATGCAAACCCCCTTTAAGTTGGTTTATGGTCTCGAAGTAGTTGTCCTGATGGAATATTTGATCCCAAGTTTAAGAATTGCACCCTTTACATATATGGATGACACTGGTGTTGTTCAAGATAGGCTCGCGCAGTTGGTCGTACTAGAAGAACACGGATTTATTGCAGGATTCCATCAGCATGTCCAGAAGGAAAGAGAAAAGGCCTACCATGACAGACACATCAAGAAGAAGGCATTTAAGCAAGGCAATTTGGTTCTGGTATATGACAGTAAATTAATGAAACATCCAGGAAAGTTCAGAATGCATTGTCTTGGGCCATATGAGGTCGCCTATGTTACAGAAGGAGGATTTGCGCAGTTGAAGACTTTGAATGGAGAGTGGAAGGAAGGTTTGGTGAAAGGGAGTCATTTGACATTGTATTATGACAACCCGCTGCCTCGTAGCTCTCATTAGCAGCATATGGAAAAGGGTCCAGGTACCAGGTGCATTTGAAACTGGGTACCAGACATAGAAAAGATAGTCTCCACAAGGAAGGGAGGGATAGAGAAGAAAGCATAGGCTGCTCTGTGCAACCTAAAGATGAAGAAAATCAGAAGGATCAGATATGAAGTGCCTCGGGACGAGTCACAGGTGACTGTTGGGGGCCCATTGGAACTTGGGTATGGAAGTAAGTGAATATTAAGGGAGGAAAGACAGAATGTGAACTATGCGGAAGACATAGTGACTGATACTGGGTTGAAGTGAGCAAAAGAGCAGAAAAGACGGTGCGAAGTAAGAGAAATAAATTCGTTGGATGAGGAGATCAAGGATGATAGAGCAACAAGGAAGATGGATTGTGGACAACTCAGCAAGCAGAAAAAGCCATTGTTGGATGCTTTGGAGCACCGCGCATGAAGGAAGGAAAGACAAGTTGGTGAATCCCTAAAAACGCAGGTCAAGTTGACCTAGGGTTTTAGACACCTAGGTTTTTGGTATCTAGGGTTTTGACACTTGGGTTTCAACCTAAGGATGTCTGAGAGCTATTGTAATGTATAAATAAAGGTCTAAGGGACCTAATATGGGTTGGTGCTAAGTTGGTTGAGAGTTCATTGTTATTGTGAGATTGAGTGATTACTACTATGTGAGAGAGAAATGTTGGTGTGAGGGCCTTCTGTATTGTAAGATCTTCAATTGGGTGTGAAGATCAACCCTACAGTTGGGTGCACAGGGAGGGGAGAGAGAGGAAGAGAGAGATCTACAAGCTAAGAGCATAGATAGAACTGCATGTTTTCACATAATATATCAAGAAATGTAGTTATGTGGATGTAGCCCTAGGGAGAAGGTGAACCACATATATTTTGTGTCTCTATGGTTGAGACTGTGCTCTTCTACCTTCCGTTATTCTGTTATTGCAATATGGTGTTAGATCTGATAGATATTTGTTCGAAGTAGATCTAATCTGGTAATTGATATCTAGATGTAGTGTTGTTCTTATATTGGATCCACTTTGCATTCCCTTGGTTGTAGACATTTGTGTCATGCAACCCCCCATAGCTACTTCGGGTGAGACTGCATCTACGTGGCAGGTGTTGTCAAAAGGGCCAGTAGTTAGGGCTTGTTGGTGCACTCTTGGAGTTGAACCCCAGCTCTGTCCCTGTGCCAACAAATGGTTTCGTTGCCAGGACCAGGATCTTCTTGAGGGAATGTCAAGGTGGTTTCTATCAAAGACAGAGATTCAGAAGTGGATAGAGGATCAAGAAAAGGACTTCACTAAAGCCCAAAACAAGAACCCTAATCTTAGTACAGAGGATTGGTTGGGAAGATATATCTTTATTGATATACACAAGATTTTCTTTGGAGGATTCCATCAGGAGTTATACGAGTGGATAGCTAGGTTAGCAGACACCCATTTTGAGATCAGATCTAGAACCCCTATGGTTTGGACTTCGGTGTTGATCAAGAAGGCCAAGAGAGTTGATAACTTCGTGTCAAGAGTAGTAGATCACTGGTTCGATAGTACCATTGGAGGTTATATCACCGAGTTTGTTGTTGACAGAGTAGAGTCGTATAGCCAAGCTGAGAGGTATTTCTTTAAGGGACCCAGAGGAAAAATTCTACACTTTTTGAAGTTGATGATCAAGATGTTATTACAGGAGAAGAACATCTTGAAGATACAGTAATTGGTCAGATTGGAAAAGGCTAATGTTCAAGAACTGGGACAGCAACAGCGACACAGAGGCTAGACATGCGCACAGTGGGAGAGCGTTTAGAGAAGTCCCTCTTGTGAACCTATTTAAGAATACCTACGAGGACAAGAGTTTCTACAGTGGAGAAGAGGCAAATCTAACAGATGAAGAGAATTAATAATCTGTTATGGCAGAGGAAGGGAAAGATGAAGAACCTCATTGGGGAGAGCCAGAAACTTCAGGAACCGCGCTGACTATTGAAGTAAGTATTACTATTCCTCTCGTTGTTTCAGCAACATTAAGCAATCAGAGTAATCGGAGACACCAGAGCACTCTGAGCACTGTCACTAGCATTCCACCACATATTGAGTCAGGAAACCTAGGAAGACCTATGGCAGATGAGATGAGGTTACCCACATTTAGAGGAGATGGATCTGAAGATCCTGATCAGCATTGGTTTTTATGTGAAGTTGTATGGAGTATTAAGAATATCACCAACGAATTTGTTAAACAAGCTCAGCTCGGTACTACCCTAAGAGATCGCGCACTGAGATGGTACATGAAATTTGTCCAAGGAACTGCACCGAAACCGTTGAATGTCATTAAGAATGCACTAATTTTTGAATTCAAGAAACCTAAGTCAGATTCGTAGTGCATTACAAAGCTAAAATAAATCAAGCAAAGAATAGTTGAACCTGTGTGGGATTTTGATCAGAGATTTAAGACCTTGACAAGCTGTTTAAGTTTCCAGATCCTAGATGAGTAGAACAAGGAATGGTTCATTGCTTCCCTCCTACCACACATCAGAGTTCCTCTGATGCAACAGATAATTGTTTCACAGGCTGAGGCACCGGAGATCTCCATGAAGTTAGAATCAATCCCTATGGGAGAATCCAGCTCAGGTATGAGTCAAATCTTGAGTCGGTTGACTAGCTTATCTTTACAGGTCGAAGATATGAAGAAAGGCAAGGGAAAAGATAAAAGAGAAGACATATGGTGTATCAGATGAAAATCAGAAGGCCATGACAAGGAACATTGTCCCTTATTTCATGAATACTTGGCCTCTGGAGCACCGATCCCTTTGAAGCAAGTTACCCTACCCTGGTGTGAGGAATGTAGAAATCGACATCGCCCTGGTGAATGTTACTATCTACAAAATAATGTCCAAACACCCACAAAATTTTATTGCACGTTCTGTAATTCGATAGGACATGATGACAGGGATTATATGGATTACGACCTCATGCATGAAAGGTCGAGGGATATATACAAAATTCAATGTGAAGTACAGCAAGAAGGAAGCACTGCGCAGTATAATTCTCCAGAAAGAGGAAACTTCAACCCTCACAGTGGATTCAAAGGATGAGGAAGAGGAGGAGGTATGGGTCGAGGACGAGGAGAGATCATTTGTTACAACTGTGCGCAGCCAAGACACTTAGAAAGGGACTATCAGAACTCTTGTACCACTTACAGCTACTGCAGCTCATTCGAACATGTTATCGAAGATTGTCTTGTGCTGCTAGCCAAACTTCAGGAGAGACGAGGACCTCAGCAGAACCCGCAAGTGCAACTGATATACATTGAACCTCATGGAGAGGACCCTAGATTCATTGTTATCACTAGAGGGGGAATTGTTACAGGAGAAGATAGAGTGACCCAAGAAAAGACTACAGAAGAATCAGGAGTCAGGAAAGATGCAGAGAAGACATAAGTTTTTGATGCAAAGAAAGAAAAAAAAATATTTGAGGAGGCAAGAAAACCATTCTGGAGAGACCAAGGTTCCTCATCGAAGACACGACCAAGAGTAAGAGAATGTGGAATTCCTTTGGAATTCGACCAATCTACTCTGCCAGGAGAAGGAAAATAGGTAAGCAAGCTCATGGAATTCTTATATACTGGTATTAATTTGATTTGGGATGAAAGCATTGTACAAGAGCAACAAAATTTAATCAGAGAGTACAAGTTAGGAAAGATAGATCCCTTGTTGAAAAGAGTAGTACACCAAGTCTCTTAAAAGAGGACAAATAAGGATCTACACATGAATGCTCAAATTGGAGAGTATGATATAGACTATGTAGTCCTTGACTTAGGGTCGGAGGTCAATGTCACGACGAAGCAAACCAGGGCACTAATGGAAAAACCCAAGTTGATCTACTCCCCTATCAAGATTAGAATGGATAATCAGCAAGCTATAATCCCCTTTGGAAGATTGGAACATGTCACAGTGGACATCGACGGAGTAAGGATGTTTGCAGACTTCTAGGAGATTGAGATAGTTGATGATAGTTGTCCTTACCCTGCATTGTTAGGAATTGATTGGGCTTTCAATAATTCCACTATGGTTGATTTAAAGAAAAGAAGAATGATGTTTGAAGGAGATGGCCTTAGGTTAATTGCACCTTTGGATCCCGACGAAGGTCAGAGATACACAGAATCCATCAAGGAAGAAGATCGCGCATATGAACTAGAAAACCTATACAAATTAACAGCCAGACAACATGATTACATTAATCCTGCGACGAATGGGAACCTAAGATGGTGAAGTGACAGTGCATGTTCATCAAATTCAGAAGAAGCACTGGGGAACTGGTAGAACAAAATGTACGAAGTATCTACAAGGAGATGTTCCAGATTAACTAGAGAAGTCCGTTGGATCGGCACAATAGTAAGTAACTTGCCCACCTTTGATGGTCTAAATCATTTAGAAGATTTCTTGTTGGAATTTGAAGAATTGTACCAATACAACAAAGATTGTTGGAAATGGATGAGGCCCTGAAAGCAACCCTAGCAAGATGGTTGGGGACACACAAAAAAACCATTACAGAATGGGTACAATGTCACACTTTGATGACGGCACAGTTTTTAGAGCAAGTAGAAGGCTGCGAAGTTAGGTACACAGGTTGAAGTTGTCCAAAGGACCATGTGCGACATTGCAAGGAACCCTAGAGTGACATTCCTCAAGATAACTGGGTGCACAAATTCATCGACACATTGAAACAGAAAATGGTTACTGCGCCTATTCTGGTTTTCCCAAATTGGAGCAAGGAATTTCACGTGCATGTCAATGCATGTTCTATTGCATTAGGAGTTGTGTTAGCACAACCAAGAGCTGGAGACATTGACCACCCATTAGCCTTTGCTAGTAGGAAGCTATCAACAGCTGAAATTAATTACACCACCACTGAGAGAGAAGGGTTAGCCATGGTGTATGCACTACAGAAGTTTCTCCACTACTTGTTGGGAGGACACTTTAAAATGTTTACTGATCACTCTGCATTGAAATACCTAGTCAACAAGCCATTTTTGGGGGGGAGAATATGCAAATGGATTCTGCTATTTCAAGAATATGATTTTGAGATTGTGGTTAAGACAGGAAGAATGAACAAAGGTCTTGATCACTTGTCGAGGTTGGAACATGGAGAAGAGCCTTCTAGTTTGGAGGATACATTGTCGGATGCACAGTTGTTGGCCATTAGAAATATTGATGATCACTTCACGGAGATGGTTCAGTTCCTATCAACAGGAATGGCACCGAGTGAATATAAAATCACCCAGAAGAAACAGTTGGTAGTTTGTGCTGCAGACTTTTCACTTATAGCTAGACAGTTATACAAGATGGTGCCTCATGAGATATTGAGGAGGTGTTTTATGGAGACAGAGTGACCGTTGATCCTTGCAGAAGCTCATGAAGGTATCGCATGAGGACACTATGTAGGGAAAGCAATAGCGCATAAGGTTCTTAGAGCTGGACTTTGGTGGCCTACCTTACACATAGATGCTAAGAACTATTACAGAGCTTGTGATGTATGCCAAAGAGTTGGAAAACTGTCCAGAAGAGATGAAATGCCTTTAGTACCGCAACTGGCCCTACAAGCATTTGAGAAATGGGCGATTGATTTCTTGGGACCTCTAAACCCACCAGGCAAGTGCATAGGAGCCAGATACATAATCACTGCGACAAAGTACTTGACCAGATGGGTCGAATCAAGAGCAGTTAGATATTGTAGTGCAACTACAGCTGCATGCTTCATATTTGATGACATCATAACTAGTTTTGGATGCTTGGAGATCCTTATGAGAGATAAAGGCACACATTTCATCAATAAGACTGGTGAAGCCTTGACCGAGGAATTTGCAGTCCATCACTAGAAGATCATACCCTACCATCCACAAGCAAATGGGACAGTTGAAGCATTCAACAAGATTTTTGAGACAGTGCTGACAAAGATTTGCAGTGTGAACAGGGATGACTGGGATTTAAGAGTACCAACAGTACTATGGGCCTATATAACCACTTGCAAGAAGCTAAGAATGCAGACCCCCTTTAAGTTGGTTTATGGTCGCGAAGCAGTTGTCTTGATGGAATATTTGGTCCCAAGATTAAGAATCACAGCCTTTACAGATATGGATGACACTGGTGTTGTTCAAGAGAGGCTCACGTAGTTGGTCGAACTAGAAGAAGATAGATTTATTGCAGGATTCCATCAGCGGGTCTAGAAGGAAAGAGAAAAGGCCTACCATGATAGACACATCAAGAAGAAGGCATTTAAGCAAGGCAATTTGGTTCTGGTATATGACTATAAGTTCATGAAGCATCAAAGAAAGTTCAGAATGCATTGGCTTGGGCCATATGAGGTCGCCTATGTTACAGAAGGAGGAGTTGTGCAGTTCAAGACTTTGAATGGAGAATGGTAGGAAGGTTTGGTGAACGGGAGCCGGTTGAAATTGTATTATGACAACCTGCTCCCTCACAGCTCTCATTAACATCATATGGAAAAGGGTCCAGGTACCAGGTGTAGTTGAAACTAGGTACCAGACACAAGAAAGACAGTCTGCACAAGGAAGGGAGGGATAGAGAAGAAAGCACAGGCTGCTCCGCGCAGGCTGAAGATGAAGCAAATCAAAAGGATCAAATCTAAAGTGCCTCAGGATGAGTCACTGGTGAGTTTTGGGGGCATGTTGTCCCTTGGGTATGGAAGTAAGTGAATATTAAGGCATAAAAGATGGAATGTGAACTGCGCTGAAGACACGGTGATTGATATTGGGTCGAAGTGAGCAAAAGAGTAGAAAATATGGTGCAAAGTAAGAGAAAGCAAGATGTTGGACGAGGAGATCAAGGATGATATATCAATAAGGAAGATTGATCATGGACAACTCAGCAAGCAGAAAAATACACCATTGGATTCTTTGGACCACTACACGAGAAGGAAGGAAAGACAGGTTGACGAAGCCCTTAAGACGTAGGTCAAGTTGACCTAGGGTTTTAGACACCTAGGGTTTGGTATCTAGGGTTTTGACACTTAGGTTTCAACCTAAGGATGTTTGAGAGCTATTGTAATGTATAAATAAAGGTCTAAAGGACCTGGGATGGATTGGTGCTAAGTTGGTTGAGAGTTCATTGTTATTGTGAGATTGAGTGATTACTACTGTGTGAGAGAGATGTGTTGGTGTGAGGGCCTTCGGTATTGTAATATCTTCAACTAGGTGCGAAGATCAACCCTTCAGTTGGGTGAGTAGGGAGGGGAGAGAGAGGAAGAGAGAGATCTACAAGCTAAGAGCGCGGATAGAACTGTATGTTTTCACATAATATATGAAGAAGTGCAGTTATGTGGACGTATCCCTAGGGAGAGGGTGAACCATGTATATTTTGTATCTATGTGGTTGATATTTTTCTCTTATGCTTTCTATTATTATGTTATTGCATTATGGTGTTAGATCTGATAGATAGTTGTGTGAAGTATATCTAAGTTGGTAATTGATATCTAGATGTTGTGTTGTTCTTGTATTGGATCCACTTTGCATTCCCTTGGTTGTAGACAACTGTGTCCTTCAACCACCTATATCTACTTCGGGTGAGACTACATCTGACTTGCACATATTGTTGAAAGGGCCAGTAGTTAGGGCTTGTTGGTATGCTCTTGGAGCTGAACCCCAGGTCTGCCCCTGTGCCAACAACCCCCAAGGGGGAAATCACAACAAACACCAAGGAAAGAATAACAATAACCTCCAGACATACTTCCCTTGTGCCCATTACAATGAATACGACCATCATACCCACCATTTCCCCCAAATAGCTGACTTTAAACGAATGAAAGAATTTGTGAACATACCACGTCCCCCAACACCTCCTACCCCTCAGCAGGCCCCACAACAATACGTGCAACAACCACCCCCATCAGTGTTACAAAACCCTATTCCACACCAAGGGGTGATGAATACCTAGTAGGAAATGCACCCTGCCACACCACAAATGGGACAATATCAAAACCCTGGCACTCCTGCAGATCACACTATCCTCCTCACTAGCGAAGAAGAAATTCTTCTACAAATTCATAGTTGTCAATACAGAGCACCCCCTGAATCTACTCCCACCACTTCAGAAGCAGTTCCAGTTACAACGGTACCACCTCTGATGATAATTCCCTAATACTGAAACCCCCCTTTAGATTCCTCGCATCCCATTACAATGGAATGTCAACAACCCTCAAGCTAGGGCAGCACACAGTTACAGTTTGGTCAATGACTTGGCACAATCCCTTGTTGCCATGTCACTCTTGGAAGTACTTCAAACCTAACCCACTCAACAGAAGTCATTACTCTCTGCCCTAGGGGTAGTCGACCCTGTTGATACTAGACTCATCACATTTGATCTAGATTGTGGCGAACCCCATCTCCTCGCTTTGGGAGCTTTCTAGATACCCATCAAAATTTGGAACATCACAGTTCATCGATGCATCATCGATGAAGGTGCATCCACATGCATCATGTCCAAAACTGTATGGCAGAAACTTGGCTCTCCCAAGCTAATACCATCTGCCATCACTTTGAGATCTTATGATGGACGACCATCCTCTCCTGAAGGGCTCTTTCAAAATGTCCCCGTTGAACTCGGGGGAAAAACCATCCTTATCGACATTGAATTTATCGGTGCCACACTCGATTACAATATCTTTTTCAGATGTAGCTACATGTATGCTATGAAGGCAGTCGCCTCTTCGATGTTTCACATGATGATGTTCCCCCACAACGGAAAGATCATCACCATCAATCAAGTTTCACATTACGAGCCCAACCCTTCCTCCAACATTGATAACATCCTACCTTTTGTCCACACTAATATTGATTCCTACCCACTCGTCGAGATGAGCCTCAGAATTTTCAAAGACCCATCCTTGCTAGGGTCATACCATGGAGCACCCTCGCTCATACATTCCTCAGCTCAAGTATGTGTCATCTCTTCCAATAGAACTAGCATTGGAGATACCATTCCTCCCACTGAGGCTTCTTCACTTCTTGGCGTCACACTAGTCACATAAATCCTACCTCAGGAATCCCCCAAGAACTCTCCATCACCACTTGTTCCTATAACACCATGTTTCCCCCAGTTTGTAAAAATAACTGGACTGACCAAGAACTGTGGCAAACTCAAAAATGTGAATGGACCTTGTGGAAAAGGTTGATAAATGTGAATAATATTATGAATTTATATTGTAGGACTGCTAAGAGGGGATATGATGAAAAAGAGACCATGATGGTTGTAGAAAGGCGGTGGAAGGCACCTGGAAAGGTGGCATTAACTTCCACCGAAAAACAATACCATATTTGGACTTCACTGGCCCGGAGAACCAAAAGCGACGCATTGGCCCCGAATTAAATGTCTCGCAGGCTGGTAGCTAGATGGCTTCTCAGGAATTAATGAGGGATGGGGAGGTAAACCACCCATCCGTAGAGCCGTCAGGCTTGACCAGCGCGAGGTAAATCGCACCACACGCAACCTTGCAAGAGGATAAGGTGTGGGGGAGAAGCGATTGGGGGCAGATGCGAGGGGAGAAAGAGAACTCTGGCGATATGCATAGTGAGTGATAGCAGAGAGAAAGGAGAGCAACCTTCGCTCCTGGTCACTGGAAAACAGAGACGCAGTCTCACAGCATCGTGGTCTCAGCTCGGGGGTGGCTAGTGGTAAATCCGTTGGGAGTCATTGAGCCTATGGTTGGGTGGAAATGAGCACCCCTCTCAGCAGTTGTATAACCCCTGGTGTTACTTTCTGATAAGTGTTTTTCCTTTGGCATCTTGAAATATATGAATTCTGACAATTATGCTCATAAGCTGTGAAATTGTGAATAATTTCAGTATAAGAATGTATGTATGATGTTTTGATCAGTACAGGTAGTTGTATGTTTATAATGGAAAGACCACGTATGGCTTATGTTCTCATAAATTATTATTTATATGCATACTGATCTAATTTAGACTTCACACCTGGTTCTCGGGAGAGAGATACCTTTATCTGCCTCAGATAGTACCCTGGGTAAACCTTCCCATAGAGATACACTTCTTGAAAAGCCCATCAAGAGCCTGGAAGGAGGACGTGAAGGTGCAAGGCCTTAAGAAATCCCTGATAAGTATCGAATCGACAGACGAGATCCCATTGGGAGATTTGTGGTCACTCACGACCGTCAGATAAGAAGAAGAAGCTAGAAAGTTAAGTGCCTTAACCTTGATAGGTGGTGATCGACGGACGAGATTTCGTCGGGAAATCTGTGGTCACTCATGACCGTTAGATTTGGTAGGAGAAAGTAGGATGTTAAGTGCCTTACCCCTATGACTTTTTGTGTCTTTGTGGGTAGCAAAGAGGTCAGGACCGTAGATCTCCAAGGTCCATGAGAGCATCCGGACCGTTGATATTTCCACGTCTAGGGAGTCGTGGGAGAGCACACAAGTTAGGAACCTGTCTAAGCCATCAGATCTCGGTTGGAAAACTCGAAAGTTGTTGGATTTGTCAGGAGATACCTGAGGGTTAAACCCCCAGTGAATAGGGGCGAAAGCCCTGAAATATATCTGGACCGTCCAAGTAATGGAGGCCACATGTCAAGAGACTTTCCACTTTAGGAAATTGAGAGTCGAGAACTCGGGAGTTCTGGTGACCAAAGATCAGGGCATTCCATGGTAGAAACCCCGAAGTAGATTCGGGTCGTCCGATTAAAGGAGGCCACGTGTCATGAGATTTCCCATTTCGGGAAATCAGCAATCGAGAACTCGGGAGTTCTGGTGACGAGAGATCGGGATGTTCCATGGTGGAAACCCCGAAGTAGTCGTAGACCAACCAATTTCGGGAGGCTACATGTCAAGAGATTACCCATTTTGGGAAATCGGGGATAGGGGATTCGGGAGTCCCGTTGACAAGAGGCCGGGCTCTCGCCTTGATAAATCCCAACGGAAGAGAGACTGTGGTCATATGGGAAGAGGTCATATTGACCAAGGCATAACCCAAGGGGCTAATCACCGATTGAGGCTCGTTCAGCACTTCGACGTTTCGGCATTCGGGATACCGAAGGGCATGTTCCCATGTGCTCTCAAACCCCAAAATCTAGACTTATAAACATCAAGATGTTAGCATGTGGTTAGGATCTAATGAACAGATAGGATCCTCTCGGAGGATCCAGGGTCTGGGATGACCATGAGATGTGAGGAAGAGATGTCGGCTTTAAGCTGGGGTGTGAATGCGCATTAGGGTAAGTAGCGAGCAGATATGGACGGCCAGATTCCACCTACCCAGATCTACACCTGAGGCTTCATTCCAGAGCCCCCTTGTTGTTTTGCCTTTAGCGGTGAGGGGGGGGTCCGGAATCGAACGCGCAACTCTTGAATGGTCAGGATTTATTCGCCTTGATCAATGGCATTCAGGCGAATTCCGGACCCCCCTTGCCATTCTTCCTTTAATGGGGGGGGGTCTGGAATGGTGTGGCGTGTGAAGCGGGACCCGCCTCCTGTCACATTTCCCTCCAAATCATGTTTCCCCTCTCGCCACTTGTACTCCACTCAACCACGTGACAGGGTCGTTCCTAATGGTCATTTGCTAACCCTATAGGGATTCATCCCTATTGGCCAGTCACTAGCCCTATCGGGGTTCGACGGTTGCAGAGTCAAACGATTCGACATTCCTATAGTGCCAAGGTGCGAAACACAAAGAGCCGCCATGATTATTTGACCTATGACCATGACTCGCGATCACATGGGAGAGAGAGAGAGCTAGTTTATAATAGGCCTCCATAGATATTTCGGGGGCTCTGATTCTGCAGAAATCAACGAAAACATGATTATGGTAGTGGGTGTGTTACAGTTCCCAATGTCCCTCTCCCCCAGGGTCACATCCCGGTTGGGGAGACAGTCCCCCAAGCCATTACTCAAATCCCCTTCTTCTACCCCCCATTGGGCATACAAGATTTCCAGGTAGCCGCAACACTTACTCTACCTAACATGGTGCTTGTCATCCTAGTTTGGTATCTACACCCACTTGAGATGGTTCCTCAGCCATCCCTCCCTCCCCAAACAGAGGGAATCCCAATGCAGATCCCAGTCCTCACTCCCACCACACCACCCCCACCCCCGCTTGTTATCGCCACCACTACAATTAGAGGTTGAAGGAAGAAGAAAGAGCCCACCACTCCACTTCTCCCCCGAGTTCAAATTTCTTGCGCACTATGTGAGAAAGAACGACACCCCACCAATCGATGTCCCTCTCTCCTCGAGTTACACAATTTAATATGACTTCCTCGAGCAACCACACCGCTCGTCGCTACACCCAACGCACCTAGTACTACCACCATGTGTCTGACTACAGGTACCATAGGGTTGCAAACCAAATTCCCATGTGCCATCTGTTCAAAATATGTCCATTACACCCACCATTTCCCTGCACTACCTCAAATTTGACAGGCACTAACAACAGTACACCAAAGATTTCAGCAAGAGTGCCCCCCATATTCGTCATCAAGTACTCCTGTCATAGACATCCACTATGTCATGACTTCAGTTAACGAACAGATGAGATGCCCTTGCTCTCTTTGTGAATCACCAGATCATTTCACATACCAATGTCATACGATCATTGAATACAGGCATCGCCAAATGGCCCTTATTCAGAATCCTACACCCCCCCCCCATTTCCAGAGGTACCAGTGATATCCCCCAATGTTGTTCATATTATCTCTCCTTAGCCTGAGGCACTCCCCACTCCTCCATGGTTCATGGATAACCTATATGAGGATTTTCCCCCAAATCCCACCAATTCTCTAGTACATTTTTCCACGAAAATCTTACGCCTGACTACAATTTTTAACCCACGGTATCTCGATATTTGGTTTATGTCGAGTACACCATCGCAACCTCTTTGCGCCTCCCCTAAATATTCACCACCAGAAGATAATCATACGGTGACAGTCACCAATGGTACTCCCTGGGATCCCTTATATTCTCACTAGTTCCACTACGACAAATACATCCTTGAAGAATTAACTACCCCCGATTGCCCATGGAATGCGCTCCATCACATAGCACTCTTTCTTTCATAGAAATACTTTGAGCCCCCTAGTCAAGACTCCATATGCGTGATCGAAACTAAAGATTTTATCCCATCAGGGCATATAGACTGGTTCAACAATCCTATACATGGCCCCGACGCTTTTGAAAGAGGCAACATGGCCAACATTTACCCCACTATCAAAATTGATATTTCCATCAAACCTGGCATCGTAGAGGAAATCACCATTGGCACTGCATGCTCTCCTGAAGAACTTATAGATTAAAAATCTCTCTTCCAAGAATACCGGGACATTTTTTCCTGGTCATACACAGAGATTCCTGGCCTTGATCCTTCTATTGTTGAACATCGTACAGACACATGGCCTAATATCACACATGTACGACAAAAGCAACACCCTCTACACCCATCCAAACCGGTGGCCATCAAAGTTGAAATTGAAAAATTACACGTTGTCGGGTTCATATACCTTATCGCATATACATCATGGGTCTCCAACCTCGTCCCTGTCAACAAAAAACAAGGCACTATTCGCGTCTGCACTGACTTTCGTGATCTCAATCACACCTGTCCCAAAGACAACTTCCCAATGCCCTTCATCGACCAAATTATTGATGATTGTGCTGGCCATGAAGCCTTGTCCTTTATGGATGGTTTCTCTGGCTACAATCAAATTCAGATTCATCATGCAGACTAGTACAAAACCGCATTCACTACCCCATGGGGTAATTTTGCATATCGTGTCATGCCTATTGGCCTCAAAAATTCCAGTGCGACATTCCAATGGGCCATGACATACGTTTTTCATGATCTATATTGCATCATCCTCGCCTACTTAGACGATCTCACCGCTCAATCTAAGAAATGCACTCAGCATCTAGATGACTTACGCGTCGTCTTTCACACGTGTCGTTAGTACAATATACGCTTCAACCCCCTCAAGTGTGTATTTTACATCACTGTTGGATGCCTCCTTGGGTTCATTGTTTCCCAATGCAGGATCACCGTCGACCCCCTCAACGTCCAAGACATCATTGAAATTCCACCACCTCATAATTTACACCAACTCCAAAGCCTACAAGGCAAATCCAACTTTCTACACTGCTTTGTCCTCGATTACACCACTTGCACACATGGCTTCCTTCGTTTATTGCATCACCATATCCTATTCCAATGGGGTGAACTTTCCCAAACAACTTTTGATGATTTAAAAGCAACACTCTCAAACACCCCTTTGATTAGTCCACCTGACTATGATCGCAACTATATCAATCACCCGTGCACTGGGGGGGGGCACCCTCACCAAATCCCTCCATACGACCATCCGTATGACCCTGCCCAAAATAGAAATCCTAATTACTATGCAGGAGGATACAACCACTAACTTGGCTCTCACAAATCCTGGATCGGTTGGCTCAAACTCCCAAAATCTCCAAATCTCCTCTCAAACCTCTCATCAACTCACTATAGAAACAAGTACAAATGAGGTGGCAATGTGGGCCCTACAGATATATATAGTCCCTTTTTCCAAACTTCCATGCTCAATTACAGGAGCTTCGAGCGTCCATTTTTCTATCCATCTTCAACCACAAGATCAAGATCCTGCCACCTACACAATCACATTCCCCAAGTCACCATCCACCCTCATCCCCTGGGGATAATTTTTCTCACACCACGCCCAAATACGCATGCTCATGTTGAAAATTATCGAATAACTGTTATATGTTCTTTATCTACAGATATTGTTCACATCGGATATTTGGTTTTCATGTGTGCAGGTACTTGGTCATCACACACCATCTTAGCCCTTGAAGGTATATGATTGACACTAGCATGTAGTCATTCCCTATGAATATCAATTGCATCTCCCAGTCACACCCTCTTACATTTTCCTATCGGATCCTCACACCCAGCTCTGCAGTACTATCACCTCCGTTGCATGTTCAGTACTGTCACATGGTAGGACTCCCCCCTACATGAGTTGTCCTTTTCATAGTCCCCTTGTTCGAAATTTGACACTCATGTTGCTTTCACCCCCTAGGGATGGGACTCCCGATAGTATTAAGCATGTCTGAGAATCAGCCACATACTCCTCCTAATTTTTGCTAGCTTTCCCAATGGACTCCCAGGATATTTCCTCATGATTATCATTTGACTGCACCTACATAGCATCATTATCCCCCCATTTCATCCTCAGTCGGTTTTCTCGTCTGTAGATTGCCCTCCGTTATTTTACCTCATACAGAAACCCACCTATGGGGCCTCCACCAGTTTTCCCCGCAACTTACGCCTTTAAAGGCCAAGCCATCTTACATTGGGGCACCTGTTTCTGTATCTGCACACTTATCCCAAATTATTCTTTATTTTTTTGGTAATTGTAAAAATCCTTTGTTCCCAGTATTTACTTAGCTTTTTGTTGTCACCTTCGACGACCTTCTTTTTCCAACAAAAGTAACCCGTGTCACCCTTGGTTGGGGCATTCATTACCTTCTACTCTTTTTGACATTGTCCATAAACCATGAGTATCCTACAGTCCATGTACCAATGATCTCTCAGTTTTTCCACTTTGTCATTCCTTTGGCCCAATTGAACACACGTCTAGTCATCCCCCCGACGCTAGTTTCAGTTTTCAGGTTGCTGCCACTCATACTTAACATATATCCCCAACCAAGGGAAGTCTTGAGTTGCACCACATATTGACTTCATCCATGCACCTCATTAGTTCCTGATCTCATCTAGTGGATTTTATGAAGCCCTTTTCTTCTTGGAGTCGTGTCTCCCTTTCTGTCGACATCAACACAGTTTCCAGGAGGGCGACAATATCTTGACTCTCATTCCCTTTACAATGAGGAGTCTCGAACGGAACAGAGAAAAACACCATTTTTCTCTGCTCTCGTTGACCCCCATAACATTCGACTTCAACACAATCTCATGTTATGGTGGGTCTTACTTTGCGACTATTGCAGTTTTTTTATACTAGTCGAAGACCTCTTAAATTTTTTGGGGCTATCAATGCCCACGAATTATCGGCACTTCTTACAGGTGTTGTCACCTCTTTTTAGAGTATGTTCACCATCAGAATTGTCCTCTGCCATTATCAAACTGCCCCGGAAGGTGCTGCAATTATTTACAACATACCACTTCAGTTACTGTCTTCCACATTTTGAGTTACATGACACAAGCATGGGGCATGCTCGCCTTGTTTGTACACGGTTTTATTTTTCCACACCTCACGAAAGGTTTGGGTCCCATAGGTTCCCCTGTCCCTCCAATGGATCGCTCTTCCAATCCCTCTCAACACTCTTCCCTACAATAGTACTCTCAGTAGAAGAAACATTGATGTGTTATGGCTATACGTATGCTCCTAACCCCACACATCAGGGGGCATCTGTTATCACTGAAATTTCATCTGCAAATGGTTACAGGAATCCATCATCTCCAAACACCTATTATTTCATTCATGGCCCAAAAATGTGTTTCCAAAGGGCACAAACTATACAAATGGTTATAAAATCAGCGTGCGCTCATAATATAAAGGAAACGCGCGCATGTGCGCCAGTCGAAAATGCAGGGAAAGCACACATGCGCAAAATAAGTGATTGTGGACGCAGAAAACCATGCACACCTCACAACGGTGCATTAATGATTCTGGTCGGCCTCCCACCCACTTCTGGTTCAGCTCCCAAGTCGATTTGACGCCCAAATACGAGTTGAATCTAAGTGGGGGGTTGGTCAAAGACCTAAAGGGCCCCTTGTTCACACTAAAGACTGGTTGGATAATGCCTCAAATCTTTGCCATAAAAAGAGGCCGTGGGTGCACTATATTTCCTAGAATCTATTTGTATTGTTATGTTGCCTCTATTCTCCTGCGAGGAACCTCTTTCCTCATTGGAGCATACAAGCACCATTTCATTGGGCTATTCACATCACCTCTTGAGTGAATGAGCTTTGGATTTCTTCACCATTTCCTTTCAGTTTGCTATTTGTAAGAAGATCTCTCTCATTGGGGGTTCAAGAGCCCTCCCTTGGAGGAAGAGGGGACCCATAAGTCTCCCTTTCTCTTTGGTGTTTGCCCACTAATACAATCTATCCATTGGTGGCATGAATATTGGTCAATTGTTTGGTTAATTTTGTTTCTAATTACCTTATGCACTTTACTTTAGTTTACTTAATTGGTGTTAGCTTAGTTGTTTGTTTATTTATTGTGCTTGATATTTCTAACTCTTGCACTAAATTATGTCCTATCCATCTAACCCAACTGGACTTGCAAGTGTCCCTCTTTTACTCATTCAAGTGACAAAAAGGATATAGCATCCCTTATCTCATGTCTCTCCCTCTCCCTCCACCCCCCTC
>JZKD02S1689636.1:385757-407461 GCA_000966675.3 Picea glauca
TTGGATGTATATGACTTTTGGCATTCTTGTCTATTGTAAAAAGGCCTCTAGAGCCTCATTGTAATCATCTTCTCACGGATGCGAGTAGCAGCCACATCTCTTCTCAGAGATAAGCCACCAGCGCCTTAGCTAGTTTATTTACATTCTGTCTGTAAGCATATTTCAGGCATTTTTTATTAATGAAATGAAGTCTTATTTCCGCTGCATCTCTGCGTTTATGTGTATTTATGTATTTCATTGTGTTCCCACATAAATCCGGATCACGAGACCAAGCACCAAGAATCCAGTCACATGGAGGATGAGCTCATGAGGGATCCCAAAAGGGGCGCACTACGCCGAGACCAGGGGCAAAATCCAAGGGAAGAGCCGACAAGGGGAACCATTCTATGCACCATGTGTCCAACAAAGCTGGCCATGGAGGAAGGATCTTATCGGTTCCTCCAACGCCCAACGAGAATAAGACCTGACTCAGTGCCTGATTCACTGCTAAACCGACGGCAAGGTTTGTCTTCACCCTTAACTCACCAGTCTGCGCTCACAACCAAACTCCCATCACCAAGCTCATGAGACCACACAAACTCTGTGCTCGTCGACATGCCAAGCAATTGCTGAGGGAAGAGGTTGTTTGGAAGAAACGATAAGGGATGTGTGAGTGAGAGTGTTGGGGGTAGGGTTTAGGTGCTGAGAGCAGGGGATGGGGCATGTGGGCCTCATGCGAGGACCCACGATGCCCAACTATATTATTCTAAATTCTTTTAAAATTTAATTATTCTAAATTCTTTTAATTTCTTTTAATTCTTTTATATTTTAATTATTCTAATTATTTTAAAATTCTTGTAAATTTTAATTATTTGAATTTCTTTAAAATTTTAATTATTTTAAATTATTTTAAATTTTAAATAAAAAAAATTATTATAAAACTCAAACTATTGTTATTAAAACTAAAAGTGATTAAAATAAAACTAAAGTGATTAATTAATTAGAGTGATTAATTAATGTATGGTTGGTTAATTAAAGTGATTAATTAACATTACCTTAAATTAATATAGTGCTATTAAGGGTAATGTGATAATTTTTTTAGATAATCAATTGTAAATCATTACTAAATAAGAGAGGGTTTAATTAATTATAAGGTATATAGGGATATTAGGGTTAGAAGACAGGTTATAATGCATGTTAAGGAAATACTGAGGGTAAGTGGTGAAGTACCCCACAATGTTATCCTAGTTAGTGAGGCGAGAGAGTTAGAAGTATACTTAGACGATGATACCAAGCTTAGATGCTTTAACCCTGACCTAGCCACTTACCCTAAAGAGAGTAACGTTTGTTTACAGACAAGTAAAAATAAATAAAAACTTACTCTTAACCCTGCATTTACAAGTATAAGTTGAGCGAATGTGAACTTCCTTAGACTCTTCCCTAGCATGCATTTGGTTTGATGAAGATTCAATTATTCCAGATGGTTAGGACTCGGGGAAATCAAGGCCGACAGGCATCATCGCAAGGACCGCCAACGTCGGTGCTGCCACCACCATCGCCTGAATTATCTCTCATTTTGTGCTCTTTGGAGGCTATTAATGAGACTTTGAAGGGGCGTCAGTCAGCAGATGTCGAAGTGAAACCCCCACCATCTAGAGTGGGTAACCCTGAAGTGTCGAGGGACTCAGAGGGAGGGCCTCCACCTAGGGACATCACTAAAGAACTACAGAAGATCAAACTCCCAGAGTTTATCGGGGGTCGTGCAAGTGAATGTGCAAAGGAAAGGTTGGAAGGAATGACATGATGTTTCGCATTAAGAGATTATGCTTCCACATCAAAGGAGAAAATAAAAATATTCCAGTTGAGGGACAATGCCTTGAAATGGTGGGGTAACCTGGAGAGGCAGTTGCACCTTACCCCAGACACCGTCTCATGGGAAATTTTTTAAGAAAGCTTCTAGAGGAAATAATTGTCGGCTTACTGCGAGGAACAACATGTGGGGGCATTTCATGCTCTATTTCAGGGAAACAGGACTATGGAAGAGTATGAGATCAGGTTCATGGAGTTGGTAAAATATGTCTCGTACATGGATATTGATCAACGACAGGAAGAACATTTTGTGTATGGGTTAAACCCTAGTATAAGGGCCATGGTACGGATGTGGAAACCATCATCAGTAGCTAAAGAGGTTGAAAATGCACATTATGTAGAGGAGCACATGAGCTTAAATGGAGGTATGAGATCAACCTTTCCACAGCATCCTGGATTCGTGAGGAAGGCCCCTAAGACCTTCTCCAGGGGAGGAAACTCTAGGCCACCTCCATATGACAATAGAGTTGCACCTAAAACAGTTGCTACATGTATTTCAATGGAAACAAGTGTAGCATCCCACTCTTCACCAACAACGCAGGAAGGTCCACGACCTTCTCAGGGAGAAACAAGTAGGGACAAGGGCTCCAGGGGAAGGAACTCATTTTAGAGATCGTCACACAGCAGTGTGCAGGTTCCATCTCATGTTACTTGTTGGGGGTGTGGAAGACCCCATTACTAGCATGATTTCTTAAAGTTGCAAGAAGGATTTGTGAATAAAGAAGGAAATTCCCTGATGGGAAGAGCAAGTAGTAGCCACCAATTTATGCAGTGGTTAATAATCACCAGGAAGAACATCAATCCACGGTGGTGGAGTCATCAGGTACGCTAAATCATGTCAATGTTAAAATTTTGTTTGATTCTGGTGCTACAGACAGTTTCATTTCACCTTTTGCATTAGAAAAGTGTGGGTTGGTAGCCTATGAGAATGATGACTTTAAACAAGTCAATATGGCTTTGGGGGAAAAACAAGCGGTAGGACCTAGCGTTGATAATTGTCTAGTAGACCTCGGAGTGTGTACTACTAGGTTGAAGGTATACGTCACTTCTCTAGGGATGTATGACCTAATCATTCGAATGGACTAGTTAGAATACCATCGAGCTATGGTAGATTGTTTCAAAAAAAGGGTGCTTTGTGTTGACGATGAAGGAAGGTCAGTAGAGATCCACGGTGTACGGAGGAAGGTGTATCTATGCTTTATCTCGACCATGAAGGTTAAACGTTGCATGAGGAAAGGTTGTTGATTATATGTAGCAGAAGCAGTCAATGAAAGGAAAGGACCATCCTTGGATCAGTACCCAGTATTGTCGGATTTTAAGGATGTTTTTCAAAAAGAGTTTCCAGGGTTACCTCTTAAGAGGGAGCTTGATTTCACCATTGAGATAAAACCTAGTGTAGAGCCAATTTCCAAGACTCCGTATAGGATGACAGCGCCAGAACTCTATGAGTTGTAGATGCATTTGAAATAACTACTCAACTTAGGGATAATAAGGCCTAGTGTCTCACCTTGGGGTGCACCAATATTTTTTGTGAAGAAGAAGGATGGTTCCTTACGACTGTGTATAGATTACAGGGACTGGAACTATGCTACAATGAAAAATAGGTACCCCATGCCATAGATAGATGATCTCTTTGATCAGATGAAAGGAGCAGTGATGTTGTCAAAAATTGATTTGTGACCAAGGTATCACCAGTTAAGGATTAAGGAAGGCGATATTCCTAAAACTGCATTCTGAACTCGGTTTGGGAATTATGAGTTCGTTGCAGTACCTTTCGGTTTGACCAATGCACCAACAGTATTTATGAGCCTCATGACTGGCGTATTCTAGATGTACTTAGACCGCTTTGTACAAGTCTTTCTAGATGATATCCTCATCTATTCCAAGAACGAAAGAGAACACGAGGAACACTTGCGAGTGGTGTTGTCATGCCTTAGAGAGAACAAATTGTATGGAAAGTTGTCAAAGTGTTCTTTCTTCCAGAAATAAATTCACTGTTTAGGTCATATCATTTCCAGTGAAGGAATCTTTATGGACCTAGAAAAGGTAAAGGCCATTATGGAATGGCCAGTGCCGAAAAATGCTCATGAGGTAAGAAGCTTCATGGGGCTAATGGATTATTATAAGAGATTTATGGAAGGGTTTTCTAAAACAGAGAAACCCATCACCACTTTGCAGCACAAGGGGCTCTGGTATGAATGGACAAGAAAATTCAATAGTGCATTCATTGATCTTAAGAGGTTACTAACTAGTGCACCAATTCTATGGGTGTCGGATATGGAAAAAGACTTCACAGTCTGCACGAATGCCTTGAAGCAAGGGTTGGGGGTCGTGCTAATGCAGGATGGAGGAGTGATAGCATATGTGTCAAGGAGGTTGAAGCAACATGAGGATCTTTGCGCTACTCATGATTTAGAGTTGGTAGTTGTAATGCTAGCTCTAAAAATTTGGAGGCACTATCTAGTGGGGAGAAACTTTGAGCTCAAAATGGACCATGAAAGTTTAAAACATCTCTTCACTCAAAGGGATCTCAATTCCAGGAAGAGGCGATGGAGTGAGTTTATGAGTGAGTACGATTTTGGAATTTTATACATCAAGGGTAAGGAAAATGTGGTCATGAATTTCTTGAGTAGGAGACCACGTGTCTTCTCCTTAGTACCCTTAAAAGTCAATATTAGGGAGCATGTGTTGGAACAACTTCTTAGGGATAGTTGGTATTTAAAGGTTACTTCGACTCTCTAGAGTGGAAGGAAATTAGATCCAAAGTATGAAGGATATAGCCTCGAAGTGGATGGATTATTAAGATATAAAGGAAGGATGTACATCCCCGAAGGTGGGGATATTTGAAGCATCACACTCAAGGAAGCCCATAGAGCACTTTATTGTGCACATCCGGGTGTGAAGAAAATGTATTCAGACATGAAGAAGATTTTCTTCTGGGTAAGCATAAAGCATGATGTAGTCCATTTTGTTGCCAAGTTCCTAGAGTGTCAACAAGTGAAAGCTGACCACCACCACCCGGTAGGTCTCCTACCACCGCATGATGTCCCTATGTCCAAATGGGAAGTCGTTTCTATGAATTTTGTTGTGGGATTTCCATTCACATTGCATAGACACAATTTCATTCTTGTGATAGTTGATAAGTTGACCAAGAGTGCTCAATTTATTCTGCTTAGAGACACTTACAATGTCACTGATGTGGCACGCGTGTTTGTAAGTGAGGTCATTCATTTGCATGAGATACCCAAGAATGTCATTCAAATAGGGACTCCAGATTCACTTCTAGGTTTTGGACAAGTTTGCAGTCAGTGTTGGGGACTCAATTGAACTTAAGCACAAATTATCATCCTTAAACAAATGGGAAAACTGAGAGAGTAAATCAAGCTATGGAAGACATGCTTAGGATGTATGGTATGGATAATCAAACCCATTGGGAGAAGTACCTACCTTTGGTAGAGTTCGCCTACAATAACAGTTTTCATAGCTCTATTGGAATGTCACCCTACGAAGCTCTGTATGGAAGGTCATGCAGAACACCATTGAGTTGGGAAAGCTTAGAAGACCGAGTGATAGTTGGGCCAGAATTGATTCAAGAGATGGAGGAACAGGTGATTCAGATTAGGCAGAGACTAAAGGAAGCACAGGATAAACAGAAAATTTATGTTGATGCACATAGGAATGACTGAAGTTATAAAGTGGGAGATCAAGTTTTCATTCGTATCAGGCCTAATAAGAGTACCATTGGGTTTGGGAAGGGCACAAATTTGTCGCCTCGATTTATAGGACCATTCAAAATCCAAGAGAGAATTGGACCTATTTCCTATTGTCTCGTACTCCCACCCCACTTGTATAAAACTCATAATGTTTTTCGTGTATCTGTTCTACGCCATTATGTTGCTAATTAATCTCATAAACTAAATTGGAAGGAATTGCAGGTATTGGACGTGGGAACGATCAAGGTAGAACTGGTACACATATTGGAACATAGGGTCCGACAACTCAAGAACTGTCTGGTAGACCAAGTTAAGGTCCAGTGGGACAAGTATAGACTAGGATCTGCTACTTGGGAGGATGTCGAGACCTTATGACGAGATCATCCCTCACTTTTGTGACCACCTCAGGAATATGTTTCTCGAAGGTTGGGTGTATGTAATGCCACCTTTTGACTTAGACATCTAGGATTACCTAAGGCCTAATCACCTTTATTTTCTATTCACTCTGAAACTATTAATGATACACTTGAACTTTTAAGATGTATGAACCAATGTGAATGCCAATTCTATGAATGTTTAAAGTTATTTGAATGATGATGGATATTATGCAATCTATTATGTGAATGTCAATTTTATGAATGTTTAACATTATTTGAATAATGATGGATATTATGCAATCTATTATGTGAATGTCAATTATATGAATGTTTAACGTTATTTGAATTATGGCGATATTATGCGATCTATTTCTAACTTGAAAATTTTGACTAATTAAAGTTGTTGGTACGTGGATACCGAATTGAGATTATGGTTGAATACATTCACATGATGGTAATGCATGGATATGTATGAGTTGTGTTATATACTAATCTGCAGGTCAAGAGGCTATGAAATAGCCAAAGAATAATGATGATAAAAGTTTGATGTCATGAAAATCGACCAAGAAACACTATGGTATAAATTTTGTATGTGAAATTATATTGGTTCAAATGCATTTCTATGATATGTGGACAAGTGCGGATTTTTCAAGTGACAAGACTACCTAAAACTGAATATACGATGACAAAATTCCTAGCAACACAGTGCCACTGTATATTCAATGGTAGGGTGTGGACCCTAGTCCTCTTAGGAGGGGTGGAGGCATTTCCCACTGTGTATCCTCTAAAACCTGAAGTCATGGGAGGACGATGTTAGCTCATGCTCCCCTAGGCGTATGATGATGGTTGTCAGTTGCCTGTTGGGGAAGCTTGGTCAAGAGAGTTGACACTTCCGCTTACGGGTTCTATTAGGAGTTAGGTAAATATAGTTGACGCTCCAAGATAGTCCAACAGAGGAAGGATAGGGATGGAAGATGGAATTAAGTTAGCGAGGAAGGATGAATAGAAGTAGTTGAGAGTGTCTGGGGATTTCACCTTATATAAGTTATTGATTTCCTCTTTTGCATACATGTGTGTGTGTGTGTGTGTTTATTTACTTAACTAAACTACAATTATCTAAGTAAATGTTGTTTGTGCTAAATTATTGTAATTGAGGAATTTCATGAACATTTTAAATATTTTACTATCTTTTATGAAATAAATGGTCTCGTTGATCGGTTGGACGCATACAAAAATTACTTTAGGTGTGATAATTATTTTTATTAGTAAATGTACGAGTCTTGTATGTGCTAGCTACACATGTATTCCTTGCACATGTACACTAGTCTGTATAAGTGTTTTAAATTGATGATATTGATTATTTGTTGGCAGATGTATGAATTGTGTGTCCACTGTCGTTACCCTTGTATTGTAAATAACTCTAACTTTGGGATGAAGTTTCTTTAAGGGTGGGTGTATGTAACAACCCAAATTGATTAATTTTATCATAGGTTTTAATTTAAATTTAATTAATTATTAAAATATATTAATGAGTCTTTATTATTTTTATTATTAATGGGTGAAGTAATTAATGGGGGGATAAGGTTGTTGGGAAATTACTGGGGGGATAAGGTTGTTGGGAATTAATGGGGGGGATTTGAGAGAAGAGGATAAGGAAGAAGGGGAGGACTTGGAAGGGGGATCTTATTTATGTTTGGGGATTTCTAAATTTATGAAAGATAGAGGAGGAGGAAAGTGGAGGAGTTGTTTTGGGGAGATCTCACAGGGCACTGCTGTTGTTGGGAATTTTGGGCTCGGGGGCCAGGAAACCGCAAGGATTCCTAGAGCTAGGGAGTTGGAGAGGTTGTTCCTAGTTGGATGGGAGGTTAATATTCAGTCTGGGAAAGAAAAAGAACATGATCAAACAGAAAAGGGACTAGATAAACCAACCTGTTGGTGGAGGTATGTACTATGATGTGGTTATCATTATTATGTTGTTGTTGTTATCATTATTTTGTTGTTGTTGTTATCATTATTTTGTTGTTGTTGTTGATATTATTCTGTTATTATCATTATTATGTTGTTACTGTTTATTCTTGGTTTATTCCAAGTATAAGAAAATCATTAAAAGAAATTCTAAACTAAAATTTAGAAAACTTTTAATTAGTTTGAGTCCTAAAAATAACCAGGCTCTACAGAGGCTCTACAAACATCACCTAAAGATTGTTCCTAGTGAGAAAATGTTATAAATGTGATGTGATGTGCCAAGGTGCAAGTCAAGGTGGATATTGATGTCTAGGTATAGATTTTGCTTTCCAAAATAGGAGGATGCTAGGCAGGGGGGTTAGGCCTCCACCTAGGAGGATGACCTAGAAATGAGTCACGCATAGAATTTTCTCTATATTGCACGGAGCCATGAACCACCCCCTAGAATTCACCAATGTCAAAGTAGTTGACATGGTGATGTAAAATAAAATCTACCCATAATTTTGTCAGAAAAACAAAGAGGCACCCCCCTATTATTGCAGGGAGGTTTTTTAAATACCATAGACCGCATATCCATCCAATTTTCTAAAAATGGTTGGAAGGGGCACATGTCCATACAAATGCATCTCTTTGTGACTGATGGTTATAATCTAGTTCTGAGGTCAATAAACAATGTCATCAAGACGTGTTTTGAAATGTTAAGGTCTTTAACTTGGTTTTTATCTAGATCCATTCTATAATATTCATACATTTTGGCCCCATAATTAGAAATGTGAGTTAATTGGCCTTGAACATTTGTAATGGAAGATACAATGGTGTCTAGGGAAGTAGATAGTGAAAATCGTGAGCGCTCTCTGGTATTTTGTAAGTCTTGAATAAGGGTTCTAAGAGATCTCAACATTGCATCAAATTCCATGTTTATGTTTACCAATTGTGGGTTGGGGTTGGTGTGTCTTCCTATGGTTATGTTGGGTTTACATTCTCTCTAGGTTCCATATTAATTAAGTGTGTTTCAATTCAGTAAGGGAAAATATTTTTTATTTTTATTTTTATCATTTAAAAAAATTACGAAACAAAAAATATCAAATTCCATCAAAATACTTACCTATAATTAATTGACTACCATGTCAATGAAGTTCGGCAGTGATTTATCTATCTCTCATCAATTTTCTCTCCCAAATTTGCTCAACCTCTCCTAAAACTCATTGTGTGGTTGTGGTTTATCGCTAAAATAGGCATGTCATAGGAAATAAACTATTTTTACCCCATGGTAACATCCACCTGTTCCTAGAGGACGTGTGTGTTTCTAGAGCATGTGTGTGCTCTTAGGAATGCACATGCGTTCTTGATGAATCTAGATCGGCAGCCTCTGTGCAGGTTCAAGGTGTTCTTGTGATGATTTATGTGTGTTAATATTTGTTGTCTGTTGCTCTTGAAACCGAAATTTGGTATCAAAGCAAGGTGATTTTATAATTTTGGATGTGTGAGGCACTCCATGATAATGTTGGACTGCAGATATGTTGAAGCTTGTTGGAGCTGCAGAAGGAAGTCGTAGAAGGAAGCCACCAATCAACTTGCAAAGAAACAATGGTTGTGAGAAAGTGAGTTATTATTGAGAATGCCCATCTATAAGAAGAAGTTAATCGTAACTCCAAGTATTGTGAGTGTGTTTATCTGTGTTCTCACTATTCAATCTCTTGGAGGTGCCTTCCGATCTTCGTGGGTGTTCTCCTATAGTGGTATTGAGTTTAGCATAAATATTCCACTATAAAAATAAGGTTGCAAAGGTAGTGGTATTGACTATTGATGAAATTAAAGAAATCTAATTAAAGAAGGTGAAATTCAAGTAATTGTAATTGTGTTGAAGTCATGATATAAAGTTACATTGTAATTCTATATTCTTTTATGTAAAAAAAAAGTTAATAAGGGTGACTCGAATTGTAAGTTATCTATGCAATCAACCACTACTTCATGCTCAAAATGTTATGAAAACTGATCATAAGATTGATATGCATCCCTGCCCATAGAAAAATCTGCAACTATTGAAGAATCTGATTCCAAATGTGAATCACACCTACCTCCTTGATGTTGTTCTAGATCTGAATTATACTCACTGTCTTCTTGCTCGGAATCTGAAACATACTGACAGTCTTCTTACTCGGAATCTGAAACATACTCACAGTCTTCTTGCTTATGTAAATGTAAATTTTCATGATATGCTTGTGTACGAACCCCCTTGCTAGCCTTGATGTTCTCTTCGAGCTCTTCAACATCTTTAAACAAGTGTCTTAAAGATGAATATATCCTTTCTCTCAAGAGAAATACAAGCTCTGAATGTTGAGCCATGACATAGTACACCATGGCAGCAATCTCTGTGGGCCTGATCTCCATAGGCATACTATGATAAACACTGTAAAACCTCATGTTGAAGACAACCAAGGCTTCCTCTTCCCCTCTCCTCAAGGCATTAAACTCAAACCAGTACCGATAAAGGGACTTGTTCTCACCCCAACACTTTAAAAAAGATTTGCATAGCTCGATCCAAGAACCATTAGAGCCGGCTCTCAAACATTTAAACCACACAACAACATCTCCAGACAAAGAGTGTGAGAACAACCTCATGATAACATCGTCATGAACAATCTCAAACTGGTCAACAAAGTTCTCAAAGGCCCCCAAGTGCCTCTCAGCTGTAACATGGTCTTCTCTAGAAAACCAAGGAATATACTCAAAGGATCAAGAGGATAAGGGTTAAGGTGATATGGTAGCCTTAGAGGTTTAAACAACTTATTTTTTATTTTAATTTGAAAAGCAGTGGGCTAATCATGAGGATTAACGAGTTGATGGAAAGGCTCAGCAAAAATAATGGAGGGTAACGAGATTTGAGAAGACTGTGAATTATTTTCAACCTCCTCAGGGCTACAAGGGTGATCAATTTCAAGAGGAGATGCAATACAGATCTCACTTTTATGAATAAGAAAAGGTGAAGACACAAGATCAGTATCTACAACACAAGTAGAGGGCATGTTTTCTTCTTCTAGGGATGGATAAATAAAGGAAGGCCTATTACCATCTGAATAGACAAAGCAGAGGATAATCCTCTTTATGTGTGAAGGGAAAGAGAGAAATGAGTTGATAAACAAGAACATGATTTCATGAATAAAGCTCATAAACTATATCTGGTCTTCCCCTTCAGTATGGTCATCTTTATGTCAATAGGATCCTCCCTAGTGGAGTCTTTGATGGTGGAGTCGCCAAGTGAATGCTATGTAATCTGAATGTGTCTGGTCTTTGTTCACCATCAAAAGGCCAGATCTAATCGTTGTCGTTCTCCCAGGGAGATTTTCAATCTAGGGTAGTAGCTAAAGCCTTCTCGAGAAAGATTTCCTTTCTTGATAATCTTCTCTAGGTCAACTTCAGGTGTATCTAGAGGCGGTTGTGGAGTATACATCATGTGTTTTCTTTTAGGAACCACAACTGAGACAGGGGAGTCGTCAGGTGCAAGTTGCAATCTTCAATGGTATTGATATCTTATGCACCTTCATAAACAGAAATTCTTTGTCACTCTATCCTAGGGAAATGTCTTCAATTCATCCCCGGCAATGGAGCCATGAATGTTAGCACTGAGAGTCACCCTCAGATTGTGGGAGGATAAGCCCAGTACCCATCATAGTTTTTGGTGGATGTTGGTTTTATATGAGTGGAGTTCAATGGACAAAACTCAATATATGAATGATGTTCAACACAGAACTGGATGAGAAATGCATAGGGAAGTGAGGGCCACATTAACTTCAGTTAGTGAATTGAGTTTAAGTGTGAGCAGAGGGATTACTTAGTGAGAAAGGTGAACAAGACTACTATGAGCATCAAGATTTCAAGCAGCTTGGAGAAGGAAAACTCAGACTCATGATCACTCTTAAGATCAAGCTTCAGACACTGAAATATGTCCAAACAACATAGTCACAACAGCACAATGATCAAACCTACATCACAATGCAGCTACAACAACTCGACTAGATCCTCCATGCCCAAGCCATTCAGTGTAAGAGGGAAAAAGATAATAAGGGAGTTGACTAAAACTGGTCATGATACCACTGTAATCAAACCTAAATTACAATAGCATAACAACCCTCGACTGGATCCTCCATGCCCAAGTGTTTTATCATAGTTTTTACAGAGAGATAAGAAGAAGTTGACGTCTATTGACATGAAAGTTTCAAATTTGATACATAACCAAAGAACAGTTCTGGCTTCAAAACATTACAAAATAGGGAGCTCTACTCAACCAGTTGATGACACTTAACAAAATATCAAAACTATCTATTTATACTCAGATCAGTCCCCGACTAACAGGAGTGTGATCCCATCACTACATTCAAAGCATTTTGTTCGAGCAGTCTTCTGTCATATAGTGTATGTATCCCTCTGTCAGACGCGAGCTCAGATCAACATGGGTCTGCAGGAAAATCTGTCCATAGGGGTACCACAGCTAACGGTTCAGTCCCCATAGTCGGTCCTTCCATGCCTTCTAATTATTGAGTGAGTCGAGGCTCCAACCACCGGTCCATTCATTTATTAATTGAACCCTTGATATTGGGACGAGGCTTAATGCCTAAGGGGCATCCACGCGTTGCTCTTGGATTGGACACTATATGAGAACATGATTGCGGGGCCGTCAAAATAAGTTTGAACTCACACCGCTTTTGGGCCCGCAATCTACAACCTTCTACCACGTATCACTTTCGCCAAACCACAGTTTCAATTGCGGGACCGCTCAATAATTTTATCGATCGAACAAGTTGCATCCCCGTAATAAAGCATGGTCGTTGATCTGGATGCGGTCTACGATCTGGGCTTACCTACTAGATTTAGCACTACTGCCAAGATTAATCACCCGCCAACTTTAGAATCCACCAAACTGTGCCCTGGGGGAGGGGGACGCTACTCATGAAGTTGAACAATAACACCTCTTGGAGGATAACTTGTCACTGCTATGCTGACATGTCATGAAAGAGAAGTGACACACGTCACTAAGAAATAAGTGAATGATATGCCCACGGCTGCCTGGACTGAGTGCCACGTGCCACTACCGAATAGGTGCCTAGCATCATGACTGATGAGTGCACCACATGTCCATATTGATGACTGCCATGTATCCTCTTAAATCGACGACTGAGATCTCCTTCGGGTCTCCGGGCTCCAGTAAAATCAACACTCAAACTTATTTTCCCTTGAAGCAAAACATTCAGAGTTAAGGATTTGACGACGTGTGGCCTCCAGAGATCGACGACTGAGATCTCTTTGTGGCTCCAGACTTCGGGAAAATCAAATCTTAAACCTTGATTGCCTTTAACGCTTTTACTCAGAGCTGGAAATCTATTGACGCGTGTCCTTTTAAATCAATGGTTATGCTCCTGCTTTGGGACTTTGACCCCTTAAACCAAATCGATGTCCCCTCTGCTCCCTTCTCGATCAACAACTGAGATCTTCTTCGGGTCTCCGGGCTGCGGGAAAATCAAATCTCAAACCTCACTTACCTTCTGTGATTTTACCTGGAGTTCTAGATCTGGCGACGTGTGGCTTTCTGGAATCGAACGGTTGAGACTTACTCCGAGCCTTCGGGCTTCAGCTGTTTTGAAAGTGAAACATGAAAAACCCCGCAGAGGAAAAACCCCAGAAGTGAAGGATCTACTGCCACGTGCTTTGGCACTTCAGGACTTCAGCCACTTTGGAACTTCGGGCGCTTCGGGACTTTGGGAGGCACTACCGCTAAGATCAACAGCTCCCTAGTGATTTTGAGATCAATGATCCACGATTTCTTCGGGAGTTTGGGCTTCAGCTCTTTAGAAGTTTTATGCACTTCTCACTTTGAAACTCCCGAAGCTCATTTCCCCAAACACTTGGATCAGCTACCACCTGTCCCCCTCAAGATCAACGGCTCATGCTTACTTTAGGGTTTTGCCCTGGCACTATACTTCATGCAACTTTAAGGTTCTGAATGCCAGTGAGTTGTTGATCTGAACTGCTCCAGGAATCTTCGCCACTGAAAGACTAAAACTACTTGCTGCTTGCGCTTCAAGCCCGAAATAGACTGCTCTAAAAGTTGTGTTTTGAGCTCAAGGTTGATACCTACAGAAGCAAAGGACCGGGTCGCCTTGCAACCCTTAGACAGTCTTATGTGATAACATAAACTTTGATCAGGTGGTCGTTTTTCACATGAGTACAACCCTATTAACACTTTATAAGATATTTTCTTTAGCATTTGCTCTGAAGAATAAATATAGAAGTTCGTACCTTGAATTTCATTTGTATTTTCAACCACGACAATTACTAATTTATCACATGTTTTGAGAGAGAAAAAATATTCTGAAAATTGAGCGTTGTATTCCAATACCTCCTTATTTTCCATCTGATAATAAAATTTTGCAAAGAGGAAATAATCGGAGAGTTCTGCAACATAGAAACGATATATAGTACACACATATTTTTTTATTTTTTTTAGAATAATAAATAAAACTAGTTTTATTTAAAAGCAAAAAATTTGATAACCTATGAAAAGGAACAAAAATGTGGAAGAAAGCAAAACCAAACCGGTATATACAATGGTACAGTCCCACATGTTTATTGCATTAAATGTTTCAGATAGCGCCCATTGATAGAGGCGTAAAAAAAATTATCGTCTAGATTCTTCAGTAGGAAAGAATTTTTCCCCTTTGTGGATGCAATCCTGGATGGCCCAAACCATAGATGATCAAACTTGTCGTTCTTACCCACATCTTCTTTCCTGGCATCCCATTTTAAAACTAACTCACCAGGAAGAAATTCCATGTCTTTCGCCTTTTTGTCGAAAAAGGCTTTCATATTATCTTGATATTTTTGAAGTCTGTCATCGACTTCGGCCCTATTCTGTTGGACCTCGATTATTTGATTTATCCTCCTCGTCACATCATTTGGCTCTTCATTTGCGTCTTTCCACAGCTTCATTACTGGAAGAGCTAGATTAATAGGAAGAACAAAATCAGTGCCATAGACCATTTGGAAAGGGGACATGCCTATTGATTTCTTAGTGTCGATCTGATTTGCCCATAAGGCGTATTTTAAGTGGACATGTCAAGCCTTCTTATCTTCCATTAATAATTTCTTGATTATGTTCATCAAACTTTTGTTAGATGACTCAGCCAACCCATTCCCCTGAGGATAATAGGTTGTAGAATGTCCCAACACAATGTTGTATTTTGACAAAAACTTATCATCGCCATAGATTTAAATGTTTGTGCATTGTCTGTAACTATTTTCCAAGGACAGCCAAATTTGGATAGGATATTTTCCTCCAAAAATTTTATAACCACTGAATCTGTGGCATTCTGAGTTGGAATGGCTTCCACCCGTTTTATGAAATAATAAGTAGCAGTCAGAATCCATCTATGTTGGGTGCTTGACTGTGGGTGGATTTATCCGATGAAATCCAAGCCCCATTGTTGGAAAGGAGACTCTATCTTGACTGGGACCAAAGGTAGTGCAGGGAGCTTTTGCTTTCCAGAGAACAAATGGCAAGGGTTGCAGGCTCTAACTTTGGCATTCACATCAGTAAATAGCTTTGGCCAATAATATCCAGGTCTCATGATATTGTAGGTCATGGCTTTCCAGACGTGATGTCCTCCACACACTCCATTGTGAAACTCATTTGTGACATCCTCTGTTTCAAGTTTAGTTAGGCAACATAGCAAGAAAATTAGGGGGTATTTCCAGTACAATTGTCCTTCAATAATACAGTACTTAATTGCATGCAGTTTTAATGTTCAGGCCTTTGATGTAGTCATATCGCTCAGGCACTTAAGAGTGAGGAGATATGCAACAATATCGCGGTATCAGTTAGAGGAAGAATATTTATCTTCGATATGAACCACGGGGTTTTGGTCATCAAGCTCTCCCATGTTTGGAATAGACTCATGCAATTCCAGGTGGTTTATCCCAAGTGCTCTAAAATTCAACTCGGCTAATCATTTTTCCAGGCCCTGACCTTTAACCAGCTTGATCGGTTTAACCTCTAGATCGAACTCTTGAATTTTGGCTAACCACCGACCTCTCCTACCGTCATTGTCTGGTTGTCCCAATATATATTTAACAGAGCTTGTTGGAACATAGGCGATTATTCTGGAGTGCAGTACATATGTTTGGAAAGCTTTGAGAGCTTTCGCCATCGTGTAGACTTGCTTTTCTAGTATGTCATATCTGGTTTCGACGTCTCTGAGTGATCTGGATTATTTTCGGCACGAAATGAGAGTGGAGATATAACACGGAAATATTTAGAGATATTGCAAGAGAGACAACAATATAATAGAGATATAGCGGAAATAAACAAGATTCACATATATAGAGTAATACACGATTTCTATTAATGAAATAAATGTACAAAGACTGTAAAAATACAGAGTGAAAGACTTGTTAGAATGGTGGTAGCTTATCTCTGATAAGAGATGTGATGGCTACTCGCATTTGCAAGAATATGATTGTTACAATGAGGCTCTAAGGTCCTTTTTAACATAACTAAAATCCAAAACCCTAACCCCAAAAGATGAAAAGCCAAAAGGTTTGTGGGCCCCGATGGACGTAGTTGATACGTCAACTTCCCAGGGGCGTAAATTTTGCATACGATCTTCGTTTGGGGCACTCGATACACCGTTAGAAAGATATATCCGAGGACTACAACTTTGTGTGAGAAACATCAAACTTCATTGTATGTTGCTCCTCGTTTTCCCAAAAAAACGTCATTTAGGGCCTCAAAACAACTCCACAAGTTCAGGACCCGAAAAACTGCTAAAAATAGTAAATTACCAAAATTGCCAAAAAGTTGTTTTGAGCCAGTTGGAAAAGGTGGGTGGCCACCGATATCCACCTGGATCAATCCTCCCTCCTTAGGAAGCAATGGTCTCCATTGTGTTGAGTTCCCGGGGGAGAGGGGAAAGTCATTGTTGAATCTGAATCTTGGTGCGTTGCTTGCCTTGCTGGAGACGTTGCGATGCTTGGTTTGTTGAAGGTTGTCACGAACCTTTGGATGGAAGGGTTGGACCTTTTTAACCAGTCTGGCTACATGAGATGATTGTGTGCAGAAAGAATCTTTGTGTTTTGTTGCAATCTTGTCGACCTGCTTCTATTGGATAGAAGGTGCTTGGGTCGAGGTTGTAGTGGTTGAAGTATCCTTCTGTTCACCTTTTGAACAGATTGTAAAAAAGATGAATTTTGTAGTATGAGATACTACCTTGCAACACTTTTTAGGTGGGAAAATAGTCGGAATTACCTCTGGTATTCTGTAGAGATGACCCCCCAAAGTAACAATGACACTACGGGGTCGAGACTCATAAATAGCATGGCGTTTCCACATATATGGTTGGCCCAAGAGAACATCACAGACATCCAGTGGGGAAACATCACATAATACCTCATCCTTGAAGGGTTGCATGCAGTATGACAATCGACATTGTTGGCTGACACGAAGATCTCATCCCTAGCGAAGCCACCCGATGTTGTATGGTTACGGGTGAGGTGTTGTCAACAATCCATATTGTTTGATGACCTTTGTTGAGATGAGGTTCTTCTAGCTTCCGCTATCAATAATAAAATGCGGTGGGTTCTCCTTCACCCACATCTATGAATGAAAAAGGTGCTCCCCCTCTTCAAGATCTGTTGGTTCTTCTGGTTGAATTGTTGCGATCACGACAATAGTAGTGGGGTCTGCGTCGATGATCTGTCTTTTACCAGTATTTTCATAATAAGATTCTGAATCAGGGTTTGGCTCCTTGTCTTTGATCTCAACCACCAATGATTATTTTGAGCGACATTCATCGGTGTTGTGCCAGGGGATTTTGTGAAAATCACGCCATTTTCCAATGTCCTTCTTCGTCTTTCTGTGACCCTTCTTTTCCTGTGGCTTGGAATGGTTTTCAGAAGACTATTTGTTAGGGTCGTCTTTGTCATACTTTGGTTGTTGTGGATTTGTAGATCCGAACTCCCATTTGTTCTAGTGCTTAAATTTCTACTTGATTTTAACAGCATATCGATAAGCAAAACCGAGTGATGAGATGTCCAAAAAATCCATTTCAGTTTGGATGTATCTGTGTAGAGCCCTGTGGTATTTCAAAACCAAATGTCTTTCAGAGTCCTTGATACCCAACTTGGTGCGCAAGGTATGGAAGGTATTGGTGAAATCTGCAACTTCTTGGCCCCTCTCTTGCCGCAGTGTGGTCCATCTCATGTATTGGTCCTCATAGTTGCCAACAGGGTAATACTGTTTATTTACCGCAGCCACGAAAAAATCCCAAGTGGGATCGACCCCATATATTCCAAAATCCTCTGTGGAACTCTACTCCCAGTAAGTTTATCACCAATGTTTGACATGGGGGAGAGCTTTAAGGAGTGCAAAGGTGATCTTTTCTCTGTCGGAAAAATTGTGAACAGAGAAATAACCTTATAGCAGATTTAACCATTTGTCTAGGGCTTCTGCATCTATTTGTCCTTCAAATACTGGAATATCAAAATTAATTTGTACCTTGAAAGGCGAGGTTCCTCCAAAGTGGTCGCTTGATAAATATGTGCATGTTCCTATCGGCAGGCGTTGAAGGATGTGGGAAAAATTCTCCATCATTTCATCCCTCTGTCGCACGAGAGCTTGCTCAAGCAACATATTGATAGAATATTTTGCTTTGTCGTTTTTATTTTCTTCTTCCATTGAAGGTTTATTGGGTATGCGAGAGCAATTTTCGTCAAGAGAGATAAGCTCGAGACCCAACTTGCTATACTCAGACCTCGTTGGGGACATGCACTGAAAACGATCAAGAGTAGCCTGCTCTGATACCACTGATCCAGATTATTTTCGGCACGAAATGAGAGCAGAGATATAACACAAAAATATTTAGAGATATTGCAAGAGAGACAACAATATAATAGAGATATAGCGGAAATAAACAAGAGTCACAGATATACAGTAATACATTATTTCTATTAATGAAATAAATGTACAGAGACTGTAAAAATATAGAGTGAAAGACTCGCTAGAATGGTGGCAGCTTATCTCTAAGAAGAGATGTGATAGCTACTCGCATTCGCAAGAAGATGATTGTTACAATGAGGCTCTAAGGTCCTTTTTAACATAAGGAAAATCCAAAACCCTAACACCGGAAGATGAAAAGCCAAAAGGTTTGCGGGCCTCGATGGAGGTAGTTGATACGTTAACTTCCCAGGGAAGTAACTTTTGCATATGATCTTCGTTTGGGGCGCTCGATACACCATTAGAAAGATCTATTCAAGGACTACAACTTTTGTGTGAGAAACATCAAACTTCATTCCATGTTGCTCCCGTTTTCCCAAAAAACGTCGTTTAGGACCTCAAAACGGCTCTAGAAGTTCAGGACCCGAAAAACTGTTAAAAATAGTAAATTACCAAAATTGCCAAAAAATTGTTTTGAGACAGTTGGAAAAGGTGGGTGGCCACCAATATCCACCTAGATCACTGAGACCTAACGGTTTTTTGAAACCTTCTTCGTTCTTTTGTAGGAGTACAACTACGATAGTATGTTTGGATGTGAAAGAGAAGATTTGTAATTCTTTAGTATAGTCGGGACTAGCCAAGACTGGAGCTTCGCTTATAGATTTTTAACTCGTTCGAACGACGCTCTAGCCTCAGCAGTACATTTAATTTCACTATCTTTCTTCAACATATATGTGACCAATTTGACAATTTCAAAAAAGTTAGGGATAAATCTTCTTAAAAAAATTATTTTCCCTAAAAAGGACTGGATTTATTTTTTATTTCTAGAAATGTTTATGGTATCAATAGCCTCGATCCGTTTGGGATCAACCTTAATTTCGTCTTTCGAAACTATATGACCTATAAGTTTTCCTTCTTACATAGCAAAATGGGACTTTTTAAGGTTAAGAGACAAACCAAATTTCTGACATTTCTCAAAGCTTTATTTAAGATGGACTAGATGTTCTGCGGCAGAATTCGAGAAGATTGTTAGATCTAAGTAAATAACGACAAACTTATCTCTCTCACCGATGAACGCTATATCCATTTCTCTTTGGAAAGTGGCATTTGCATTCATTAAACCAAATGACATTTTATCATACATGAAAGTTCCCCACGGAGTAGTGAATGTGATTTTTTCTTTATCATCTTTGTGAACAACAATTTGGGTATAACCTAAGAAGCCATCAATCATGGACATTTTGTTAGCTCCCACTATTTTTTCCAAAACATGGTCCATTTTTGGAAGTGGGTAGTTATCCTTTAATGATGACCTATTTAAATCTATGAAGTCCACGCAAAGTCTGATTTCTCCATTTTTCTTCTTGACGGGTACCAGATTTTCTACCCATTCAGAATATCTAAGCGGAACAATGATCTTTGCATCAAGAAGATTCTTGACCTCTCTTTCTATCACAGGTAAGAGAATAGGGTTTATCTGTATCAACTTTTGTCTAAAAGGTTTAATACCATGTTTCAAAGGAATATTATGTCCTATCACAGAGGTATCATAAGTCTTTAAATTATCATCTGACCAGGCAAAGACATCTTTATATTTTTTAAGCAATTTGACATATTGACTCTTTACATGAGCTGGAAGATATTTAGATAGCTTGACTATCTTAGGTTCTTCTTTAGTCCCTATGTCACAGTCTTCAACTTCATCGGGATGTGGTCTTAGGGTAGACTTCAAGGGTATGTCGTCTTTGTCAAACAGTCTTTCTAACAGTATCGGACCTCTGGGTATATGATTATTCTTAAGTACTAACATCCGATGATTTGCGATCTTATCTTGGAACTTTTTAGGATCTTCATCTTCTTGCATGATCTAGATAGGATCATTCTAATTTTCTTAGTTTATATGATTCTAAGAGAATTCATCAACCATTTCTAGAAATTGTTTAATCTGCTCATCATCTTCAAAGACTTGTCAGTGTTGCACATTATTTGGGATTGACGTTCTATGTCTCATTTCTATATGATACTTTAGCTTTAGGACAGTAGGAGGCGCGAACGGTGCAACTGCTTTGGCCAAGGAATCTGCTTGTTGATTTTACATTCTAGGGATGTGATGAATGTTGAAAGACGAGAAAAAATTCTCGATTAGATCCAACGCACAATTCCTGTATGACCTTAGTCTCGGATGTTTAGCCTGATATTGTTGCTTTATTTGCTTTACGATAAGTTCTGCATCACTATAAACTATTAGATCTTCAATTTTTAGTTTCCTAAAAGCCTCCAATCCTAAAACTAGAGCCTCATATTCACAGACATTATTTGTATAATCTATTTCCCACTATAGTTTGTATGAAAAGGGAATGACATAACACCCCTCCGGGTGCAACAAATAACACCCCTCCTCCTGCCCCTTCACAGGACGAAGCGCCATCGAAAAACATTTTCCAAACTCCGTTTCGAGTATTTACATTTTTCTATGTTTTATCTAATTTTTTATTTTCTTCTTCTATATAGTCATCAAAATCATCGTTTAAAGATAAAATACAGTTTCCTAGATCCTGATCAACGACATAGACTGGATAATTATTTGGGTTTTGAGGGTCACTTATAGTATAAGCCAATCTAGTATCTCTATACAATTGAGTAAATTGTCCACCAAAAATCGGGATAGTTGCGTATGTCATATCCAGTTGAAGTGATCCTCATGTTGGAAGATTGATTGTTGTCATTGATATCAACCCTAGTCATGGGTTTTGGACCGCAAGATTGATAAAGGTATTTGGACATGAAGGAAAATGCACATGCATATACAACACCCAT
>JZKD02S1689636.1:411038-426563 GCA_000966675.3 Picea glauca
AAAAACTATTGATTATTTCTCATATATTGTGCATGGTGTATTGTGGTGTATTGGTGTAACTCTTATACTATTGTTCATTGCCCATTGGATATAATTGAATGGTTTAAGTATAAGTAGAAAAAGGTTTTTAAATTGTACTTGATACTGATTCACCCCCCTCTTAGTATCAACACCTCCAAGTTTTGCACCCCGGGATCTAGATAAAAGAATGCCATACTTGGCAAGTACGTCAGCAACAACTACATCCATAAGGATGCTCTTTACCGGAACTTGTGCAAGATTGACTACTAGATACTTGATCATGCCAATTCATTTAACCTTTCTAGAATCAAAAGAATATAAATCCCAGTAAGGTCTAGTGATCTCAAGGCCCAACTTTTCCATGATAACCTTAGGCATTAAGTTGTGAGAAGCCCTAGAATCTAACATGCAATTATGAAGTAAATGATCTTGCACTGTTATTGTAATATAGAAAGGAGCTACATGATCCTTAGCATTTTCAATATGCGGACCGAACATAATCATAGGATTTTCATCTTGTAAATTTATTACATCTGCATAACATTATGCATCTGAGAAGTTAATCATTTTAGCGATCTGTTTTTTATAAATCAGATTCTTAGCAAGCTCAACCAGGGGCATGGGGATCTTAATTTTATTTATTTCATTTCTAAACTAAAACCTCCCACTGTTTTTTCGTATTCCCTAGTTGAAGTTTGTGTTTCTATATTTTATGTTTTCTTGGTTTGCATTGCTTTGGTTTCAACTTTTTTGCCTTGAGCAGCTTGTTTCTCAATTGTTTGTTTAGTTTGGGTAGCCATCTCATTTTGTTTTTTTCTTAATAGGATATTTTTCGGTGGAGCACTTGTGGTACTCGTTTCTCTAGGCCTCAAATTATACTTATGTTGAAGCTTGACCATTATGGAATCGACGATTCCTTGGTATACAGATTCTCCCAGGTTGTTTATACTTTCCTCATTACTAAACAGGTGCTCTTGTTCTAGATATTTTTCATAGTCCTGTCTAGTCAGGCGAAGTTCATGGTCTTCATCACCAAAGTTGTTTACATATTCTTCTAACCCTTCATAATCGTGTATATCATCTCCTATAAAAAAAAATTGATTTAAATGGAGCCTGGATTTTTTTATCTTCGTTTTTTATTTGTTTCTGTTGTGTCTGAGAATTGGGGTTTCTCCTGAAATATTTTCTAGCAAATGGATCAAGTTTAGCTTGGTCTAGTTCCATTCTAGATATTTTATTTGACAAATCTTTAATTATCTTAGCCATATCGTCCATTTTTTCTTTCGCGGACTTTCCGGATCTAGAGGATCCTACTTGTTCTCTAAAGCGTCTAAGTTCCTTGGTTCCTATCTCAGCCTTGGATTTTAGTTTACCCGATGCCATCATGTTCGAATCGATTTCTATAGCGTCGTATTGCATTCTCATGAGGGTAGCCAGTGTTATTTCCCTTAAAAGTAGGGGAAAATCGGGCTCAAAATCCCCTGCAAAAGTCAGTTTAGCTGCGGGTTGAGAGGGTTTAACTTTTGTTGGGATCTTATGATAGAATTTGTTAAACCTCTGGGTGAATTCTAGGACCGTCTCTAAATTCTTTTTCCTTGGAGCCCCAAATTTTGTCAGATAGTACAAGTGGTCTTTCTTTTCTCCCCACTGTCTTAAAAAAGCGTTTTCTAACTCATCATAGACCTTAGGGATCCTACCGGGAGTCCTCTAAACCAGATTCTTACTTGCCCCTCAAAGGTTTGCACTAGGAGCCATGAGTAGATGTCTTCATGTTCAATATCGAGGATATCGGGGAATTGATCGAAAAAAGTTATGTGCTCTATAGCCGTTAAGTCTCCTTCCCCTGTAAACTTTGGTAAATTCTTCATGTAATTTTTAGGTAGGACATGAAGGACAGGAGGGAGGACTAAAGGGGCATATCTGGCAACTACTTTAGCAAAAATCCTAGGGGGTGTAGGTGGTCCTTGACCAGCCCTACCTCCAGCGCCACCTCCTTCGGCAGCACCACCTCCTTGGCCACCTCTGTGGCCACCTCCATGGCCACCTCCGACATCGGCCATTAAAAATCTGGGGGATGAGCTTCGGGAGTCAAAAAGAGGGTTTTCAAAAACTTCTATGGACCGAAGTGGTAACCTTTCGACTTCCTCGGGATGTGGTGAAGGGAAATCTACAAGGTGATCGTCAGGTGATACAAAGTCTAGGGGAGGAGGGAAAGGAAAACGTGGGCTGACTTCCTCAAACTTACAAGATGTGTAAATAGGGAAGCCGACAAGAGAAGAATCGATGTATAGAGTATGCTCTTCAGGATTTTGGATCACTGAAACCTTTACTTCTGGTGAGGATGGGGTAGACACCAAGTTAACAGCAACGGCTACAGGAGAGATTTCTTTGTTAAGACAAATAGGAGTATTAAAGGGTTTGATCTCAATCTTTATTTTGGTTACAACTTCCTCAGCAGAGGGTGTTTGTTTAAAATTCTTTCGGGAGTTAATTCTTAAACATGAACCTTAGTGTTACTTTGTGTGGATTTTGGTTGGTACCTCTTACCTGTCGACGCAGTAGTCGACTTGAGGTATCCTTTTGGTTTTAACAACCTTTCAATATTGGACACAAGGGTGGTTTGCTAATCATCTGGGTTTTTCTGGTATTCCTTCAACAGAATGCCAGTTTATCTATGGTGGAGTCGCCAAGTGAAAGATAAAAATATCCTTAATATAGTATTCGATCTTTGTTGACTATCAAACATAGAATGTTACTTTGTCGTTTTCCCACGGAAAAATAACTTAATTTCTTCGTCCCCGACAACAACGCCAAAAAGATATTGTTCCTGAGATTAAACTTAAGGATCAAAGGATAATGTTAGGCATCAGGAAAATTATTTAAGAGTGTGTTTTAAAATGATTTTCCTACCTCCGTTATATGAGAAAATTTCCTTAATGAAATTAACCTCGTAGCAGCACAGAGGTCGTATTTCATATCTAAGTCAAAATCGAAATAATAAATGAAGTGAAGGAAAATAAAAATAAAAACTGTGAAACAAAGCAGGGCATCAACTACAAAGGAATCCCACTTTGTTTCAATAGAAGAAAGTAGATTAGTATAACCTTCAATAATGCATTAAAACACAGTAATCCACACCGCAAGCAGGTCTTGTATTACTCATAGTAAATACAGAGGAAAAGCCACTTACTCAATAAATTATTGATACAATAATATTTCAGTAGTTGTAGTATTAAATTGGAATCAACATTTATTCAAGAATACATAAATAAAATGAGCAATGGAAGACAAATAAGCACATAACCCAGATTTAAAAAAAACTTGGAATCTTTGTCTGCACTTATATTAATACTCTATAAGGAGAGTCTTCTCTGTTACAATCGACAAGAAGCAACCTGGAATAAGTCTTTGATTTATGTATTTATACAAAATGGTCTCAACCCAAAACGGTTGGACTTCTCATAAAAGTACTAAATATTACAATATGCACAACTGAAAGGTTCCATTTACATCTCCTCTGTCTCTTCGCCTGCATGTGGAAACATTTCTTCTTCATATCCTCCAGATCAGAAACAACCGGCATCTGATTATGACTCGTGGGAATAGTATGTTTAGATTGTCTCATTTATTTCCAGATGTGTTGGCCTTCCGTGTTCGACGCACTGGATGCACCTGCTTACTAACTTCACTACTAACTCGGAAGGTTGTGTTGTTTCATTTGCCTTGAAAATGTACAGCTTCTTTTCTATATGAGGCAACTTAGCATGTATTTTATTTGTTTCCAAAGATGTAGATCGTAGTTGTAAACTGAGATTTAATATCCATTTGTTAATCTGGATAAGGTTGATTTGTTTCAATTGTCGGATGGTCGTCCGGGCTTCCTCTGTGCTTGTCTTAGCATTATGTTGATTTTTCGCTATGTCAATCTTCCCCAGAGCATCAGAGATACTATCTCTTTCAATGTCCAGTAACCCTTTGTCGAGTGAAGACAATGCTTCTTCACAAGCTTCATTTACTTCCCTGGCTAATATTTTGCTTTCAGCTAGATTCATCTCCCAGGCCTTTAGGATTATATCGCCTCGGGTTTTCTTAGAAAGAGTCAATCGAGGGACCTCTGCTACTTCATCTTTTGTTTTTATTAAAATGGCCTCCTGGAACTTAGTCCGAGTTGTAGTGGCTTCTCTCTCCTTAATGTAAATGTTATTTAGAGAGAGGTCTACCACTCAATAACAACTTTGAACATCTTCCACTTTTGTAAAAAGATCTTGTTGGGCTAACTCCAGCTTTTCGTGCACCTCCAATGCCTAAGCTTGGAAAGTTGCCATCTCCACTATTGTGACTTCAACTAAATCTATTTTGGCATGTAGTTGTTTGATCAACTCTCCATGTTGAATGGCCATTTCTCTATTGGCCTGTGAATTTTTATGCAGTTCATCAAGGCTAGTTTTGAGTTGTTGAATATGTTGTCTGTCACTGACTCAGACCTGTTCAAAATCCTTAGTCATCTGTGTTCTTACCTCTTGTTCTGTGGTTTTCATATGGCTTTGCAACTGCCTTACCAATTGATATCTCTGTTTCAGTTGCTCTATTATATTTTCTACTGAGTATTGATTGGTCGTGGCAAAGACACCTAATGAGCCCACCATTTCCCTAACAAAATCTGTATCATTCAGGCCTTGTCCATCATAGAGCATCCTCTGCCTTTTTATTGTTGCACCATCCTTTTGATGTGTTTCCCTTTTAACTATAGCCCTCCTCTTCTTGCTGAAAAAGAAGTCGGAAGGAGGCATTTCTTCAGCTGAAATCAGAGTAAGGTCCTCTATAAATACTACTTCAGCATTTGGATTTCCCTGACTTGACTGTAAAGGTGTTAAGGACATAATAGGGCTACCTATTTCGATGGACTTTTGTTGCCCTGTTGTGTTGGTAGTTTGTTTGTTTGGTGTGGACAGTCATGTATCTTGTCCCTTTTTTTATCAAAGCTTCAAATTGAGCTTTTGCTTGACCGCCTGGTGAATTTGACAATGCAGTATCCCCTTTCTGCGTTAAAACTTCAGTTTTCTTCAGATTCCGTTGAACATCCTGTTCACTGGAACCTCCTGTTTCTAAACCCTTAGTTGCAACCTCCTATGTAGATGGAAGTGTTTGGGTTTCTCCCTGTAAGATTTTAGGAAAACTATTTCTTCTATGTCTTTGGAAATTGTAGAACTCAGCTAATTGATCTGGAGCCAGAGTTCGGACTCTGCTCAACACTTCCTGGTATGACCTTACTCCCCGGAATATTTCATCCTATGGGGAAACCTCATACTCATATTTCTTAAGATAGTATAGAGCCAAGTGATTTCCCACGATCTTCTAGGGATCGTGTTTCTTGAACTCAATATTAACCAGCTTAATGTCTTCTAGGGTTGTCACCTCCACTTTCGAGTGGCCGAAATATAACAATGAGAACATACCAACTTGTAAAGGGAAGGTTGGCCATACCTTTTTCTCCACTTCTTTTAATTCTTCATTGATCCCCCCTGTCACAGTTTGATATGCTACCTCTCATCATACCAACCAATTTGGTAGAAACTTTGGTAAAGCATGTGGGGGAACTGAACACCCAAAAACCCTAATGTAGGAAAAATGTTCCTCATTAAAATTTTCTGCCTCGGGAAACATGTCATGTATTTAGGTGGTTTTTTTTTGGCACATGGTTTTTGCCAATGGTTTTCTATTTTCGATTAAGAAATTAGGGTTTTGGACTAATCTAGGTCATTGGGTTAGGGTTTTGTATGTCGTTGGCTCCTATATGTATATTGTATTGTAAACAATGTAACTCAATGAATGAATATAATATATGCTAGTTTTCCCAGTTTGGGTTTCCAAGGGAAAAATCCCTGTGTAATGTTTGTGTTTGCCATTGTATCTTTTCTGTTCTTTTCTGAATATCTGATTATAGTAGACATTTTACAAGGTTAGTATTTACATATACCAGTCTGTTATTTTCCCTAGATTGACCATGATCCTGTCTGAAATCTGGGGAGGCGGGCAACCGTAGAGGACGATATGCATCGGCACCACCACATAGCGGCAGATTTCATAGAATAAATATTTTGCTTTATCCTCCCACAACTTGGAGTGATATAAATGTATGGGCTTAGCACTAGTCGGAGTCCAACTCCAGCTCATCAAAGGAAAAGGCGTCATAAAACAAATGGCACCCATACTGTATGCCAACATGTAGAAAGGGGTAGGTTTCGCTTTGGCCTTCAATGACTAATATTCTGTGATTTCCTTGGCCAAATTGTCCGATAATATCTTGGCCCAGTTGAAGGAATATCCCTCTACTACTTCATGCATGATTGGTACCCATGGTAAAAGAAAATGAGTAGATCTTTCCTTCCTGAAAATTCTACATAACATCATGGCTACATAAATCACATGGGTGTCTAATGATGCAATGGAATATATGCTATGAGTGTCTGCTCTAAATTTCTCAGGGCGTGTCCACTAGTTCTTGATCAAGTCAGGGTAGTTCTTTCCATATTGTGTGCACTCTTGTTTGTCGAAATCCATTAGGAAAGCGGCATTGTAACTGTATTTGAAAACTTGGGATAATTTGTACATTGCCTGCAAATGATTCGGTTGGAAAGACCCAATAGCAACTTTCTGTGAATTGCAGATTATTTTGGTCGAGATGTCAACGTTCTCTAGATCCCAACCTATCATGTCGTTATATGGCATGAGCCTTGGCCGCGCAGCTATTTTGTGCAACTCTGATTAAGCTATATACTTGAGCTTTATTGCCTGAGTCCCAGTCACCTCATCACCCGAATAATCTGGGAAGTTTATCAAATCGTGTTGTAGAATATCAAACACCTGTGTCCAGTTTTCATGGTATCTATAGCTCTTGGTGAAGTATCCGAGAGGAAATTTTTGTTTGAGGTCACGCTCTCACCAGCTGATTTAGCCATTTTTCCTAGTTCCATGATATTACAAGCTCAAAACTATGTTACCTATTATAGAAAAACGCGTAAACTTCTTAGCTTGCTAAAACTTATTGTTCTGCGAGATCAGAAATAGAATTCAAAATCTAATATCTTTATTCACCTTAAGTGTATTGGTTTACAAATACCTTTACTGACGATGCATTCATTTTCCTTAATGAAAATATCTAGGTGGTGATCTGCGATCTTATTTGAAATCATTACCGTAGAGTTGTTATTAATGCCATTAATATTTGGTGGTTTGCGATCGGGAAGTGAGATGAACAAAATTTGAATTTACCCAAACTGCAATTTAGCGAAAAATTAATCGTGAGATAATTGTACTTAACCCATTAATTAATCATATCTAACTTTAAGCCTCTTCGGGTTTTCGGACTTCGGGATATTTGATGATAGCTCAGGGTAGGATTCCCGAAACTCGAAATCGCGAAGCGGTTAATCATTGGATAATTATCTTTAACTTTAATTAACCTTGCTTAGTGTTTAAGGTACTTCGGGAGTTCGGACTTTGTGAAACTAGAGTGTGATGAATGGTGAATATCTGAACTCCAAATGCACGAAGTTACTATTTAACTTTTAATTTAGGTTTAGCTTTTAGGTATTTACTGTTTCGTGCATAAGCAAATTAACTTTATTAGAATTTCGACAGGCCACTACCCATAATGATGTGTCAAAGCTTAGAAAGGTATACGTGTACTATGACTAGGATTTTTGAACACCTTTCGGGTATCGGGACTTTGAAGTTGCGACATGGAGAAATGCACGAAGCGCAAAACTCCGAAGTACGAAACTCTGAAGTAGTCTCTAGTGGTTTGACCCTTTAATAATCGGGCGGCTCCAAAACTGGTGGAAAAAGGAATCGTTTGATCAGCGGGGGAACTTAATCAACAATGGACCTCGTGCGTGCCTTAAGGCTAAAAAACGAAATTGATTTATCATTTGGAAACCGATTTTGAGATAGAGTAAAAAGGGTAGGGTAAATATTTAGGCTCATAATTTTAAATGTGTTACAACAGGGCCCACGTGATTTTTGGCACTTCATCTCCTAGGGTTAGGTTTTTAGATGTCTAGGGTTTTTGCATTCATGTTTGATGTAAAAGGCCTTGGGAGCCTCATTGTACTCATCTTCTTGTGAATGAGTGTAGCCATCACATCTCTTCTTAGGGATAAACTGCCACCATTCTAGCAAGCTTTTTTCAGTTTACATTTTACAATTTCAACATATTTCTTATTTAATAGAAGTCAAGTTTTACTGTATCTCTGTTATTATTCTCTATGTCTCTGTGTTAATATTGTATATATGTATTTTCATTTCATTTTGCTCATAAATCTGGATCATTGGTATCAGAGTGGTTTGCTCTTGTCATTTTTTAGTGCATCTCTCCGATGAGGTCAAGGTATAGAGAGTTGGGTCTCAAGCTTGTTTCTCTTTAGGACAACTACTCTCGCATGCCCAAGAAACCTTCCATGGAGGAAGAAAATAAAGACGACGGGATAGGAGATCCTTTCAAAATGTTTATGGAGGAAGCCCTTGAGCGACAGAGGAATGAGATGATGGATAACTTGTCACAAATCCTTTGACGGCTGCCGAAAAGCGACACATCTACCTCAAACGAAGGCACAACCCTCTTCAAGGTACAAATCAATTTTGATATTCCTATATTCAAAGGTCAAATAGATGCAGAGGATGTAGATAAATGGTTAAACCTTCTAGAAGGGTAATTTTTGTCCACAACTTTTTCGATAGCGAAAAGATGACATTTGCTCTCCTCAAGACCATCCCCCATGTCAAAGATTAGTGGGATAATTTCTATGAAAAAAAGGAAACAAAGGGATCTACATTGTTTGTAGTTGCACCCACTTGGGGTTCCTTCAAGGATGTTATTAAGGAACAATACTACCCTGTTGGAAGTTATGACGACTTATATATAAGAAGGACCACACTTTGACAAGAAAGGGACCAAACAGTGCCAAAGTTCACCAATGTATTTCACACCTTACGCACCAAGTTGGGTATAAAAGACTCTGAGTGACATCTCGTGCTCAAGTACAGCTATAGTCTACACAGATACATCCAAACATAGATGGGATTTCTAGACATTTCGTCCTCGGGCGTGACCTATCAATATGCTATCAAAATCGAGCAGAATTTTAAACAGAAGACACAACAATTTGGGTCTGCAAACCCCTCACAGCGAAGGAAGGCAAAGGCGACCCCAACCCACAGAAAAAAGGGCAGAGCAAGGATGGGAAGCCTCAGGACAACCATTCCAAAACACAAACAATGAAGGACAGTGGGAAGACAAAGAAAGACACTTGGAAATGGTGCAAGTTCCATCAGAGCCCCTGGCATAACACCTCTGAATGCTGCTCAAAGTAGTCATTGGTGGCTGAGGTGAAAGCCTCTCAATCAGATGCAGGCTCCAAATTGGAGTCAAAATCGGAAAAAGGGAGACATATTATTGATGCAGAACCCAGTGCCACCGATGCTACTAGCACCAAGATCCAACCCGACAAGCTTGATGAACAAGAGGAAGGTGAGTGCCTCTTTCATTTAGAGATGTGGGTGAAGGGTACTCTACCGCACTTCATCGTTGATAGCGGTAGCCAGAAGAAGCTCATCTCAGTAGAGGTTGTCAAAGCGATTTTCTCTACCGAAATCACCACACCCGCAGTCGTACACCATCGGGTGGCTCCACCAAGAGAGTGATCTCTATGTCAACCAACAGTGTCGCCTGGCCTACAACATGAAGCCCTTCAAAGATGAGGTATTGTGTGATGTCACCCCCTTTGAAGTTTGTGATGTTCTTTTGGCCCAACCTTATTTATGGAAGCGTCATGTTGTATATGAGTCTAGGCCTCATAATGTTATTATTACTTCGGACATGATATTATACAAGATACCAAAGGTAGTCTCATCTACCGCCATCTCCTTGATCTCTACCAAGCACTGCAGGAAGGTTATCTTTCAGACCGGGAAGTTTTTATTCTTCGTGGTTTACCCTCAGAGTAAGCAAAATGTTGTAACCACATCCATGGTATCAATGACAGGTCTCTCCATGCAACAAAAGCAAGTGGACAAGGTCGTGGAAGAATACAAAGACATCTTCTCCTCGCCCATTGGGGTACCTCTGCACTGTCAAGTCAAGCACTAAATTGATCCAACCCTTGGCGCACTACTACCAAATGAGCCAGTCTATCACCGCTCTTTGTTAGAAAATGAGGAAATCAAGCGCAAGATCCATGAGTTGCTCGAAAAGGGGAACATCCATCCAATCTCATCACCTTGTGGAAGTCCAATCATGCTTGTGCAGAAGAAAGACAAGTCTTGGCGACTCTGCATTGATTACCGGGCCCTAAATAAAATCACAATCAAGAACCAGTACCCAATTCCCCAAATTGGATATCTTCTTGATATGAATTCTGACTACCACTAGGTTCCCATAGAGCAAATTGATGTATGAAAGACTGCCTTCAAGTCCAAAGAAGATATTTTTGGATGGTTGGTCATGCCCTTTGGCTTGACAAATGCCCCAACAACTTTCATGAGGATGATGGATGATATCCTGCAGTCTTTCACCATTTCTTTTGTGGTAGTGTATTTGGATGACATCCTCATATTCAACAAGAATTGGGCGGAACACTTGCAACACATTCAGTAGGTTCTGCACACTCTGCGGCACCACAAGCTATATGAAAATTTGGAAAAATGATCCTTTGACATGAACATGGTTCGGTACCTAGGATACATTGTTGATGAGCATAAGGTGCATGTCAATCCAGCCAAAATCCAGGTCATCCATGACTGGCCAGCCCCGACCACACTCACTGAGCTCTGAAGCTTCTTAGGCCTTGCCAATTTCTATCATGGGTTCGTGTTGGGATTCTCCCACATTGCATGGGCCCTTAGCCAAGTGAGTAGGGGCAATGGCAAGGAAACATTTTTGTGGGTCCAGTCGCAACAGAAAGCATTTGATGATTTGAAGCAACACTTGTGCTCAACCCCGATGCTCTCATTACCCGACCTATAGCAGTCGTTTGAGGTTAATACATATGCTTCAGAATATGTTGTGGGCATAGTTCTCACTTAGTATGGACATGATGTGGCCTATCATAGTGATACATTATCAAATATAGTCCATAAGTACCCCAATTACAACAAATATATGTACTCCATTGTACAAGCTTGCTGCCAGTGGAGGAATTACATTATCGGGAAGGAGACAATCATCCAAACTGATCATAAGCCTTTGCAGTTCATGTAAACACAAGGAAAATTATAGAATGACCGCCATCAGAAGTGGTCCACATACTTGCAACAATTCCATCTCAACATCAAGTATAAGACAGGGAGCATAAACCATGTCGTTGGCTGCCTCAACCGACCTCCAATTGTCGCACTAACCGCGGTGCTACACTCCTACGAACATGAGACCTCCGGATGACCCCAACTCTATGAGCAAGATCCTAACTTCACCACTACCTACCAAATGTTGGGCATAAACACAATTGTCATTGATTTTCATTTACAGGATGGGTTATTATGTCATCTAGGCCATCTCTATGTTCCATCAAGCGAGCGTGCAAAGCTGATTTGGGAATTTCACTACAATTGGGTGGCAGGACACTTCGGCATAGAGAAGACAATGGCAGTGTTGCAACAACATTTCTACTAGATGAAACTCTGACATGATGTCAACAAGTATATCAGGTCATGCACGACCTGCACCATTTCCAATCCGGTCATTAAGAAACAAGGCATATACACCCCTCTGCCTACCCATGATAGGCCCTTGGAATCCATATAGATGGACTACATGTTGGGCCTTCCTTCAACCAAGTAGGGAAATGACTGTGTTTTTGTGGTTGTTGATCGATTTTCCAAGATGGCGATTTTGGTCGCCTACAAGAAGAGTATCATAGCAGAGGCCACTGCAAAGCTCTTCATCGAACGAGTGTGGGTACATTTTGGGATACCACAAACCATCATCTCCGATCACAATAGTCGATTCCTCAACATATTCTAGTCAAGCCTCTGGTCACGGCTGGACACCAAGCTCACCAAATCCATAGCCTTCCACCCCCAAACAGATGGCCAAACCGAGGTCATCAATAGGATGATCATGCAGATTTTGTGCCTGCACAATTCCAAGCATCTGTATACATGGTATGAGAGTCTTCCCTATGTTCAACATAGTTACAACAGAGCCATACATAGATCAATCGACCACAACCCCTTTCAGGTGGGGTTGGGATTTCAACCATTGGGTCCCATGGATGTTGCACTACCCCTTGCATCCACACAGGAAGAATCATCCCATGCGCAAACTGAAGCCAACAAAGCCACCCAGTTCATTGAACGAATCTAGCACATCCACCAACAGGTTCAAGATATTTTGCAGAATTCCAATGCCAAGTACAAGCAGTACCATGATCAACATTGGGTGCCACACAAGTTTCAAGTGGGAGATAAAGTTTGGTTGTACTTGTAGAAATAATTCCTTACATGACCCCATCGGAAGCTTCGTCCACTCCCCTATGGACTTTATACCATCACCAAGGTTGTGGGTGACAATGATTTTGAGCTTAACATTCCCCCTTTCCTTGGCTTGCACCCGGTATTTAATGTAAACCTCCTTTGGCCATACTTTCCACCATTATTGGACACCTCAAAGGTAGCAGAACAATTGACATCGACAGAGCTCAACCCTGACTGCATGGAACATGCATCCATTGATCAGATCATGGACACACAGGTCAAGGGAACTCACCAACATAATTTTCAGCTTTATCATGTTGTCAAAGTAGGGCAGCTCCTGCACCAAGGAAAGTGGCTCACCCGAGGCCAAATTTAGTTGAAATTTCCTCATCCAATGGAGGAACTCATCGCAATGGATACCATTGGTTCCTAAGGGGGGAGGATTGATCTAGGTGGATATCGGTGGCCATTGATCTAGGTGGATATCGGTGGCCATTGATCCAGGTGGATATCAGTGGCCACCCACCTATTCCAACTGGCTCACATACATATTTCATCTTGGCAGTTTCAGTTTTCATTTTGGAAGTTATTTTCCTAGCTTTTCAGGTCTTAAAATTTTCGAGGTCGTTTTGAGGCCCTAAACAATTTTTTTTTGGCTCACCACAGTCACACTATAAATGGAGCTAGAGTGTGATGGCATAATGTGTATTCCTCAAATAAAACTTTCCAATGGGCCATCGTGCGCCTAAAACAAAGATCGTATGCAAAAGTTACAACCCCAAGAAGTTGATGTACCAACTTACCCCATCAGGGCCCACATGACTTTTGGCGCTTCATCTTCTAGGGTTGGGTTTTTGGATGTTTAGGGTTTTGACATTCATGTTTGATGTAAAATTCCTTGGGAGCCTCATTGTACTCATCTTCTTGTGAATGAGCGTAGCTGTCGCATCTCTTCTCAGAGATAAGCTGCCACCATTCTAGCAAGCTTGTTTCATTCTACATTTTACAGTTTCAACATATTTCTTATTTAATAGAAGTCAAGTTTTATTGTATCTCTATTATTATTCACTGTGTCCTTGTGTTAATATTATAGATCTGTGTTTTCATTTCGTTCTGCTCATAAATCCGGATTAGGTGCCAGAGCTTATTTTTGTGTTGGTGCTAGAGATTTCTTAGTGTGGTGGTTTCGATTATTCCCTTATTCTCTTAAGATTGTGTGAGGGGTCTGTGCAACAATGCTGGGGTTTTGAAAATCCTATGCTAGAATTGTGGTGGTGGTTTTGTCTATGTTGGGGGATTTGAAAGAGTAGTGGTAGTGTTGTATGAATAAGTCAAAGTGGGTATCGACAGAGCAAGGATGTGGTGGTTTGAGGAGTTTGGAGTTAGAAATTAGATTGTAGTGGTGGCGAGGTGGATGAGGTTTTAGGGTTTGTAAAATGCTAAAACAAACTAGCAATTTGGGTTGTTGGAGCAAATTGTTTTTGGTTCATGGGTGAAAAATATTAGGTAGAGATCAATCGACGCAAGTTAAAATTTGGAAACAAAATAATCCCAAGTACTTTAATATTTATTTTTTCTTATCTCTCATCCATCATTTTGATTACAATGTTCTTAATATTCTTACTTTGATCAATGAAGAATGTTTCTATGAATTTTTTTTCTTGCATTAAGTTTATATATATTACACAAAAAATGTGAAGATGCATTTGTAGTATTAATGAATCACTGAATTGAGAAGTCTATATTATTTTGTATAGGAAACATGAGTAGATGGCTAATTTTTTTTAACATCTATTTGACACTATAAATTTGTATGAATGTAAAATTGGCACTCTACACATATTTGTGAGTGTAAATTGAAAGTCAATAAAAAGTATCTAACCATCGTGAATTTGTTTTTGATGACCCACCATAGTGAATGTTAAATTTCAGTGTTGTATGGGATGATATAATTGAAATGAAATAGCATGTATATAAATATAAGTTTGGGCGAGAACAAACTTTCCCACTATGAGGTAAAGAAAGGTACTCCCCTGTGTCAATTATGCAATCATGATAGGGCTTTGTCTATGTGGAAATTTCACTTGTGCGGTGGCGTTAGGGATTTGTCTATGTGGCAATTTCCACTGTGTAGTGGTGCTAGAGCTTCTTTTTGTGCTAGGGATTTTAGCGTGGAGGTTTCGACTATTCCCTTATTCTCTTAAGATTGTGTGAGGGGTCTATGCGATAGTGCTAGGGTCTTGATTGTAAGGCAGGGTTTCATTGGTGAAGTTTTGAAAATGTTGTGGTGTTGTGTTATGAAAATCCTATGCTAGAGTTGTGGTGGTGGTTTTGCCTATATAGTGGGATTCTATAGAGTAGTAGTAGTGTTGTATGAAGAAGTCAAAGTGGGTATCGACATAGCAAGGTGGTGGTTTGAGGAGTTTGGAGTTAGAAATCAGATTGTGGTGGTGGCGAGGTGGATGAGGTTTCAGGGTTTGTGAAATGCTAAAACAAACTAGCTAATTTAAAGGGTGTAGATGATTATAGGTTTAAAAAACCCCCAAAATATTACATTCAAAGTAGTCATGGAGAGTCAAAGGTTTTCCTGCCTTATAACTAGGTTCTAAAAGGAGTGGCATAGTTGAGAGGTAGAGATTTGATTGGATATTTCATTGGCAAGAATCCCTCTTTATCTAACATTATGTACTAGATAGGGAAGGAGCGATCAACTTTGGCATGAGGTAAAATTAAAATGTCTCCTTTATGTAACAATTTCTTCTCATTTCTCTTTAAGAATCCAAAAGGAAAAGTGGTAATCACCTTGGGGAGACCATGGTTATATGTGGAAACTAGTCTTGTGCTCATTCCCTAGAGAGAACACTTCAATTTTTCTATGATAAGAAGGGACCTACAACTGTTGTGGGTTTGTCTCCCAAGGATTTCTCGTCACTACTAGAAACCCAAGATATTTAAAGCTAGCTATAGAAACTCTTTAGATAGAAGGGGTCCACCGTCTTTTGAATCTCATCAGTACCAATGGGGAGCTACCAA
>JZKD02S1689636.1:459646-472421 GCA_000966675.3 Picea glauca
CACATTGTCATATTAGTGCCTTACTATTGACACTTCAACATCCTTCATTTCCCAATGATTGATTTATTTGATAGATCCACACTCACCCAATTCCTTCCCATTTAATGACTTTTGCCTTCCCATTTAATGACTTTTGCTATTTCTTGTTCATGTATATCAACTTTTGATTTCTTAATAATCCGTACTTAGCCGATTCCTTGTGACTTAAGGACATTTTATTTATTTATTGTTCTTGTATATCGCCTTCAAATTCTTGATGATTGATGCCTTGGCATTGATTATGTAATTGAATTTTTATCTACACAAACTTCTACACATGAAGACATCACCTTGGGTGTGACCTTAATTTCCTCATTGTTGACTTTCTTGATGGCTTTATGCCTTGGCCAAATTTCTATTATCAAAGTCTTATTTATTAGGACTTTGGATCCCTCCTATGCTCAAGACCTACCAATAACTTAGATACCAATTACACTTAATCCAATTTATTGCTATTGAATTTTTTCCTATAGACTCTTCCTCTCATTCAAGGTTGTTTATATACCCAATGATATTTTCTCAATACACTCAACACTTAGATACTATGTCACATATCAAGGTTGTTTATATACCCAATGATATTTTCTCAATACACTCAACACTTACATACTATGTCACATATAGAGACTTCATCTTTCCATATTTTCACTAAACTTTGGTTCTTCATATTCCCAATGCCATTTCCTAGATGTTGCTCCAACACTTGATTTCTCAATTCTCACTTGATTTGATCCAACACTTGATTTCTCAATTCTCACTTGATTTGATCCAATTTTTTTTTTATATTGTGGTGGGTGATATGGATCACCATAAAAATTTTCAGGGTCAAAATTCCCATCAATGAAGGGGAACTATAGCTTTGGACAAAATTCCTATATAATTTGAGAAAGAATTTCCATTTTAACTACTTCTTTGATTTTTTTTCATTTTTTTTTAGGTTTTTTCTATAATTTTTAAATTTGTTGGATTTGTTCTACTATCACCTTGTTGCTATATAAACTCAAAATTTGAATATTCACACTAGTGCTAAATGTCAACCAGCATTATACAACCTACTAAACAACATTAAATACTGCAACAAGCGGTCGAATCATCTTGATATATACATAGTGTGTATATACCGCTTACCACAGCCTTCAATACCGCGTAGCATGCTGGTGATCACACGTGGGTCATGATTGACTCCATAGAACAATGGAAATATCTTCGTTCCAAACTGTTCATCCGAAAAATCATTTATTCCAAACAACCTGCAACATCGATCCAGTCGAAATTATTAGTTCCAAACAACTTGCAACATCGAACCAGTCGAAATTATTTATTCCAACAAACCTGCAACATCGATCCAACAAAAATTAACAATCGATTTCCCGTGCAGCAAATTATTCATCAAGAACATCGACGATGGACAAGCGATCACTTACAGGTAGTGCATGCGCGTCAAGGAGGCTAACTATGCAAGAAAATGATCGGGAGTACATGGATTACATACCAGGGTTTCATTCTCTTCTTCATAATCTTCATCTAGGTTCTTCTATTCATCTTCACGGTGGCAGACCTCTTCTCCTAGAGTCAATTGTCTGTTTGAACATTAGCGAGTGTAATTACTTTTTAGATTTCCTATTTTCCAACACTGGCAAACCTCTCTGAAATTATAACAGGATTTATAAGTTTTTTTTTTCCTTGTTGAGGAAGTAAAATTGGTGTGCATTAATTTGAGGTCTGATTGGATTGGATCAACAGGTTAATAGTTGGTTGCAACTCCATTCACAATGGATCTCTTAAAATAGCTAGAGTCAAACTCATAATCAACAATAGCTATTCATGACCGTATTCATGACCAACAAGAAGTATGAAAAACTCAAATATGACTTTAAACTAATTGAGTTAATCTTCAAAGCTTTTTCAGAAACATATTTATATGACTTTAAACCAATTGAACTAATCTTCGAAGCTTTTCCAGAAACATATCTATGAAATAACTAACAATATACTTACTCTAGCACTCAAATAAAATAACATCACCAACAATATAGAAGCACATTCTTCTTATCATGAATTGAGCCACAACCACCCCTTGGACTTTAAATAAGTTGCAGAGCACATTCTTCTTATCATGAATTGAGCCACAACCACCCCTTGGCCTTTAAGTTGCAGAGCACATTCTTCTTATCATGAATTGAGCCACAACCACCCCTTGGCCTTTAAGTTGCAGAGCACATTCTTCTTATCATGAATTGAGCCACAACCACCCCTTGGCCTTTACACATACCTTCCATGAATCATATATGTGGGTATAGGGTGATGGCATAGGCAGAAGAGATCAATACATAGTATGGCGAGTGGGAGAATGACCTCCACCTAAAACTTCCTTCATGTAAAATACCTTTATTTCATGCAAGTTTTCAACAACCATTGACTCTGACTTGAGAAGCCCAATCCTAATATCCTCCATAAATCTAGCAAAATGAACCGATTGAACCCATTTGCATATTTGAGGATCAATCGCTTGAAAAGATTATCCAGAGTGAGGTCTCTGAACCATTAATCCAAACTGTTATATCCACAGTGAGGTCTCCGAACCATTTATCCAAATTGTCCATCACTAAAGCCATATATCCAAATTGTTCATGATGTTTTGAAGTGTTTTGAAGTTATGTAAAAAAAATTTGTGGGAAAAAAGTATGGGAAACCCTCTAGTACTTTCCCACATTTTGTAGATGGTAAACTACGTAAACAGTTAGACTTCATTACGAGCCTAACCTAGTAGGGACATCAAGTGTCCTGAAATCATGCAGTTAACTGTTCCATTAAAACAATAATGATAGACAAAATGAAACCATGACTAAAATGTTTTTTGGATAGAAAACTTAAATTTTTCTTTAAACATTGCAAATGTACCAACTATGGTTAATTTAGCTCACCCATCTAGCAGAAAACTATGTGCCTAAATTGGCCCAACTGATTTCTATTAATTGAAGTACAATAACAACCTCTAAATACCTCATAAAGTAACATAAAATACCATCCCAAATAGTTTGTAAATCTCAACAAAACCTCTGCAAAGATAAATAAGAATATACTGTGATTCTAACTTCACTCATTTAATGTATCCTAGTAGGGTCCTTATCTATAGGGATGTATGAGAATGACTGTCTGGGAATTCCCCTGTGGCTATGGAACTGGCTATGAAACTGGTGGGTACGAAGTATGGGTCACGTTTATAGGTAATGCACGAAGTATAGGTCGCATCGTATAGGTCACTCACGTAGAACTTGGCACAAACATCACTTCCTTTCTTGGGCATGGGATATTGAGAACAGGTTACGTACAACTCCTTCATGGTAACGTACAAGAGATTCATTCATGCACTGAGTATAGATTCAAGCAATGAGACTGTCAATGCCAAGTTGCACCTTATAGCTCCTGGCCTGCCAACTGTACCCTCCTATCGTATCGACTCCCTCCTGGCCTGCCAACTATTACTCTTGGCTTTCCTACCAGCAATCTAGTGAATGTCTTCCCCTCTGTTGTTGCAACCTCTCCCTCCTGGTTCAGAACCCTAGAGAATGAGAAGGTTTTTCAATAAGGGGTGGTAGTAAGTGACTGATCGGGTGGGGGGGCACAACAAAAAACATGGATTCAGCTGGTTGTTCCTATAGTTGAAAAAACCTAGTTCGTAGAAATGACTGGTCGTTCCGTATTGGCTCCTCGGTTTTGATAGAGCCAATTGCCCACATTAAGGTCCTCCCCCCCTCCACATCCACGCAGCCACGATTTCTTTTCATTCCCCAACTTACTTTACTCCCCATATGATCAATCCATATCTCCCATTAGATCCAATCTGGTTTCTCCCCATATTCCATATTTCACTCTCCATTAGAGTAACATCTTTCATTTCCATTAGATCCATATTTTTTTCTCCCCATACAATACATCTGGTTTATCCCCATTAAATACCATCCCCCGTCCATATATTGATCCTCCAGTTAAGGAGCCCTGGTTTAAATAGCCCTTGTTGAAATAACGCTAGTTGAAAGAGGAACCCTAAAGAGGAGAGGAGCCTGTTTGAAATAGCCCTGTTGAAAGCGCTTGGTTACAAAAGGCTACTCAATATGATGATTGCTACCATCTTTGCCCCATGAGCTTGGTTGGTTGGATCAATATCACTTGCCTGTTCAATACCTATTACCAATACAGACGCTTTCAGTTTAGACCCCTCGCTTTCAGGAACCAATAGAGGCCTTGACTACATGATAGAGGCTTGAACACTATAGTAGGAGGTCTTTACACACAATCCCTACCCCTTACATTACCGCATCCCATCCCTACAATTATCCACTTGCAATTCTCCACCATTACGATTCACCAAACATTTCACTGACATTCATTATGATTCACCAAAGATTCAAATCTATACAAGCGACGAAGTTGCTTTTCCTTCGGTAACTCCAGTCAAAATGGAAGTAGGTGGGCACTAATAACCTTTTGGGGGCTATGTTTTCATTTTGTATGAACCTCTTGTGATTTCATGTATGTAATGCATCTTCATTCCCTCCATCTAGCCCAGGTAAGAACATTAGCAAGTGCCTGTATAGATCAAGGTATTGGGTCGAGGTATGGCAATGGGTTAGGACTCTTGGCGACTACTGGCTATTTCTCATTTGTCTGTTCGTTGGACCAACCCTCTCGCATCTGTTGGAAATCAATCAAGTCAATCAATATCTAAATCACTTCGATCAAAACAGACGACTACCTTTCCTCTCCTTCCTTCCTTGCCTCATGTGCTAGGCGAACTCTCTAGCATATGGTGGGTTAACTCACTCACTTGGTGTAACTTCACATAGTGTCCTTCCTTGGTGTCTCCTTGGCGGGTTCCTTACTGGGCGAGTACCTTACTTGGCAGACTTACTTGGTGGGTGCCTGACTTGACAGACTGTTAGCTCTAGACTTCTGGGGTTAATGGCTCAACCTCTCTTTTCTCTTAAAGGCTCAATCTCCCTGACCCTAATGGCTATCTCTATCTATTCTCCCTCTTCCCTGAGGTCTGGTCTATTGACGTAGGTTTTGTTGTACTTGGCGGGATTGGTGGACTTAGGCTGAAGGCAAAAGGGTAAGCCCCTACCTAGTGTGTTGGTGACTCTGGTATAGTGACTCATCTTCCTCAAACTTCAACTCCTAATATCTCAGTAGACTATGCCACTCAACAAATTGACTATATATATTTCCTATGGCCACTAAACATTTCCAAAGCTCCTCAAATATAGAATCAATGTATATTCATATTTATTTCTAAATTATTTCACAGTCTTCTTCGAAGCATCCACCCACTCCGTATGGGTTAATTCTGTGCCTGTCATCACAGGGTTCGTTTCATAACTTCTTCTTTCTCCTAGCCTCGACTAAACCCATCCCATACGATTCGATTAGGGCAGCCCAACGTATTCAATTAGCGGAGCCTGGTTATTCCATCGGATTAGCCCCATCATAATAGAGCATTCGGGGAGCCCAGTGTATTAGCCCCAGTGGATTGGATCAACGGGGTAGCCTAGCATATTGGACTAGCGTAGTCGATCATCAGTCAATTAGCCCCTCCCTTTGATTAGGCCCCTTCGATTAGGCCCCTTTGATTAGGTCCCATCGATTAGCTCTATGTGTAGCTGATTCGTCCCCTCCTTGTGGCAACTTCCTGGGATTTTATCGTCCATGGGGATGGGCTCCCGGGTATTGTCAACTAACTGCTAAATTGCATCTCCTGGGAATGAATGATTGACTCTTGGCTCGACTCTTGGCATTGATTTAAGAAAACCTGTCATTGACGCTGGACATGTAATACCTGCATCTAGTGGATCGCCACCTATCTGAATAGAGTACCAGCATAAACACCAGAAATTGAGTGTTAGCGTAGAGTAGCAGCATTTACTCCACCATTCATTTTGTTAAACAAGAACTTTTCCATCTTGGAGAGATGGTTGAGCGGACCAAAGCGGCGGATTGCTAATCCGTAGTACGGATTATCCGTAACAAGGGTTTGAATCCCTCTCTCTCCGTTCGGTCACTATTGCGGATAACTCCGAATCTTTCTATGGAACAGAAAAGACTCATTAACCTAGATACTTTTTTTCACTATTCTTTACGTCTGGGATTGCGTCTTGGATCGTTTGATAGAAATCCAAAGATAAAAAGAGAAATGAAAAATATCACTACTGTGTAAACGAACAACTTAAGAGTAAGCATTACGTAATCTCCAGGATCCTAATTATAAGTACAATAGAATAAATCATCAATCTTTGTATCATATATGAATACTTGAATAACAAACAATAGTATGATTCATAAAAATCATGAAATTATTTCTCCGGATCACGTGTGAAAATCAATTTGAAAGGAGATAATTTATCTCTTTGTTTTCAAAATGGTCTTTTTTCCCTTCTTCTTTTTTGGATCAACCAGATATGTATCGAATCTTTATGAAAATATATCATTTGTATCAATACGTGAACAAATAGCCCGATCCAAAGTGAGCAATGGGATTGGAAGGAAAGGAATTGATGAAGGTGAGTGGAAAAGTTTTTAGTCGGGAGCAGATAAGGTATCTGGATTTGGTATCATTGGGTGGAGCAAGGATAAAACTTTTGTCACAAAAAATGTAAAGAGTTATACAAAAATTGGATCAATGACAGCGATCCAAAAACTTTCAAAAGGAAAAAAGGGGATACTTTTTATTGAAAACTTACAACAGCTTGCCAAACAAAGGCTAAGAGAAAAGAGAGAACATCAATAATTGGCATTACATCGACAATTGGATCAGAAATTGCATAAGCCTCAGGGAATTTTCCAAAAAAGGGATTATTTGAATAGATAAAGGCATCATCTAGAAAATTATTGAGCATAACTGGCATTTTTCTTCTCCAAAAAAAATTAGGCGGGGGGGTAAAGCCAGAAAAGTCTTTGATTGATCAAATCGATTGAGAAGCTCTTCAACAAGTTTGACCGGACTTGGGGTTGGAAGGGATGATTCTTTCATACATACAATATTTTACCCAATCTAATAGAAAATGATCAATGAATGGATATTCTTGTCCCTTTTTCTGTTTTTCCTATTATGTCCAATTCCATCAATAACCTGTTTTATCGAAATGTCCGCAAAATTTTCCAGCCCAATTGGGATCTTATCTAATGAATCTTGGATCCTAATGAGTTGACAAAAAAATGAATATAAGTATTCATTAGCATATGAATAGGGAAATAGGATGGGAATGGGGCGTGGCCAAGCGGTAAGGCAACAGGTTTTGATCCTGTTATTCGGAGGATCGAATCCTTCCGTCCCAGACTTATATCATTGTTTTCTGTTCTCTCCCTCTTCCCTTTTTTCTTTCGTAAAGGTAAATCCAAAATTTCGTTCTACTTTTTATCATAATTTCACCATACTTATCAGAAGGGAATGTGATTACAATAAGGAAAAAATACAAGGATATCTCTGTGGTGCAAGATGGGAATACAGATCAATTTGAGATAAGGTTCAATTTATGAAATTAGCCCATTGGATGCATGTTGGTCCTGCTCATATTGGAACTCTACGAGCAGCTAGTTCATTAAAAAATGTCCATGCCATTGTGCATGCTCCTCTAGGAGATGACTATTTTAATGTAAATCGCTCTATGTTAGAACGGGAAAGAAATTTTACTCTTGCAACTGCTAGTATAGTAGATCGTCACGTACTAGCACGTGGATCTCRAAAAAGAGTTGTGGATAATATTCTTCGAAAAGATAAGGAGGAAGGTCCCGATCTGATCATATTGACACCTACATGTACCTCTAGTATCTTGCAAGAGGATTTAAAAAACTTTGTGGATAGAGCATCCATAATCTCCGATTGCAACGTCAATTTTGCGGATGTGGATCATTATCAAGTGAATGAAATTCAGGCAACGGATAGAACTTTGGAACAGGTGGTTCGATGTTATTTGGAGAAATCCTATAGACAATAAACATTGTATCAATTTGTAACAGATGCACCTTCTGTAAATATAATTGGGATTCTTACTCTGGGCTTTCATAATCGACACGAAGTAGGTATATAACCCGGTCCCCTTTTAGGTGATAATAAAATCCACCAAGGATAAAAATGAACAGTAAAGGTCCCAGCCAGCCCCATCAAGCGGGGCCCATCATTAAAGGTTTCCCCGGACATCCCTAGTACCTCCACAAAGAGGATGCATTTCTACTGGGTACGTCCTCGGGAGGCGCTCAGATACCCCTCAGCTTTCAATTACTGCTATTCAAACCCTCAAGGTAGGGTAAGGCCTCAAGCCCTACCATATGTCACTCAAGCCCTCCCATCAAGCCTCCTGTCAAGGGCTGCCCCAAAAAGCCCCCTCCATCAGACATGCCCAACTCAGGTGTCTCCGTCAATTCAGGTGTCCAACGTAGTCTAGTGATCAGCCTCAGTCAAGGGGTTTGCCGCGTCCCTTGGGTACACCACCCAGGGGTTGTGTACCCCTCCCTATACGTTCCTCTGGTGTCCCCTCACACTCCGAGGGGGCCCTATAACCCGTTTCCCCGAAATACAAAATGCCTCGCGGAACCTTACCCCCCAGGGCTTGGGCAACCCAAACAAACACATTAACATGAACATGGATACTGAAAAATGGAGTGTTAAACAATTAATTGGTTTTGACAGAATTTTGTGTGATTTAACCCGGAAAACAATACTTATCTGTAGGCAATTGATCGATAACATTAAGATATTGATATATATCAGGAAGAACCGCTGTAAGAACTGGTTATATCGCTGTAATCAAATGATGGATTTAGCTAAGTACTTATTATTTTTCGTTAATATAATGCTAGATTGCAGACAACACTTGTGTGATTGCATTAATAATAGATTATTGCCTAAATGAATTATGGAATTGCTATATTATTAGGTACTCTGATCCCTCAAGTGTAACTCTGCGGTCGCTCGGGATTAAATCAGTTAAGGTGGCCCATTAGGGTTGTAAATTTGGCTTTCCACCTTGGGAGGTTCTTGCCAACACCTTGGCTGGTATCCTACATCTGCTGTCTACATGTCGATTGTAAACGTACCATCGATGCTACCGTCGATTGTAAACGTACCATATACTGGACCTTCCACCATGTAGGATGCTACTGTCGATTGTAAACTGAAAAAACAATTGTCAACATAGTTACCAAATAAACATATGGGACCCTTTGCTCACTTTCACCCCAAATAAACATCCAGATTACCCAAATAAACATAGGGACCCTTTGCTCACTTTCACCCCAAATAAACATCCTGGTCTGGTTAGCAAAGAAGCAACGAGAAGTCTGCCGAGTATGAACTCAGTTCCTATATCTGTTGGGAAAAGGCATACCACCGGGTCAATTAGTGAGAGAAATAATTTGTTATGCCGAAGCAAGCTTTTGAGTATCAATCTGGTAAAAGAAGCGCTTCACCGAAGCTTATAATTGTTTAAGGTATCTGCAACTGTGAGGTGTCTCTCCTTTTGGAGTTTAAACAAATTCAACATAGAAAACCAAAACAAGGAAAGAGGGAGAGGGAACCAGGCAAATGAATAGAGATCTCTCATCACCATGGAGACCTTAGGTTCCAAAAAATGAGAATGATGCTTAAATAGATGATCACTGAGCTTTTCCCTCCATCTCCTCTCTGCCATGAGATCCTTTTGGAGTTTAAACAAATTCAACATAGAAAACCAAAACAAGGAAAGAGGGAGAGGGAACCAGGCAAATGAATAGAGATCTCTCATCACCATGGAGACCTTAGGTTCCAAAAAATGAGAATGATGCTTAAATAGATGATCACTGAGCTTTTCCCTCCATCTCCTCTCTGCCATGAGATTCTTAGCACAAAATCCATTCTTCCTCCCTTTACCAACACTTCAACATTACCATGCCATTACTATTATTATTAGCAACATGAGGAGCATTTACCTCCCTTTCACCAACTACACCGTCTGGCTTCTGATTTCCTCCATTTTATTGGAATCTTTCACCAACTACACCATTTTGCTTTTGATTCCCTCCATCTTCGTGGAATCCAGATTAGATCCAAACTCGTCTTCATTAGTTTTTTTGCTTTTGATTCCCTCCATCTTCGTGGAATCCAGATTAGATCCAAACTCGTCTTCATTAGTTTTAATCAATTTTAAGTGGAATATTCTCTTCATCTTAGTCATCAAATTAGTCATGCATATACACAAAGAGTTTTAACAATCTACCTACATAGTTTTAATCATGCACGTGCTTTAATGGTTTTAAAAATTTAAAAATGTAGATACATAGTTTATCAGTTTTAATCAATTTTAAGTGGAATATTCTCTTCATCTTATTCATGAATATACACAAATAATTTAAAAAATGTATATACGTAATTTTAATCATGTTTATAATTTTAATAATGTAATTATATATGTATTTAATTTATTTGTTGTAAATTATTTATTTTTGATTATAAATTAATAAAAATTGAATTTAAATGAGAAGAATAAAATATGTTACTCAATCATCTAAGTTAAATCTATATGAAAATATGGATATTTTTATTTACACATACTGCACTAAATAAAACAAAGAAATCTTTTTTGAATGATTTTTTTTTTTAAACACGTTTTATAAGTTGTTGTTTCATGAATTGGTTTTGTTTTAACTTATATGAGAATATGGATACTTTTATTTACACATACAGCACTAAATAAAGCAAGTTTTTTTTTTTTTGGGATGAAAGTGATTTTTAAACACATTTTAAAGGTTGGTATTTTATGAATTTGATTTGTTTTAAATTTGATTTTAGAGTTATTGATTTTGTTTGTAATTTACACTCAATTTCAATCATGTTGTATATGATAAGAATAGAATTTAAGTTAACAATTTAACACATTCTATTTTTATTAATATATTTATTTTTAACATTTTATTATAATAAAGTTAAATTATATTAAAAAACTAAAATTTTAATATCAAAACACACTTGGATTTTATTAATATATTTATTTTTAACATTTTATTGTAATAAAGTTAAATTACAATTTAAAAAATAAAATTTTATTATAAAAAGCAATCACATATTCATTATAATAAAAACAAAATTTTAATAATAAATTATTATTTTAATAAACCTTTTTTTATTAAAAATTATAACAAAACTTTAATAATGAATTATTATTTTAGTAAACTATTTTTTTATTAAAAATTATAAATATTTTTAGAATAAGTAATATTTTATTAATAAATTATTTTTTTATTAAAAAATATATTTCATATTAAAATAAAATAATTAAAGCTAATTTTATTTAATATTTAATGGTATGTAAAACTAATTATAGATGAATAGATCTGCTATATATATATATTTATATTTATATTTTGAATTATTAATCTATTTCCTTACATTTTAACTAATCAAACACAATATCATCTTTAAAATTATAACAATTAAATCATATATTTTTAAATAATATTTAACCTTAATCCTATACATAATATCAAACACTCCTTTAATTATAATTTAACTTCATATTTTAACAAATAATCTTATATATATAATTTTTTTCATACAATAAAAAAATATCAAAACCAATAATATACATATAAACCAATATCCTTTAATTTTCAATAATTTTTCAAAAAACATTTGAAAAATACAACGAATTTTCAAAATGTGCTTCAGCTCTCATCCCCTCGCTCGCAATCCATGTATAAATGTTTAATTCCCCCACAATCAACGGATAAATGTTTGATAACGAGCCAAGAGCCCCCACTACTTCGGAACTGTCCAACCGACTCCCCATTTTTCTGTTTACCTAATATCAAGGTCTAAGTGGCAGATGGATGACTATTTTTTTACTACTTCGGAACTGTCCAACCGACTCCCCATTTTTCTGTTTAACTAATATCAAGGTCTAAGTGGCAGATGGATGACTATTTTTTTACTACTTCGGAACTGTCCAATCGACTCCCCATTTTTCTGTTTACCTAATATCAAGGTCTAAGTGGCAGATGGATGACTATTTTTTTGCTTTACCTAATGCCAAGGTCTGAACAGTCATTTTCTTCCTTACAACAATAACCAACTACCAAATCAACATTAAAGCCATCAACGAAAGAGAATATGTCCTGCTCTTTCTGTCTGGCATTGCCAACTCATTAGCATGAAGACCTCCAGAAACTTCTCGACAATTTTGCTGGTTTGCATTTATACATTTTATACAGCTACTTAACTTGAATGAAGGACACCGGGGCTTCAGTACCAATTTGATATCAGTTTCTGTTGTAGTATTGGCCACCCAACAATAGAAACACAGTTTTCTATCAAACTTTTCATTTGGGTTGAGTCCTATTGATCAGAGAAGATCCCCATGTGGGCGTTCTGAGGACACTTCGGCAATAAATCAATGGCATTCTCCTCCTCTGCTTCTTCTTCTACATCATTTCCTTCACTTGAAAGCCTAATGGAGCAGGAAGGCCCTGTAGTGCTCTCAGGGTATGAAGTCTGCATACCCAGATCAGCAGACCTGCTGGAATCTCTTGGATTGCCAGGTGGTCTGCTGCCCCTCAAGGACATACAGGAATGTGGATTTGATAAGACCACAGGGCTGGTGTGGATCAGGCAGAAGAAGAAGACCCAACACTACTTCAAACGTGCTGGCAGGTTGGTGAGCTTTGATGAAGAGGTGAAGGCATATGTAGAAGATAAGAGGCTTAAGAATGT
>JZKD02S1689636.1:489663-548803 GCA_000966675.3 Picea glauca
CCCCAGGCATGGGTACCCTGGTTACAAACCAGGGGCCCTGGTTACTAACCTAGGGTCTTTATCAAAAATATGTCTCAGATTACATATCCCAGGAGTGCACTGGGTGCCCTAGATCACGTCTAGGGTCTTAGCCATCCTCCAGGAGAATGACTCTCGCTGCTGCATGTAAATTCAACAAGATGAAGTCCAGGAAGGAGAAGTGAAGCTCCAGTATATCCCCACAAATGAACAGACAACAGATATCTTGACAAAGCCTCTATCCAGAATAAAGTTTGCATACTTACGAGACAAATTGGGGATCGTGGAAATAACTCCCTTAGCTGAAAGGGAAGAGATGGCTCTCCAGGTTGGGAGGGAGCACTGACATATCATTGATTTATGGACAATCATTTTCAACCTTGAAAAATGGTCCAGGATGGGTAGTTCCCTTTCCAGTTCGGAAAGTGGTTTGAGATTTCTGACGGACAGGCATTTTCCAGTTCGAAAAGTGGTTTGAGATTTCTGACAGATAGGCATTTTCCAGTTCGGAAAATGGTCTAGATCGAACGATCATTTTCGTAATGAAAATGGTTCGATGGATTGCTGATGTAACATAGACAACGATTCCCCTTGTGGCTAGTGTGGGGGAATGGTCTAGGACAATGTTTCTTCTTAACGATCACTCTCAGTAGTGGTCAAGAAGACTGGTCCGCCTCGCTGGACAATCATTCTTTCAAAGCTCACAGCTGTGAGCAGTTTCGAAGAATGGTCCGTGTTGGAGGTTGGTGCAGGACAGTCATTTCCTTAGGAAATGGTACGGACAGTCATTCCCTAGGGTAGATTCATTCTCTCCAGGTTGCACTTTGTTTAGTGTCGGAGGAATGGCCCAGATAGGTGAATGGTCCAGGTTCAGCAATCAGGGACAGACATTCCCTAGGGCAGACTCATTCTCTCCAGGTTGCACTTTGTTTAGTGTTGGAGGAATGGCCCAGATAGGTGAATGGTCTAGGCTTAGAAATTAGGACAATTATTCTTCCTTGCTTGAGAAGAATAGTCTAGATAGCCCATCGTTGATGTTTTACTCTCTAAGGGCAGATGCTCTTCCAGATCTCACAAATGTGAGTGGAAGAATGGCCCAAATGACTCAGTTTATATTATGATATTGTTTCTGTGCATGTTGATATCATATGATATGATTACTATGGAGACTATATGTCTCCAGACAGTAGAGGTATGCTACTGTGGTGGATATGTTCCACAATTTGCCACAGATTGAGTAGTTGTGTACTACCATGGATGGACACAATTGTGTTCTATCAGTTGACATTGTACTAGTTGTCATGGAGATTATCCAGTTGGATAATAATGACGGTGCTCGTGATTTAATTAGCCTGTGTGGTTATAATGATGCTACCAGTTGAATGGTTTGTTTGTGCTCAAGACCATTATCCGTTATACCTCCCTAGCTAGGAGGGAGTGTTGATATTATGGTAGCTGCGGGAGGTATTAACCTCCATTTGTGACCTTTGACAAGATTAGAATATTCCGGAAGAAAGAGAAGATTTAGATATAACCTTAGAAGAGAAGTCGGCTAAAGGAAATATTATATAATAAAGAATTAGCACCCAGAATGAGAAGTCGGCCTAGGCAGTTTGGCAGAAGCAGTATAAATGCAGGAGGCCAGCCTTCATTTTAGCCAGATTTCTCAAAATCACAGCAGTAGCACTTGTGCGCACTGCAGAAGGACAATTTGTGCGCAAGTCTTGGGAGGAGCTGCTGCTGCCGCCAGTTTTGCAATCTATATTCTTGGTCTTTCTAGGTTGGACTCTTTGATCAGTCTTGGTTATCTTTGCTTGGTGCATTAGCCTTGGTTGGCTATTGATTTGCTACCAGAATTATTCTCTCTGTCAAGGTCAAGGTGCTTGGGGGTGGCATTAGTGCCTATGGTTGGGTGACAATATTGCTATATTGTCTATGGTTAAACGAGCACATCCAATATTCTAACAAGACTGGCAATAGGAACCCTTTTTTCCTGTGGAGTTTAAGCCCTAGCTCGGGGTGACCTGTTGCTAAAAGATTATGAGCGACAAAGTCTATGGCTGGGAGGAATGTCCGAGTCTTGCACGCAGTTGGTGACTTTTCATAAAAGATAAGTGTCCTTCATAGGTGGTTTAATTACTTTGTACTCTAATGTTCATATTTTTAAATGGGTTTATCTTCTTGTATGAAATTGCATCTAAATGTTGTGGTTAATTCTGTGAAATGTTACTACATATATGTGTGTGTGTGTGTGTTCCTTTTCTTGTATGCTGCGACATATGTGGGCATGACAGTCATAAGTGTTTCCTGTTAACTAAATGTATGGTTAATTTGTACAATATTGTTGCACATGAGAAGTATGACAATTATTAAGTATTTCTGTTAAGTTAAACTCTGTGGTATGGTTAAAAGATACCAAGGCAAGGTATGAATCGTCGAGCACGCAGTGAAGTAGTCTGTGCGCACAAAGGTGATAAAATCTGTGTGCAACATCAGATTGATTGTGTGCGCAATAGTATTATGTGTGCAGAGCGTTTGCGCACACAATTATATGTATGTGTTTTGAGGTGCTAAGCGCATAGTAGATTTGTGACATTTATCTTATTGCTATAATTGTATTAAAGGAAGTATATTCGTAGAGGGAGACTCAACTTGGGTCTGTGCGTAGTACCTTAAGGTTGTGTGTAGTTATTTCGGTCTACTTGTAACAGGGAGCATTATAAGTAGTATCCATGCACTAGGATTTTTGAAGTAGCATGGTCCGTTAGTGAACTTGGGCTGCTATAAATATTATCATAATGACAAAAGTTGAGGTTGTAGTGACGTGGCCCAGTCTGGGAGGCTGGGGACGTTACATTATGGTATCAGAGCGATTGGTTCAACACTGGACTTATATGGGCCAGAGATCAACATGAAATAGACATGTGTGCTAAGTATTCGTGCAACACAGTGCAGAGTTTATTGTGCACGGAAAACCACTGGTGCGCGGTATAGAGCTGTGATGCGTGCAAAAATAACGATGAGCAAGTGTACACACTAGAATTTAGACATTAAATTCATCTAAGAAAAAAAAGAAGAAAAGAAAGGATTCTGACAAATTGTGCATAACTCTCATAAAATTGTTGCATTAATTACTCTAACAAATCTTGCAGACTGCACTTTTTGCAGAAATAACAACGATTAGTTCAGGATAGAATCAACGCAGAGATTAAAAGCATGGCAGGTGCGCAGAGAACCTATAGTCAAGATGAAGAAATTGGAAGGTTGTATGCTGGTATGGGTATTGAAGGTGCATAATCCAATGGACATAGGGAAGGCTTAGAAGAAAGCATGAACTTGGTTGAGACCATAAAAAGTTTGCAAAAGGACGTCCAAAGTTATAAAGCTGATTATGATAGGCTTATGAAAGCCGAGGAGTAAGATGGCTTCAACATCGAGTTGCTACAAAGCTTGGATAGAATTGAGAAAAAGATGGATAAGGAACAGAGACAAGTAGGTCAGGAAGACACAGATCTCATGGTGAGGGAAGAACAAAAGTGTTGACAAGCATCTCCATCACTCCAAGATATTCAGCGGGGAGAGTGTGCAATAGTTTGATTCCATCTGCTATCAGAAAGCATAAGAGAAGGACTGGGGTGGACGATCTACAAGGAGAAATGAATAAGATCAAGCCTTCTACTTTTGATGGTGAGCATAAGAAGGATGAGGATGCAGAGACATGGCTGCTGGGTACGAGGAAATACTTCAAGCTGCATAATTACTCCTCGCAGGAAGAAGGGCGAATTTCCACTTATTAGCTCAAGGGGAAATCATCAATGTGGTGGGATCAGTATGTGAAAGTGCAACACATTGATGAGAAAAAGGTTACTTAGATGGAATTCAAGCGATATTTTGAAAATAAATATTTAACCAAGCACTACTATGATAGGAAAATGATGGAGTTCTTTGAACTCAAGCTTGGGGGCATGACCATAGACGAATACGAAAGGAGATTTTTAGAGTTGCTGAAATATGTGCCTTTTATCAAAGATGAACATGTGAAGATTCAAAGGTACATGACTAGGCTACCATAATTTATTAGCGATAAGATACGATATGATGATCCCAAGTGTAACAGACCCCGACCATCCAAGGATCGGGTAATGCTACCATGCGGAATTTACAACTTATATAAAATATATGCATTTTAATGAGCTTAACACAACTAACATAGAGTTACTACTATGATACCGAATTAAATAGAATTAAGAGCAATTCATACAAGCAACATAATACATTAAGAAATGCAACATCACAACAACATGCATAAAATACATAATTAAACACATAATGATACTTATCTTTTATCTGGAGTAAATCCACCAACTGCGTGCAAACCTTCCACGAACCTCCCAGCTTTAGACCGCACTGCTCATCATTCTCAGCAGTAGGTCACCCTCGAGATGGGACTAAACTCCACCGGGCAAGGTAATTCTAGGCTTGGCAAGGACAACAAGGAAATTGCACAAAGCAACAAGAAGGATCATTTATCCCAGGAGCCTCTTACGCTCACAACACACAGACCCTCATTCCCCACACGCCTGCTCCACCCCAGGAGGATACACCTTCACTAAAACAAGTCCATCGGCCAGTACACCTCCCTTACCTTGGGCTTTAGCAACAGGGTAGACTAGAAGTCTTAGAGTACTGTGGCTGCTACGGGACTCCCTTCCAGGAGAACTCACTTCCCAGCAGACTCTCTCACCTGGGAATAGCAACAACAACATCAACAGTAATAGCAACAACAACAGGGACTAACAGGTATGGACACCCGAAAAGGAAACAACCTAACACTAAGTCACAACACGGCTCAAGCAACTACAATTGCATTAGTCTTCACAGGAAACAACACAGGACGACTTTCCCATTTCTGGTTTCAGAGGAGAGAGGTATGCCGAGGTCAGACAATGCAGAGGCAAGAACGGTTCACGTTTGGGATGGGAGAATGGCAGAACGACCAACCTTCCTGTGAGGGTTTCATTCACTGTGCGCGGGTATGCAGATGCAACGCAGAGGCAAGACGGATCAGACAGAGTACCGCCCTCAAACTTAGACGGAGGATGGCAGGAAAATGACTCGCGAACCCCCAACACAACTGAGGCTTCAACTTTTAACTACATGAGCCCAGGTCGACACTTGTCTTCTTGGAGTTGCATGCGTTCCCTTTTGCACACGTCCCCTTTTCCAGGAACTTAGGATAACAAAACATATGATGTTCACTTTAGTCTTCAGGAAATAATATTAAATTATTATTCCTCTAGAGGTAAGTCCCCTAGCTTAGCCCATAGACCTAAATACTTAGCCCCCCCTTCCTTACCCTACCTAGTGGTGCTTAGTCCCCCATAAATCTTCGTCGTGGAGGGTCTACATGCAACAGTGTTTATATTTCATTAATAATGATCTGCGTAATTACATATACAAAAGATTAGACTCCTGGCTTTAGCATCTGGCTCACCAGCCTAATAAACACATAAGTCTTTAAGCTTATAACCACTTGGCTCACCAACCTATAAGCAAAAATTACAATCCAGAAGGGGCTCGACCTTGGGGTATTACACCAAGACATTGGAGAAAACTATGAGGAGAGCTAAATGTCTCTAAGATCAGCAAAGGGGAAGATCGACTTTCCAAAAGGCTTGGGAAGACAAGATGAAAAGCAAGGTGGAATAGAGGAAGAAGGGGACTAAGTCGCCATTTTTAAGAAATACTGCACAAGGACAGCCAACTCCCAAGGAGCCCAGAATGACCGAGGCAATGAAAACCAAGCCAAGGAAGCAACCAATGAAATGTTGGGGTTGTGGCAGAGGCCATATGTTTAGAAATTGCCCTCAAACAAGAGAAAAAGCGACGACTGCGCACAATGTATAGCAAGTTGTGATAGTTGAAGACATGGGTACTTAGAATTTACGTAGCCCTGGACAACAAGCAAGATGAGTTTCAGTCACACATGATTGAGGTGGAAGGTAAGATTAATGATCAACCTATTGTTATTTTAATTGACTTAGGAGCTAGTCATAGTTATCTAGATCCTAAAATGGTTGAAAGATTCCAATTTTCGAGAAGCAAGCTTGGAAAACCTTGGTTGGTGCAGTTAGCTACAGGGGAAACAAGGAAGATTAATGAGATGGTCAAGGCATGTTCAATGGAAATGAATGGACTGTGCACAAAAGATGATTTGAATATCATACCTTTGGGTTCATATGATTGCCTCATTGGTATGGATTGGTTGGACCAACATCGTGTTGTTCTAGACTGTTATAATAAGGCATTTACTTGCCTGTATGAACAAGGAAATTTGAGAATAGTTCAAGGCATTCCAAGAGCTGTGACCATCAGAGAAATTTCAGCCTTGCAATTGAAGAAAAGCTACAGGAAGGGATGTCAAGTATTTGCAGCGCACATGGAGGAGGCACTCGAGAATAAAGTGCCAAGTGTTGAAGATTGCGCAGTACTAAAAGAATTCAAGGATGTCTTTAAAGAAATACCAGGGTTGCCATCGAAAAGAGATATCAATTTCTTTATAAATCTGATGTCGGGAGCAACTCCCGTATCCAAGACTCCTTATAGGATGAGTACACCAGAGCTGAAGGAACTGCATATGCAACTTGAAGAGCTTCTGAAGAAGGGATATACATGCCCAAGTGTGTCACCTTGGGGTGCCCCAGTTTTATTTGTGAGAAAGAAAGGCGATACGTTGAGACTCTGCATTGACTTCATGCAATTGAACAAAGTAATAGTAAAGAACAAGTATCATTTTCCAAGGATAGAGGACCTGTTTGATCAGCTAAGGTGTGCAAGGATATTTTCCAAGATTGACCTTAGATCTGGCTATGACCAAGTGAGAATAAAAGAGGAAGACATCAACAAGATTGCCTTCAGAATAAGGTATGGCCATTACGAGTTCACAATGCTGCCATTTGGGTTGTTGAATGCACCCAGTGTTTTCATGTGTTTAATGAATGGAGTTTTTAGAGAATACTTGGATAAGTTTGTCGCCGTATTTTTGGATGACATCCTTATTTACTCTAAATCCGGAGAACATGAGCAACACTTGAAGATGGTGTTGAAGGTATCGAGGAAGCACCAACTTTATGCAAAGCTGAGCAAGTGTTCATTTTACTAGAGGTAGATTCATTATTTGGGTCATATCATTTCAGATGAAGGAACAATTGTGGACCCAATGAATATAAAATCCATTGAGGAATGGCCAACACCAAGAAATGTTGCATAAGTGAGGTCTTTCATGGGATTGGCGGGGTACTACAAAAGGTTTATTGAAGGATTCTCAAAAATTGCGTATCCAATCACATCCCTGCAGAAGAAAGGTGTGCGATTTGAATGGATTCTGGATTGTGAAAGGAGTTTTCAACACTTGAAAATTTTGTTGACTAGCGTGCTGATACTAAGGATTTTAGATCTAGATGAAGACTTCATGGTGTGCACAGATGCATGTAAAGAAGGGCTTGAGGGAGTCCTTGGTCAGAATGGGCATGTATATGTTATGAATCAAGAAAATTAAAAGAGCTTGAGAGACTCTATGCCACCCATGATTTAGAATTGGCAGCTATAGTGCATGCCTTGAATATGTGGAAGCACTATCTCATGGGTAAAAGATTTGAGCTGAGAATAGATCATTGTGCTCTGAAATATTTGTTTGGACAACCAAGTTTAAATGCCAGACAAAGTAGGTGGTTAGAATTCCTTAGTGAGTATGACTTTTATATAAAACATATCAAGGGTAAAGAGAATAAGGTGGCCGATGCACTCAGCAGGATAGTGCATGAGATGCATGCTGCAACCATTAGCATATACTAGACAGATTTGAGAGAAAATCATAGAGGCTACAAAGTTAGATCAACGCTATGAGGAATTAAGAGCAAAATTATAGCAAGGTATTTTACAGTAGAAACTTGAAGAGTATGAGCTTAAATAAGATGGAATTCTTATGTTTAGGCGCAAAGTTTATGTGCCTGACTCACCAGAGTTGAAAAATTATAATATTGAAGGAATTGCATAATGTGCCTTATGCGGGGCACCCTGGTTATCAAAAGACAAGAAGCAATATTATTGGTCAGGCATGAAAAAGGAGGTTGTTGGTTTTATTGCTAGATGCCTCGAGTGTGAAAAGGTCAAGGTTGAGCACAAACATCCAACTGGTTTGCTACAACCTTTGCCCATTCCTCAGTGGAACTGAGAAGTTATAATGGTGGATTTTATAACTAAGCTTCCTAGTTTAGCCAAGCAACATGATTTCATCATGGTGGTAGTGGATAGGCTCACTAGAGCTGCCCATTTTGTTCCAGTGAAGTCAACTTACAAGGTAACTAATATTGCTGATATATGCATGCGAGAAATTGTTAAATTGCATGGTGTGCCTAAGGCAATTGTGCTTGATAGAGATCCCAAGTTCACTTCAAACTTTTGGAAGAGATTATTCAAAGGAATTGGGACAAGTTTGAACTTTAACACAACATATCACCCAGAATCAGATGGACAAACAGAGAGGGTAAATCATGGAATATAAGATGTGCTAAGGATGTATGTGATGGATAAACCATCAAAATGGGAAGACTACTTACATTTGGTAGAGTTTGCTTACAAAAATGGGTATCAAGCATCTTTAAAGATGAGTCCATTTGAAGCACTGTATGGTAGAAGGTGCAATACACTTGTGAGTTGGGATAACCCAACAAACCGTGCAGTGGTTCTGCTAGATCTGCTCTGGGAAACGAAAGAGCGAATGGTAAAAATAAAGCAAAATTTAAAAGCTGCCCAAGACAGACAGAAAAGCTACGCAGATAAAGGCTGAACTTTTAGAGAATTTAAAGTGGGTGACCATGTGTTCCTAAAAGTAAAAGCAAGATGAAGTTCCCCGAAGTTGGGAAATTGCTCTATGCTACCAACACAATATTGTGGACCATTCAAAATCCTAGAGAGAATTGGTCCTGTCACATATATGCTGGCTCTATCTGCATCCTCGAGTATTCATAATGTATTCCATGTTTCCTTGCTTAAAAAGTATGTACTTGATGCTAATCACGTCATTGATTGGAATGTGATTAAGGTGGAGCAAGGGGGTGACTTTTGAGTACAACCAGTGTGCATATTGGATTGGAAATTCAAGACACTCCGGAATCGCGCAATAGGAGTGGTAAAGGTCCAGTGGACTTGTTACGGTCTCGAGGATGCAACCTGGGAACAAGAGGATGTTATGAGGGTAGAGTATCCACATTTCTTTGAGGACTTTTGAAAAGTTCTGATTATACATGTGTATGTAATGCATTGAGGACAATGCATAAATAAAGGGGAGGGGGATGTAATATCCCTAGGCCAAACCCCAACTGTAAATGTAAATATAAATGTATATATATATATATATATATATATATATATATATAAGTTGATGAGATGTTGGTATCAAGTCTTGGATTCAATTTTGTGCGCATATCCCATAGTTGGTGATTGCGCAAGGATTGTGCATCAAAGAAAGAATGCACACATTTCATAGTGTAGCGCGCACCTTTGTAAGTGTGCGAGGATGGTGCACCAAAGGAAGAGTGTGCACATCCCAAAGTTTTGCCTACACCGGATTAAGCGCACGATTTTGAGGCCAGAGAGCCTTTGTATATATGCTTGTGTTTTGAGGCTGGTGAGCCTGGATGCAAAAGGCCAGTGCACCTGTATTGTAAATGTAATCACCCTCAAGATTGTTAATATAATCACATCACTGCGCGTAGACTCATCTCAAACGAAAAGAGACAGGGGGATAAACTCCACAGAAAAGGAAAAAGGGGAAGCTTAAGTCAAGGGAATATTTCATTAATATTGCCGAAAGTTTAATTTATGGAAATGTATTTATCCTAAGTTTCCAAAGGATGGGAACGGGTCACCAAGTGGCTAAAAGATAGTCCTGAAGGTGACAAGTGTCTAGTTATGAGCATGCAAATATATTATTGAGCCTTAGTGTATTTTGGGGGGGATACACATTTTTGAATCCATTCTTGGCTACCACCGGAACGAGGAACAAACTATCCACCTTTGTCTGTGACCTGTACTGATCTGTACATGAGATTGTCATCACCTATTTGTAAGGGGGTATCCATCTAAGGAAGAGAATTGTGCCTAAGAAGCGGGTTGTCATGCCCGTGTGTTGAAGAGGCATGTTGTTAGGTCCGTGAGCATTTCTCTCCAGTTGAGAGATTTGTTGTGTTGAAGAAGCGGGTTGTCAGGCCTGTGAGCATTCTCTCCAGGTGAGAGTGTAACACCCCTGTTTCCCCCAACCTGTAATTAATCATAATTTATGATTGTCATGCAATGGCTTGCAAATATTGTAAATGTATTATTGTTTAATTGTAAACACCGACAATTGACTCATGGGTGAAGCCTGAAAGTACTGGCCATGATATCACTAGAGGAATGAGGGGAGGTCCTATTAAGTTAAAGGACCCCAAGCCACCCTACAGAAATTTTAATTGGAAACATTTAGATAAGGAGGGGTTATTAGTTGAACAAGACAAGTCAGTTAAGGAGGGGTTGTTAGTTGAACAACCAACCACCCCAATGAATGAAAGTATGGAGGGCTGCCAGAAGGGACAGGAAGCAGTCAGCTAGAGGATAGTAGGAAAGATCACCACAGATCCCTAGGATTGACCCATGAGTTTCCTTATGATAGAAGAAACAAAAGGATAGGTCGAGAACCTACCTAAGTCATGCGTGCAATAAAAAACACACATAGAGAGGGAGAGAGAGGGGGAACTGGAGGAGAGTTCAGGCCTCTGAGGAAGATAGCTGCTGAAAAGAATGCATGGGTGTCTGCAATAGAAGGATCAGAGAACTCATAAAAGAGTTTTGAGTTGGAGCATAAAAGACCCAGAGAACTCGACCTGAGCTAAAAGGGTCGCGAGCTTGATGCTGGGAAGGCATCTGATAAACCTCGAAAAGGCTGGGGCTAGGTGGGTGTATGGAAAATCTTTATCAAGAGTAGAGTGAAGGAGAGTAACCTTCAAATCTTTTTTGAGAACCTGAGAGAGATTCCCTAGTGGTATCATGGCTTGGCACGGGGGTGGCCAGAATGCTAAAAGTGAATGCGTCTGAGCCTACGGTTGGGTGGAAAGGCGAACATCCACAATTAGTTGGTCAGTTATTAGCTGTAATAGATAGGTGTTTCATAGTCTCTGTGTAATTGAATTGAAATGCATGATTGAATGCCTGTACTTGCACTATAAATATACATATTTGATTTATAGTAATGATGCTTATTGTATTGGCAAACTCCTGCATTTGAGTGATAGTAGGATGGCCAGAACAACGCATGCCCTGCACAACTGAATACAAGTGTTCTGTAATGTTCTGTGATAAAAAGAATTGAACTAAATTTTATGGTTCCCGTGTGCTATGTATATATATATACATATCCATCATTGTGATGGGCAATCCGTGAATGGAAACTAGGATTATAAGTTAATAGTTGAATGTAAAGGAAAGAGCTCAAAGAAAAATCCTTGAATTGTCTAAAGTCCTGAATCGGATGAAAAACCACGTTTTGAGCTCGAAGGAATTAGAGTCGTTGGATCGGCGAGGCGATTAGATCCGTACCCTTTATCGGAGCAGTTTACCATGCCTGTAGAGAATGTACCCGAGCTAATCGGGATCGTTAATCCGAGATTAACCTAGTATTAACCTCTGTCATAGATCATTGTGGTCTTGTTTAAGCGAGATTTGGGGGACAGATAATGTCAGCATGATGTACGAGGCTAACCTGGAACCCCAACATGTCCAGAAGTTGATAGGTGTCATCCTGTGAATGGCAACATGTATTTGGTCTGTGGGCCATAGCACAGGTGCTTTGGTGAACTATGTTTTAGACCTCTGTTCTAGTCTTGGACGTCGGACCAAAAGTTTGAAAGATCTCGACCGTTGATTAGAGTACATCTGGGATGTGATCTTAGTTGTTAATTGACGTGGAAGCCCTTAGATGTTGACGAGAGGAGGGATGACATCATGCTAACGTTATGTTGATGTCATGAGCCTATGTGTACAAGGAAGCCACGTGGAGGCCTGTAATTGGTCGAGGTAATAGGGAATGGGTCCCTATCTAGTTTAAGGGATGGAAAGGTGAGAGGAATGGGTTTGCGAGTCCGCGAACTCACGAACCTGACAAACTCACAAAATAATCTAAGTGTAGAGTATTAGAAGAGAGGAAGGGACTTAGATGAGTCCGTGAACTCGTGAACCCAACAAACTCACAAAATAATCTAAGTTTTGATACTTCTCGAACGGATTTATGGAGGAGAGGTATAGAATTGTACGTCCGTGTAGGTGGAAAAATGGTTAAGTATCGATACTTCTCGGACAGACCTATGAAAGGATGCTTATAAATTTATGCATCCACGAGTCCGCGAAGATGAAAATGGCTAAGTGTCGAGACTTCTCGTATGGAGCTATGAAATGATGCTTATAGAATTAGGCATCTATGAGTCCACGAAGATGAAAAATGGCTAAGTGTCGAGACTTCTCGGGCGGATTGATGAAAGGAAGATACAAAATTATGAGTTCGCAAGGCCGCCACACGAGAGAGCGCGTCGGAAGAAGGTCCAAGCGACGATGGTTGTAGGCTTGCGTGGAATGAAGTTCCACCAATTATGTATCCACGAGTCTGCGAAGATGAAAATGGCTAAGTGTCGAGACTTCTCGGATGGAGCTATGAAAGGATGCTTATAGAATTAGGCATCTACGAGTCCACGAAGATGAAAAATGGCTAAGTCTCGAGACTTCTCGGGCGGATTGATGAAAGGAAGAGATACCGAATTATGAGTTCGCGAGGCCGCCACATGAGAGAGCGCGTCGGAAGAAGGTCTAAGCGACGTTGGTTGTAGGCTTGCGTGGAATGAAGTTCCACCATGGCAGGCTAGGCTAGTGCCACGTCAAGACCAGGGTGTTGCCACGTCAGTTGGCACGGTCAATGACACGTCACGTGGATGCCACATGGCAGTAAGAGAGATGTTGCCTATGTAAACCTAAGAACTTCAGAAGGTCATACATTTAGTTCCAGAGCTCAATCCTGAGTGAATTTACTGTCTTTGGAAAGCTCTTGACGAGCAAAAGAGGATGGAGTTGTGATAGAGATGATTTAAGGTTGATAGAAGAAGCGAAAATTTAATACCCCATCCCTTAAAAAGGTACTTAGGGGTCGGGTTTGTTACAAAGAGTTTTATTGGAATTACTCCTTGGTGCGCTGGGCATTAGATATAGGGCTCTAAGACGTCTTGACCGGCCTGTTGCTAAAGCCCCGGAAGGGAAGTGGGGTAGCCGAAGGACTATTGAGTAGAGAAGGGGCACACTTCCTGGGGTGGGACAGACATGTGGGGAATGAGAGACTGCAGGCTAGTTGCAACAGTGGACACCTTGGACCAAGCTTTTTGCTGAATAGAAGACCATAGCCTAGCAATAGGAACTCTTTTTTTTTGTGGAGTATAAGCCCCCGCTCGGGGGTGACCTGTTGCTGAAAGATTATGAGCGACAAAGTCTATGGTTGGGAGGAATGTCCGAGTCCTGAACACAGTTGGTGACTTTTCATAAAAGTTAAGTGTCCTTCACAGGCTAGTTTAATTACTGTGTGCTCTAATGTTCATATTTTTAAATGGGTTTATTTTTCTGTATGAAATTGCATCTGAATGTTGTGGTTCATTCTATGAAATGTTACTACATATATGTGTGTGTGTGTGTGTTCCTTTTCCTGTATGTTGTGACATATGTGGGCATGACAGTTATAAGTGTTTCCTGTTAACTAAATGTATGGTTAATCTGTACAATATTGTTGCACATGAGAAGTATGACAATTATTAAGTATTCCTGTTAAGTTAAACTTTGTGGTATGGTTAGAAGATACCAAGGCAAGGTATGAATTGCCGAGCACACAGTGAAGTAGTCTGCGCGCACAAAAGTGATAGAATCTGCGTGCAACATTGGATTGATTGCGTGTGCAGTAGTATTATGTGTGCAGAGTGTTTGCATGCACAACAATATGTATGTGTTCTAAAGGGCTAAGCGCACAATAGATTCGTGACATTTATTCCGCTGCTATAATTGTATTAAAAGAAGTATATTCGTAGAGCGAGACTCAACTTGCTTCTAGGCGTAGTACTTTAAGGTTGTGCACAGTTATTCCACTCTATTTGTAACAGGGAGTGTTTTAAGTAGTATCCACGCACTAGGATTTTTGAAGTAGCATGGTTAGTAGTGAACTTGGGCTGCTACAAAGATTATCATAGCGACAAAAGTTGAGGTTGTAGTGACGCGGCCCAGTCTAGGAGGCTGGGAACGTTACATCAAGGTTAGGAAGATAGGCACTTAATGGATTTTAAAAGGTATTGGGAGATTTGGAGTTGTGGAATTTGACAAAACAAGTTTATGTGTGGGACATCAAACATCAACTTAGTAGTTTTGATGAATATTGGGCCAGGGAGTCCCAAATAAGTGATCTGTAAACTGCCGTGGATATTCCATTGGATAGTTCATCACAACAAATCTAATAATATACTGAAATCTTTACTGTGAAGGTCAATTCTTTAATCACTGGGTTTCTGCTTAAAATGCATGAAATAGCTAAAATGCAAAAAATAGAGAACAAAAATAAATACTCACACTCCATCCACAAATAAACACAAGACAGAACTTGGGAAACCCAATATGGGAGAAAACCCAACTAGAAGGTGAGACCGCTTTGCTCTCTTTTCTTCAAATGCAAGTACAAAGAAAGAGGCACTCTCTGTGGAGTTGCCTTTGACACTGTGGCATGTATGGCTACTACAAAATCTCTCCTCCTTTGCTATGCTCTCAAAATACCATTCCTAGGTGCTTTGCTCAACTATGGAACAAATACAATGCTAAAGAGTGGAACTCCTTCTTCTAGCGGCCCGATATTTAACATCGCTCAATAGCCACATCTAGGGGTAGGGTTTTGACTTGCTCAACTCTCAATTGTGATAAGGTTTTGGACCTTCTAGAATCTTCTTGAAAATCCATACATGGCTAGCCCCATATGCGTGTGTAATGAGGGCTGACATGGCATCCACTTGTACCATGGTGGTCAACACGATAAGTGAACTTGCGGGAGGAATAACTTTTGCATACAAGCTCTCTGATTGATAATATTTTTGCACCGTTGGAAAGGTATGATGTGTAGAATAGCATCAAGGGGTCTAAGCTAAAGCTGAGAAAGTTTTGACCCCAAAATGTGCCATTTGATGTCTCAAAATGGATCTGGAAGGTTTCAAACCCCAATTTTCCAAACTGGAACCTGCCATTAAAATGACCTTGCAAGCTGATTTCTCCAATTTGTCCACTCTGAAAGCATCAAGATAGATGACAAATAATATAATGATCTGATCTGGATCAATTAGGGTGCAGATTACTTGGGATAATGATGTTTTGATGATACAAAGATGTACTTGCATTATTTGAAACAAAAAGAGGCTTTGAGAAAAGTTGTGTACGTGAATACCCATTGGTAATTTCATCAATAATTGGGATAAAATCAAAGATATTTTTCTGTTCTCATTGTCATAGTCATTTTACAACCAACAGATGTGATGTTGATCGTGTCGATACCAAGCAAGCTATCAATGACATTGTATCTAATAAAATTTCAAAATATAACTGGTCCTTTTTCTCTGAATTGATGGACAAGGAAAAGTTACTTCAGGCACTGTGCAATATGGCTAGTGGTAAGTCACTTGGCTTGAATGGATTGCCCTGCGAATTCTATGGATTGTTGTATGATTGGTGTTTATCTTTTGCATACGTATGAGAGGCCATGGGCACAGGCTCCATGGGTGAGAAAACCAATGCATATTTATTAAGTTGGTCCCTAATGGAATGCAGGACACTGTTAGTGGCTAGCGGCCTATCACTTTGTTGAATGTCTCTTATAATGTATTGGCTAAAGATCTTGCCGCTTGTCTTTAAGAATATTGTTGCTTGCATTATTTGTCCTGAACAATGGGATCTATTCAAGTTTTTTTATTCTCAACAATCTTATAACTGCATAGAATGGCATGTAAAACGAACCAAAAGGTCCTATTTCTCATGGTTGACTTTGATGACAGAATTGAATTATTTCATCCTTGATGTGTTTTCATGATTAGAATCTGGACGCTTCACTATTGCAGCCAAAACACTCTTTTGCAATGCCTCTTCTTGGGTCTATGTAAATGGATAGATATCTAAACAAATTTTCTTTCATCATTCAATTGGTCAAGTATGCCCATGGACCCCTTATTTATATGTTATAGTAGTTGATGCCTTGTGTTACCTTCTTGAAGTTGCTCGCATTCAAGGTCAAATTGGAAGGATTTTTTTCCCAGATGGAGAGTATTTACTGAATATGCACTTTGCTAATGATTCTGTTCTGATTCCAGAATTGTCTCTTAAATCTATTGAAGGTTGCTGCCTCAATACTTGTCAAGCTCTTCCTTGTAGCGCTCTGCAATTCTTCTTCTAGTATGTTCTTTCCTTAAAATAACTACACCAGCACAAAGATAGTGGAGCGCTCCTTATTTGCAGATATGAACCTTCAGCATGCCATGAAAAGTTAAAACATTCAAGAGGCTTCTAGAATGATGGGAGTTCCTTCTATGTTGGGTCTTTCTCCATGTGTGAGAGTCTCTAGACAAATGTCTTCTTCTCATGCAGGGTGTTCCTCCTTTATAGCGTGCACTAGATTATGTGTCATGCCTCCAAATATGTAGCAATGCTTCGTGGAATGTGAAATACATCTAAAGGTGCCCCTCAATGGAAAAATGCATGAAAACATGTGGAAAGAGCTTCCTTTATAATTTTTAGCCTAGGCACTCATGCCTTCATGCCTTGCTAAGGGGTAACAGCAGGCTCTGCATGGAGACTGCTTACTCCTGCAGGGTGCAAGAGAACTCTAGAATTTCTGATGGTTGTTGCATGATGTACCTGCAAAGAAAAATAGGTAGGCTGGAACCATGTCACATGAAGGATCCACACATTCACTTCTCCGTCACCCCCAGTACAAATGTCCAATACAAATTTATTACAAAGAAACTCGAGAGTGTTTACATCTAACTACTCACTCTTGAGAGGCTCTACAAATAAGGCATGGGCCCATATGCCAAAGATAACATATCAATGAAACCTATTTCTTTTGAACATCGAGGTTATTCTTCCTACCCTACTCTATATTAGGCAGATACAAATGCTACATAAAATCAAATAGCCAATGCAACCACCGTACCATCTCATCAATAATATGAGATCTCCCCTTGTGTTTGGTGGCAAACCAAAACAAGGCCATCTCAAGCATTGTGCAATCATAGGCTGGAATCTTAATCACTGTATGGTTGAAAATGGAAATGAGCTGCTGAAGATCGAGGTAAACATCAAAATCATCCGAAGGTAAGTATGTGTTTCTACATGCTTGTTCTATCCATTGTCCAATGTTGGATAGGCTGATATAGTTATTACCTCTTGCTTGGAATATGGCAGCCCAACATCAAGCCGTGAATTTTGAAACAGAATATAACTCAGCCAAATCATCAAGGGATTCATCATCAATTTCAGAATTTTGAAACAGAATATAACTCACCAAATCCATGTCCTCCTTGGAATCCATGAGATGGCTGCTGGAAAATCCTCATTCAAGTGTACATCATCATTGCAAGATGCCTTTTTTGGGACAAGATGGAATGTGTCGTCTTCAACATTAAGGTCCTCATGAGGCATTGCAACAGGATCTTCAAGAACTTAATCAAACTTCTTCATGCGGATCTGAAATCTCATGTACTAGCGGCACAAGAGAATGCTGGTCATCCTCTTGACACTCATTTCCAAGATTAGCTAACAAAAGGGGCTAAATTATACCAGAAGTAAAAAATAAAAATGATAAACCTAATAAGGGAAAAATGAAAAAGTTTCCATAGTCTAGTTGGGAGAAAAGAGAGGGCATTCTTGACTCCACATGAGGACAAATTCAAGTGCCAGGTAAGAAGGAATTGAAGGGTTAGAACTTTGGATGGAAAGTGATTGGACATCCCTCCAAAGGGATTCAAAGGTCGTTTTTAGGGACTGTAAATGCTTTCAAAGCCTCACCTTCATGGCTACCTTAGGTTGCATAGAGACCACAAGTTTTGTCGAGTACTTTTGGAAGTGGAAGAAAATTGTGATGATTGTGCAAGCAGATTACTGAATACCCGTTACGACCCACCTGGGAGGCAGATAATCTCTATTTTCCCAGCATTCACTCTGACTAGTTGTTGTCAGCACCTCGTATTTCAACTTACAAGGAGGAGTTGTTGCTGTTTTTTTTCTAACTTTGAGTAGGTGTTTTGTCCCAATGAAGGTTGCAAATTGTAGCTGTTATAAATCCTTGTTGGCTGCTAGTAAAGGGATGGAATTTTTTTGCAAGTTGTATTCCCACAATTTTCCTTCACGTTAAAAAGATTATTGTACTTAAACTGGCAAATGAATGTGATCATTTGATATTTATACATTGTGTCTATGGCTGGTTTTATAACTAAATTTCAGTTGAAATGAAATTTGGGTTTTCTTAAGAATACTTGCATTTCATAAGCTCTAGATGCCCTATTCAAGGATGGCAATTAGGTGATGCATTGGGAAATTAGAACTTGGTGAAATGAGGTATTTTTGTCTTCAGAGTACAGATTTATTTGGTTCAGTCTTTCGTCTAGTCGGTTGGTGAATTTAAGGTCTTTCATACTAGTAATCTGAATGCTCCCTGAAACAAATTCATACTAGTAATCTGAATGCTTCCTGAAACAAATTCATTGCATCAATTACCCATGGACATTGCGTAGATGCTATAGGCACATTGCATTGCGTGTTTATGTATATGCATATGGTATATAGATAACTTAGGCCTTTTATATACATGTACACTCTTAGATAAAAGTATGCTTGGGGGAAGTATCAGAGATTGCATGGGTGTTGGTAAAATTCCAGCTAGGGGTGCAGGAAATGACACAAAACCATAGTATGCTTTCCTATCATTTTGGTTAGGTGGGAGGCACTCAAGATGGTCATGGTGTGCTTGTGGAATTGTGAAGTTGCATGTCGTTATAAACAAGCTATTGTTGGCTAAAGAGTTGTGATGGGTCGTGACTATAAGTGGTGTTGATTCTAGGATTAGGGGTCTTTTGTAGGAGGTTTAGGTTGGTCATAATTCTTTTTCACATGGTGCAGGTTTGAGTCCCAATGCAAAGCTCAATGGTTGTATCCCCGTAGTGTTGTGGAGTAGGATTGCACCCATCACTAACCTTCTCTATAATGAGTAGCGCTCTTTTCCCATGTTCTCTAGGAAGGAAACCCAAACTTCACTGTGGTGATCTATTTAGTTCTTACTAGTTGACCAAGAAGGAGGTCTATATGATCACATTTAAGTCCCACTATACACGAGTTTAAAAAATTTAGTAACCTATTATTTCAAATCTCAAACAAGACCTTCTTAATAAATCTTTCAAAGATAAAATTAGATTTTGTTACTTGTATTGGCTAGAAAGATGAAGAACCCTTGGAAATGTTTATCATAAAATGATCCAAGAAGCTCCGAAAGGAAAATTTAGGGGCTGGTGAGTGTGTAATAGACATTAAAATTTCGTAGATAGGTATTCTTTCTTAATTTCTAAATTTAAGGAGATATCCTATGACATGATAAGCTAATTGATTGTACGTTGGACTCCAATATGATTTAGTGATATTTATTTTTTGTGCCAAGTCAAAGCAATGAGATTGTTGAAGCCACGTTGTATGGTCTCATACCTTAGCATTAGAAAGGCACGGGGAAACTTGATTTGTAGCATGTATTCATGGGCATGTGAATCATGTTGTCCAAGACATAGAAGAATTGCATAAGCTAAGATAATGGATGCTAATCATTGTTTGGACAAAAGATAAATAGAAGTACACATATTTACAAGGGGTACTTTTGTTGAAAGTGTGAATAATCTCTTGTTTACAACATAGAGCAATTGTGGCACCACAAAATCTTTTGCAAATAAGCAACTATGGGTGATCATCTTATTCCAAGTGATGTGGACATAATGAATGTTCAAAGGCATAACTTTAGCTTTATTGGAGATGTTGCAAATGAATTCATGATGAGTTCAAAGAATGCAAGGAGGACAGGAAAAAGACTCAGTTAAGAGCCACGTTGCATGCGGACCAACAACAAACTCCATGATCCTTTGAGGCTAGCGATGAAGCTTATCTAAGGATATCAAGCCAAATGGTTCCTTGTCCATAAGAAATTGCATAAAGCTCTCACCTAAGTGTTGTGGGCCATGCATAGTGGTGCAAAAAATTAATGAAGTGGCTTATAAGTTGCAACTACCTTCTCATGTCAAGATTCACCTTGTGTTTTATGTAGAGCTATCTGGAAATAATTTCAATAAAAGCTCTTTCTTTTTATGATAATGTCATGCATGTTATTGCACAATCGGTCAGTTGTGCAAATCCTTCACAAGTGGCACAAAGACAACACAATTGGGAGTATCTACCCATTGTCACCTCAGAGAAACACTCCCCTCATTTTAGTGATGGATGAATCTAACACAAGGCAGGCTTCTCGATGATTCCAAGGGAAACATGGGTTCTAACAAGGTAAGGTTTAAGGTTCCCTTTGAAGGTCACATATAAGATCAAGATAGGGCTTGGGAGAAGATGTTGTATGGTTAGTATTGGATGATATTAGATGAAAGCCCTTAATAAGTAGATAATTATCCAATACTTAAACAACTGTTTTGATGGTTAGAAGGGCTAGAAAATGAATTTATCAACAATATATAACAACCCTAAAGGTTGTAGCAAACTTTTACTACAGTAGCAAAAAAATCACCTGTAAAATTAGGAAATGAATATGACAAGTTGTAGTTTTTAACTTATAGATCAATGTTCACTCATTAGACAACAACTTCCATGGTGAATTAGCAAGTAAATTGAGAGTTATCAACAAAAGTGTATTATAGCAAAAAGCTAAACAAGTTATTTCATCAATGTTATGGTATCAATTGCTTGCATTAGACATAAACAACTAGAAATAAAGAGAGTGATTTAGAGAAAGCTTGTAGAAAACATCAATTCATCATATCACAATGGACTAGTGTTGTTAATCATTGGGCAATGGAGTCAAAGGAGAAAGTGAATTAAAGAGGGGAAAAGGCCAAGGAGAAAGCTAGACAACAAGATCTAGAGGAGTCTCAACAATCTCTAGATTTATGTTTCCCTAGAACGTCTAGCAAGGGAGTTTCAATAATCCTTGTAGATATTCTATGCTTTCAAAATAACCTTTTGCAAGATCACAAGGGAGGGGCGACGATTTCTTAAGGGAGTCTCAACAGTCCTTAGGGGAGTCTTCCTACAAGGGTGGAAAGCTAGAGGAGTCTCAATAATCTCCAACCAATATCCTTGCAAAGCATCAAGGAGAAATTAGGGTTTAGGGTTTTTAATACTAACCTTGAACAATATCATGCAAAATATCCAAGCAAATGAGATATTATCCACTTACAACCAAGACGTCTTGCATAGAAACCTTAGAAAACACCTTTCATCCATAAGAAATGCTTCCTCAAACCAAAATATCCACGCAAGAGACAAATCATACCTCCTCCAAAAATGCACAAGAGGAAAAAGTGGAGTGAACTCCTCAAGAGAGGACAAACCATGATAAGTGATGAATATGAGTTATGATATAAAATGAGAAACAATTTGCCTCTATATAGAGGAAAACCAAATTGTTTTTCTCACTAATTCTACAAAATAAGGGTCTAAAATTAAGTTTGCAAGGTGGATAGGTCTAGCATGACCCCCAAAATGATCAATAACATCTAAAATAACAATAACAAAGCCTCCAACGTCCCTTCAAGAGGGTGATGTAGGGTGAGGAAGCCTCCAAAGGCTAGGTCATCTTCATCCTCATGGTGCCAAGTCATCCCCATCATTAAATACTCAACCAAATAGAGTGGGGTAATGCACCACCCTCATGCAACAAAATCTCTCCAAGTGTACCCCCATGTCACATCAAGCCAAATAAATCATGATGTCATGGTCCAAATGAGCAATGTCCAAGCAATGGGGGTTAATGTCATGTGTGATCTATCGAGTAGAACCTCCCTCACAAGATATGGCATCATCCCAAAGTGCAACACTCACCCTCCAAGCCCTCCAACATGCAGGGCTCAATGTCCATCCTATGGGATTTCTTGCTCCTATGGAGATCCAAAGTGACATAGCATCTCCATGAATGATGTAATCAATAAAAGACAAACCAAGTATGCCCTCCAAGGGTCCACCAATCATATAATCAAGCCAAGTAAATCACATCTAATACAAGAGCCACCCAAGCAAGTAACATCAGATCCCCCCTTTCATATTTCACAAATGCTCAAAGACTTTATACAATTTGCCAAATTTAGGTATGGGAGGGTTATCAAGGCAAGCTATTGGGTGTGCCAGGACCCAAGTAGAGGGATGTTTCCCAAGTGTACCCTATATAAGGCATGTAATGACTGTGAGGTGATTTGTAGGAATTTTTTTGGGGCATGGGGTCATTGACATGTAAGGTCTTGTATGGTCTCATTTCCATGGGCACCTTTGTAGAGGGTGTGTGACATCTTGAGTTACCCTTTCCCTGATGATTCTTTTTTCCAAGCCCCCCTTTATACCTTTTTCTTTATTATGATTTGCGAGTCCCCTTTAAAAAGGTTTCAAGCATAACATTCCTTGCTTTTGATTTATGGTGGGGTATTTTAAAGTCATTATTTATAGGTAAGGTGTTTATTTGCACTCAGGACATAGGGGTGATATCAAATGGGGGGGTAGAGTTCTAGTATGGGTTGGCTTTTTCTTTACCCTTTACCTCGATGTTGCATTTTTGGTCATGGTTGTTCTTAACTTACTTTATTTATTTAATGCCATCAACAATTTCTCTGGGCCTTTAGCCCCTTCTTCCCATAAGATAATGTGGTACAAGCCTTTTTGGGGTACATGTAACTCGAAGATCCAAAAGATGAGGAAACAAAAGGGAAAAATGATGGAAGGTGGTAAGTATGGTTGGGGATAGTACAATGGTTCTTCAAGATCCCCCAGTAGCACCCCTTTTCCTCAGGAGTGATGACACTTACTAAGATACCAAGATAACCACCAAGATGAAATGAGGCAAAATGTATAACTCTCGAGCAAACATTTCATAATCATAAAGAACCCTTTGATACTCATTCAAATGCCTGAAATGTTAAAATGACACTTACCATGAAACTTGACTAGTTACCTCATGAAGCAAGACTTGTTGTCTTCCTACGAACCACACTGATGTGGTGGACATTGTTTTGCTGCAAACGATGGCGATGAAGTGTGGTGAAGAAGAGAGGTTGTATGTGGTCATCATGTGGTCTGTTGATCATCATCCTCTCGACACTCCATGTCTACTACTTGCGGGCCTCGAGACTTGATCTCCTAAGTTACCCTTAGATGTTGGGGGGGGGGTGTAATAATGCCTACTTATGTTGATGAATAAGAAATAGAGGAATTTGTTGCTTTTGTAAGGGAAGCTGCCCTCACTAAGGAAATGATCTGTCCATGATGAAAGAGATGCTATAGTCTTGAATCTAAAGAGGAAAGCTCCTTTGGACCCTCTCATGATAGATATGTTACTAAAGGTAATAAAAGAAAGCTTGGATGAAGGAAAAGTCCCATCTGTATAACCTTGAGGCGAAATCCACAAAAGGGACCTAATAAAGCCAAAAGAACAACATAAAAAAGGCAATGCTAAAAAGGAGAAAACATAATGCTTCCAAAGCCTAATGGGACGAAAGAGAGGACACTTCACACAGGGAAAGTCCAACTACCAAGTATGTAGGCATTGAAGGGCTTGGAGGTGAAGTGATTAGACAATTCTTGAAAGGAATCAAAGATAATTTGAGGGCTATGAATTCCTTCGAAGGCTTATCTTCATGGCTTAGTATATCAAGGTGGATGGAAATGCAAGGCTTGTTGAAGTACTTGTTCATGTATAACAATAAGAATGTGAAAGTGGATTGTTTTGCACCTAATTTGGTTCACATGCAATGATGAGATATATTCTTTTATAGCCATTGATGCCAATTGATTTTCATTGTTAAAACCTCATACTTTACCCTACAGTAGGTAGGATTTATTGCTGAAATTTCCTCCTCTTGGCTAGGTGGTCTATGCGAGAAGAGATGTGCAAATTGTTGTTGTTATAAATCATTATTGGCTACTAGTAAAGTGAGAAAATTCTATAAGTTGTGGGGGCCTCTTATTGAAGGTTTGAGATGGTTGTAATTCATTCCCTAATGGTGTAGGTTTGAGTTCTATGCAGAGATCAATATTCTATAACCTAGTGATTGTGTAGGACTTTAAATATACTCACCTTTTCTATAATGTCTTTTCCTTTTTTGTTGTGATTTGCAAATGTAAAAATTGTTCTATTAACATAACTATAATTGATTTCCATGCTATTCTTTAGTTATATGGGTAATTTTCATATCTTATGTGCAAGAATTAAGGTATAGTTTGGAAGTGTTAATTTAACGAGTTATTTTTATTGATGATACAATCATCATTGTAAACCCTTTACCTTTGAAGCAACATGTGACTTTGTGTTTTTATACGAGTATAAATCCATATTAACCTTATATCTCTTAAGTGCGAGCATGCACACACATATTTTGATTTACAAGCATAAATGTTCATGCATCTTATCCATGGTTATTATTTTTTTTTTTTTTATAAATATTATATTAGATTGATTTATACCATGTGCCACTCATCCCCCTCATTTGCGTTGTAGAATGCGCCTCCCATTATTTACCTTCAATATCTCTCATACTAGGTTATAGAATGCACCTCACCATTATTCAACTTTATAGTTTTTACACTACACATGCGTATAGCTCAAAGAATAAAGTCAATCAGCTGTTACCAATGTCGTTGGGAATTTTGCTAGTTCCTTGCTAGTAGGTCCTTGATTTGAATCCCCTTGGGTTAGGTGCACTACTCTACATCAATGGGTTTATTAGGGATACCATCGACAAATGTGGGGAAGTATCCCTTGGTTTTTTTCCATGATGTTTTCCTTAAAACCAAAATTATTTTTGTTTTTCACCGAGGGTTGAAGTTCAAATATTTATTTGTTGTTATTTTTAAATGACATGTGTTAGTGCAATGTTAGCATGAACATTACACATCTCACTCATATTGCGATGTAGAATGTGCCTTTGGGTGCAAAAATATAAAATATGTGGAGGCTGAAATTTTGATGTAATAGGTTATGCATTAGATATATTCTTCACAAGTTTAGGAATGAATGGGTTCATATACATAAATTGTATTGTTAGGCATGTTGTCAATTTTCATGCAAGTATAGGCATGTATACTCTTCATGACTCAAGTAAGATTATACACAATTTTGACCTGTGATACAATGATGTTGTTGCAAACAGTGATATCCTTGTATTCATGTAAATGTTGACACCTTGAGAATGCAAAAGAAATTCGAAAGGGTTGGAGAACAAAGGAGCTTCCAATCAACATTTATAAATTTACCTTTTGTGGTTTAAAACTTGAAAAGAATATTAATAGTTAAAATGAATTTGGGCATTTATGATGTAGATTTCATAAGAGATTAACTAATATATGTAATTAGGAACACATTTGAGTTTAGTGCATGTTTCATAAAGATTCCTCGAGTTTGAAGTGCAAATAAGTCTAAGGGATGAGTGCAAGGAGACTTGTATAACTCTCCAAAATTTTGATACGTGCTAGGAAGAGGGTGTAATGACTAGAGTGGTTCAAAAGATATAGACACCTAAAATTGAGGGGATAGAGAATTTTACAGTTGTAGAAGCCCAAGATTCCACAAGATGGACATATTTCATTGTAAGGAAAATAAGGGCATTGAGAAAGAATCCTTGAAGGAAAATATAATTAAGTGCTAAAAATTAAACTTTAAAGGAGAATACTTTGAACAGTGAATACAAACACTTGATAATTTTTTCAAGAGAAATACAATTCCCCACACCCTCCTATGTATTATGTGTTTAGAGTGAGGAAGTTGGTATCCTATTGATATTTTATAGATTCTCCCCCTCTTGCTTGGTTTTTCTTGTTGGAGGGCAATATAAGTTGTCAGCCACAATAACAGAATAAACATTGGTAACCCCATAGGACTTTGTGGGAGTGGACCTCGCTACCTCCCCGAACATTATGCCATAGTGGAAACAAATGCTTTATCTTTTCACAAGTAAAATCTCATAGGGAAATTGAAGGTATGCTTCCCCACATTTGTGGATGGCATCCCTGGTAAAGCCATTGACATAGACTAGTATGACTAATCCAAGGGGATTTGAATTGGGTATCTATTGGCACAAAACTAGCCAAATGTATAACAACATTGGCAACAATCAATTGAGCTAACCTCTTGGGCTTAAAATGTTCAAAAACATCTCATCCCATTCTCAAGCACTTAATAAACAATGTGATCATTGGTACCTTGTGAGAACCAATCAATCCATGAGGGGAAAACATGTCATAAGTGGGATTTGAACCTAGGTGGGAAGGATACCAACCTATCCTCTTGTTGGCGCGGAATTGGAGATCGGGGTTCTCGGAGGTTACCAACAAAGGTACCACTGTAGTCTAGTTTCATTGGCATATTCAACCTTCCACAGGGGAAGGTGGTCTCACTCGAAGCACAACTAAGACTTTATGTGATAAAGCGATTTAAGTAGGACACATCATCAGATTTGACATATCACGGATTAGATTCATACTTAATTGGGATAGATCCTATTATCATAAGTCTAAACATGATTAGGCATTCAAGAATTCATGTTGTGCAGCTTACAGATAAGTGCATACATGACCAAAGTGTGTTAAACAATGTCGCATATGATAATTACACATAACATAACAAGTTGCATGAAAAGACGACCAAGCATTCATCCATAACAAAACAATATTTGTATGCCTGAACACTCATTTCTATATTATTATATCTCAGATTGGTGAACATATGGCATGTCTTTCATATCACAACTTACACAACAAAACCACAATTAGTTGTTTGCTTGGAAGATAGATCTTAGCGAAGTAATATCATCTAAACTAATACAACATCGGAATATCAACAAAATAGTATAGCAAAACGCATGTCAATTCTAAAAATCCCTACCCTTTCCCATTACATTTTCCCCAATTTATATCATTTTTTGGGTTGATTATTGATTCCACTTTGTTTTTTCTTGTGCTAAAAGCTTCTAGGTTTTTCCTCTTTTTTCTACAGCTGGCGCATTATTCTTTTTCCTTGCTGGTGCAATGGCAGTTAGCTTTCCACCACTTGGAGTTCTTGCTACTGTGTTTTATTGTTTCGCAAAATTTGGTGGTCTTCAAAATGAAGGGCCCAACAGGTCTCAACCACAATCTTTGACTCGTCTTGAGTTAACTTTATGTTGGTTTGCTGTAGTCGCCTTCAAATGATGGCCCAACTTTGGTACAATTTGCATTGCTTGCTGCTGAAAACTGTCATAGCGTGCAACCATGTTCTGCCATTTCCTTTTACTAAAATTGACGTGCCCACAACAAATTCCTGTGCGATGTTGACATCAGGTAGCTTAGGCTTGGTAGCCAATAGAGCATTCCATTCTATATCCGCAAGTGCGTCCAATTGCTGCAGCGGAATGCATTTCGCTTGTACTGTAGGCCAGAACTGCTAGAGTGTTGTCTTCATGGCTCTGTTAAATTCATCCATGGCATCCAACCTATCATCCTCAACTTGGATCTCTGCAAACTTAGCTAACTGCTCTATAGGATCAACAATGGTCCGGGCTTCTACATGCATATTTTTAATCCTAGTGTGTAACTCTTCGATAGGCTTACTGTGTTGGTCCAACAACCCAACCTAGTCTGTGACCATATCAAAGAGTCGACAACATTCCTTGGCCCGAGCATGCATCGAAGATTTAAAATTGGTACCTTCTTCAACTGCATATGTAAGTTTCTGGAGGAGATTTTCAGGTTGCTCCTTTTCCTTTAACTTGAACAGGGCTACCTCCTATTGCAGAGTATCTGTTTTGGTGGCCAACTGCGACCATGCACCAAAAACAAGGTCAACTTGGTTAGGTGGCGCAATCAGTGTGATATCTTCTGGTAGTTCAGGAATGACATGTCATAAAGATGGCTAGTCTTGAGCAAACTTGTCGGCAACGACTGCAACAATGGATTTGACCTATACCCACAAGTTCTTCTCAATTTCTTTGGCAACAGTGGCTTTAGTGACAACTTCACGTAAGCATTCTGCTGTGTGAGGGATTTATTGGCCCGTTCAACTGTTTTGATCCTCTGTTCTAGCTGATCATTTTAGACCCGGATAAAGCAATTCTCCATTGATGGAAATGAAATCCTAAGGTGGCCGCGAAGCAAGCAACTAACCACTTGCGATAAAGCGCTATGGAAAGCTCTAGGTACCAACACCCTCTGGTGTAGGTGAGTGCACTCCGAGACTCTGCACAATCTGATCGGTGAACTCTGGCGAAAGTGTTGTTAACAACTCTGTCTGCTCTAAGCAGAGCTCCAAGATAGCTCGCCATTGTTGAGGATCTTGTAGCAAATGCACAATCTGTTCCTTGACAGAAGTAGTGCTCTGCGCTGACTGAGTATGACCTTGGGCGTCGAGTGGGTCCTGTGGAGGATTCCTCATCCATCAGAGCATGAGCTTCAAGCCCTATCTTGGGTTGTAGCCGATTTACCGTCTCAAGAGTCGAGTGTTGGGGGATTGGAAGTTCTGAGATCTAGGGAGAAGTGGAAGGGAGTTGACCAGTAGTTGTAGAGGGTTGAGCAGTAGGGTCGGGCACAAGTGTATCAAACTGAGTATTGGGTGAGGATATTGGAGACGCGTGCGCAACCGAGGTGGAACCACTGTTCTGTGGAGGGTTGACTTCCTCAACAATAGTGGAAGGTTGGAGTTGTTTGGGAGGGTCATCAAGGATATGGATGATGGGGGTTCTGGATGGGGAAGTGAATGAGGTCGAAAGTTTAGAGTGCGTTCGGGGTGGTGTGGTATGCATTGGAGGGGGGTTGGTATGCGTGGAAAGTGGGGCAATGTGACTTTGCAGTGGGATGGAGGAAAGGAGGGTATCCTCAATGATGACAATATCACAGGTGAATTGGGATGGGGATTTGGTATGGAACTTCTTCTGAGGAAAAACATAATTCAGGACGTCCCACAATTGCTTACCTGAGATTGTAGTGTCGTCAGGAATGGAAGAGAACGAAATCTCAAGTGTGTCACTGGGAAACACTTCCTCTTCGACTTCATTTCGCTTGTCCTATGAACTGGTAGGTGTCTAGGTTCTGTTGCTCATGCTAGGGCTGACATTCAATGTCTCCCTTGGAGAAGACCTTTGTACAATGGCATGCATCACATAAGAGACATCGATCTTCTTCTTTTCGACAATGATCCTAGGCCATGAGGCGACTTCTTTATCGAGCCCAATTTCATTAAAGTAAAATGGTAATACTGCGTATGAAAAAGAGACGGGTCCGTCCCTCGAGGTAGTACAAATGTATGATCTAGGCTCATTCTGAACCATATATTATGGGTATTCCTATTGAGTACTGCCTATGGAATTTGAGGTCACTATGTTATGACAATGAGCTCATCATACCATTATGCGAAGGATACATTATGAGCGGCCTCGTTGGTAGATGAAAGACGAAAAATGCCATGGGTCAAAGAGCTTAGCGATGCAACCATCTATATTGCGAGCAATGCCGCACCCCCGCAAAGTTTGCTACTTCCACATGGAGAAGGTGATGAGCAAGTATCCATAGATAAAATAGCTTGGTCGGTCATGCGCATCCGCACAAGCCTAGAACAATTCGATGAACAATTATTTTCACCAGTTCATAGGGGCACCATTCTTACTGAATTTCACCATTGCGATGGCATCCAAATTACACTTTCCCTTCGTGTAATTACACATCATTTTCCCCGCAATCAAATAACAAGCCAGATAGACTTTCTCATCATTAATCAGTGGAATGTGCGCTCCTTGACCTCCACGACATGTGCCATATTTTTCGTATAGGCTCAACTCCCCCTTCTTTTTACCGAGCTTCCCCGAGCCTTGAAAACCTTTAGTGACATCCCGACCTTGTATGGACAACCCAATGAGCATGTGGATGTCCTCTATATCAAGCGTAATAGCTCAATGTGCTCTTTAAGTAATCTGTATACATTCCAATCGTCCAGGTATACCTCAAGGAACTTATGAATGAAATCGCAAAATGGTGTGATCACAATCCAAGAAAATACCACTGGGGCATTCTTAAGCTCGAAAGGCATAATGTTGTAGGAAAACAATTCCTATTCAGTAGTAAAAGTAGTCTTCTTCTTATCTTCCTCGACGATTCTAACCTAATGATATCCAGAGAATCCATCTGTAAAAGTATATGCTTAATTTACCACTATTTTCTCTAGTACCTCATTGCTAAAGGGGGTAGGAAAGGGGTCATGTACACAAGCAACGTTTAGGCTTCTGTAATACACACAAACTTGTATATCATCCATACCTTTCTTGGTTTGTATCGCGGTCGGATTGATCCATTCAACATTATCAACAGGGAAAATCAACGCATCTATGAGCATCTTATCAATCTCCTTCTTCACTTTCTCTTTAACTCAGGGATTTAGCCAATATGGCATATGCTTGATTGGTCTTGATTTAGGTTTTAACTCTATCGTCATCTCCCCTAAATCTCCCTTAATACCTTTTAGTTCTGATAATTTTTTAGTGAATAGATCCTCATATTCTCGCAACAGAGCTTGTATCTCTTTCACGCTCTGTTCATCCCAATATTCTCCAATGGAGGCTAGCTTAGGATGCTCATCACTTCCTATATTGAATTTCCTCAACTTCAAGGGTTTGGTTCAGGAAGCACTGACATCACTTGGGATAATATCTTTAACCTCCCTAGTCCCTTCGGATTCCTGAAATGTCAGATGCCTAAGTTCCTCAAGGTGATCAGGATCTTCTAGGTTTCTATCAACAGTAAGGCAGACCACAAGTAATCGAGCAGGAGATGGGTAAAGACTATGACGAAGGAGGTACTCATGTTCATAACATACAATATGAGGATGTATAGGCTTAACTTCATCAACAAAAAATATTTTCTTAATCTGTTGCAAAGCTAAAGTTATTTCAGGGGACTTACTTGAGAATACAAAGTCTTGACAAAACTGTTGTTGAAGGATTTCCCAACAAGTCATTTGGCGTCAAGCTTCCTCATGTATATACCAAGCAGTTGGAATCTGTCCCAAGGAATGAATTTATTGATGCACCCACAATTGAGAAGTAGTTGTGCAACTTCCCATCCCTGAATACAGTGCGCTACATGCTCCCTTGGATTCAAAAGCCCATCATATAATTCCAAAGTTGATTGGTCTAGATTCAATGAAGTAAATTGCGAATGGGGAATAAAGCGATGTTGGATGGAACGCTTTGCTTCGTCCCAGTAAGACAAAGTACCCTTATGAGTGGCCCACCATCTCACTGAAGAGGATTGTAACACAACATCCAATACAAGAAGTCTTTGTTATGGCGCAACTTTAGCCTCTACTTCAACCAAAACATTAGCCAAATTTGAAGTGCCATCATACACAGGGTATTCTCTAACCTCAGATCCAATCCACCTGGATGATCTAATAGTCACGCAACGTCGTGAGAAGTTCTCATATCTTCCCTGTTTCTTGTTTTCAAATGCTACCTCTGAATCTTCCCTTGTAGATTGAATACTGTGCCAACTTACCGAGCCGTTTGCAGTTGGGTTAATATAATCTTCCCGCTTTCCTGTAGTCATAGTGTAGAGATGATCCATAGTATCCTTTTCCATATTACCCTCTATAGGATCTGTAAAGTGGGGACCTCGACAGGGATCTAATTATTGGGTTACTTTCATACCATCTACTTCAAAGGTCACGAGTTCCTTCTTAAGATCTATAACAATGTAATTCTCATAATCTCAGTTGATTCCTAATAAAGCTAGGTACGGGTCCTTTCCCCCCATTATTTATATAACCTCGAAGTCGTCCATTGTATTGACTCCATCTAAGTCCACTTCAAAATTTTGCAGCGCCCCAACAGGGTAGATACAATATTGATTGTCCATCCGTAACCGTGGCTTCCCAAGTTTTCTTTGGTAGGATGTTGTCGCCAGACCCCAAATCTAACATAAAATCATTAATTTCATAACCAACGATGTGAGTATTTAGTATAAATTCCCATCCATATTTTTGTTTCCTTATCTGTGTTCTACCTGTATGTCTTTCAGGAATATGAGCAATAATCAACTCTTTTGGGTTCGTTTCAATCTCTAAAATCCATTTCAGCTTGTTTCACAACTTCCTGGTGAGTTCGTCATCCAAAATATACAAAATTAAGCGGAACCACAATTCAATAGTTTGTTGGGATCTCATTGGAGGATCTTTTTGTGCCACACAATGCTTCGAAAATTTAGGTTGAGGATTATGGATTGAGTATGTAAGAATTGATATTACAGGATTAGAAACTCGTCGAGATATCTCAACAACGTCCTTAAATAACTGTTTTTGCGCAAGGGGGTCATATTTCACATCTACTGGTACCGCCTTGCGGATATTACTTTGAGTTGGGTTGTCAACATTAGCACCAGTCCTTGTTCCTCCTCTAGTAATAATATTAATATTGGGTGCATTTTCTTCAATAAAAGGTCGAGGCCCTGAATTTATCAAATTGGTGCCTCACTGTCTTGCACGATCCTCTCATTTCACAATCAACTCGAGACAATCCTCAGTGGAATTGGTGTTGTTTTTATAGTGGGCACATCAAGGACATCTCAGAAGAGGACAATCTCGAGCGAGATGTCCCTTCTCATCATACTTATAACACCGAGTTGACCCTCTTTCATCAGTTCATCCACCTATGAAACCTCCACCACCTCTACGTCCTCCTCCAAAGCCTCGAGGAAGTTTGTCAACCCTCAATGCAAACCGATCTACTCTGTTCGCAAGAGTATCCAATGCGCGACACTATTTGGTAGTGTGAGTAGGTGACCCACATAATTCATAGTAGACTGTGTTTGGAGCGGGAGTGTATTTTTGTAGGATTGGGAAATTCCGAGGGGGTTTCCCACGACTTCGAAAGATTTCACAATAGTCATTATTCTGAGTACCTTGATGGTTTGGGAAGGCATGGTACTGTACAGGGCCATGAAATGGTGTTGTAGTTGCGACTTGCGCAACTCCTCTAGACGGTCCTATTGACGGAGGCAGGGGGGGTTATTGCACCATTCAATTTGGGACATTTTATTGATGTATTCCCCTTAATATAACAACCAATACACCATAATTGAGGGTAGGATGCTCTAGGTATGGTCAATTCTTGAATCTTATCAGTCAAGACAAAAATCTGGCCTTGCAGTTGAGTAATATTATAGTCATTTGGTGGTCTTATTACCCGCAAGCTACCAGGATATCCCGCCATCACCTCATTTTTCATGCCCTGTTCTAGGGCTTCCCCCAATGTAGTTATCTGCCACTGGGTTAAGGGAATCTGAGTTAGTGGTAAAATTCCCTGAATGAACCATTCCCGTTAGTGGTCTTCATGAATGGGGTTGGCTAATTTCTCTATCACATCTTTGAATCTTTGGTTATACTTCCAAGAAGATTCTCCATCTCTCTGTTTTATTTCCAGTAGTTCAGAAAGAGTTTATTACTCAGATTGGGGTAGTTTAAATTCAACAATAAATTTATGTTTGACTTGTGGTAAAGGAAATGGTTGCCTCTAGAGATTCCCTGGTTTGATGGATTTCATATACCATTTTAATGCTCGACTCCTTAATGTGGTTTGAAACTCAACTAGTTTATTAGCATCCAAAGTCCCACGAGACCGCTAGATGGCCTCACAAAGGAACCAATGTTGTTCCACATTCTCATCCCCTTTACCCCATAATTCTAGGTATTGGGTGAGGGATCCAGTGTGCTGATGTGCCATGGGAGGATTTGAGGACCCTATAAAGATAAATCCTAGAGGTCATGGTTGTGATAAAACAAAATAACTTGCTAGACTACTGCTACTGATACCACTCAATCTGGTTGGACCAGAATGAGGAGAAACAACATGAATTATGGGAGAGTTTATTGTAGAATTTAACAGACTGAAAGATTGTGCTGAGAGATTGGGTGTTCCAAGGTTGGTTCTTGTGTCTTTGGGATGCGATTCTTTCACCTGGGGGGTTGCATTAGGAGGCCATATCATATCAGGTCCTATAGTATACTTCACATCTTCGTGTTGACATGTTTATAGGAAGAGTGTGTTTGTCATTGATGGCAAGGACAACATCGACGATGGTATGTTTACAGGGAAGAATAGTAACAACGATGGCATGTTTACAGGAAGAGTGTGATTTTCATTGATGACAAGAACAACAGTGAACCAAACCTTGAGAGAGCAGAAGACGAGAAAACTCAGAAGAGATAGCAGTTTCCAGAAGTGCAGACGAGGACCAAGAGACAGACTCACAGGAGGAGAAAATGTCGATATTCTTTAACATTTAGAAAACCTTCTAAGTCATAGAGATCATAAACTTAGGAGGAAGAGAGACAACGACCGTTGGATCACTTTTGAGTGGAAGGACAGGATAAGCTGAAAGATCTGATAATTTCTTTCAGCCGTCGGATCGAGCACTGTGAAGAATCTGGACTGTTGGATCAGAGTCCAGATAGGAGGAACAAGCGTGCAGAGAAGAGGAGAATAGATCTCAGTCGTTAAATCTGAGTGCATGGACCAACAACTGTTGGATCCCAAGGAAAGTGCACGAGACAAGTTCCGAAGTCATTAGAACCGTCCATCGTCAGGGTTGACAGGTGGCAGCAGATCAGGGAGTTCAAATAATTGAACTTCGGATTATTTGCAAGGGGTAGAGTGGAGTCGATCCTAGTCGTTGGTGTTGGGAAGGACACGTGGCGAGAGATCATCATTTCGCTGACTCGCGAACTAGAAAAGTCAAAGGTGAGAGTTGTAGGAACTCGCGATGTCCGAGTTCGCGAGTTGATCTGAGCCCTTAGATTGTGGGGAGTTGTGGACCGTTGATTTGATACAAAGTATTTCATATATTCAGGAATTGGAAGAAGGGAGGTGAGCTAACCTCTGACATCGCGAAACACAAAGTCTCGATGAAATCTAGACCGTTGGATCACAGACTGGTCTGGGTCGTCGATTGGACAAGAGATGAATCGCGAAGTGCGAAGTCTCAAAGTGCAAAGAGGATATATGGGCTGTTAGATCTCAAAGCATCGTGAACCATTGATATGACACTTCAAACTAAGTTCACGAATTCGCGAAACGCGAAGTCCCAAAATGCAGAAGGTGATCACCGCCGTTGATCGAGGAAGGATTGTGGGCCGTTGATCTGACACAAGTCGTGAGTTCGGATTTCGGAAGAAGAGAGGTTCTCTACTCTTCGACATTGCGAGTCGCAAAATATCGAAGTGAGAAGAAGTGATCTAGGCCGTCGGATCACAACAGATGTGAAAGAACAAATCTGAACCGTTGATTCAGGAGCACCGCTAAGATCGTGATATCAACGGTCCCGTCACATTGCGGGGATTGAAGGTGCACGAATGTTAATAAGTTAAGAGCGGGCTGCAATCAAAACCACGGTTTTGTAGAAAGGACACGTGGAGGCTCGAGGTAAATAGCGGGGTGAAACACAATTTGTTTTAAACCACCTTTGGACACGCCCGCAATTGCGTGGTCACGTGAGATCATCGCCCAAGGTCACATCGAAAGAAGGAGCTAGCACTCGCTAGATCGAGATCGCGAAGCACTCGGAAGTTAGGCCTGTGGTCACATCAACAAAGTTTAAGGGAGGAGCTAGCTAGGCTCCATTTCAAATATCGGGAGTTGGGATAATCGAGATGTCTCATACCAAGATTCTCGAAGTCACGAGTTACGAAGCGCATGTTGGTTAGGCGTATGGTCACTGTCGATGGTCATGTGAAAGGAAGGGGCTTAGCAAGAAAAGCTAGTGCCCACTACGAATTTTTCTCCAGAAGGGAAAATGCGCCAAAGGGATGAGCGCGCGAAGGATCTCTCTCTAACTTCTAGAACGAAGTGATTGTATCTGCCAGAGAATTCGAAGAGCTTCGAGTTAACTAACAGTGGAATGAAGACTCATCATAGATACAATTGACAGATGGAAAAGTGTCGAAGACTGTAACTACTAGAGAAGCCAAAGAATATCAGGATAACGATCACTGATGAAGAACAGACTCAACATAATCGCCAGAGAGGACGAAGCATTAGGTGTATGATCTGTTAGAGGACTTGGCATGATAAATATACACAGAATAGAGAAGAGATGGTTGCTTCTTTGGAGAGTGATTCATGCATGGAGAAGAGAGCCGAGCATCTATGCACATGAGCTGAAGTGCATGAAAGAGGTGTAGTGCATAGAATGGCGACAGTGCACAAAGCATAAAGCGCAAAATAAAGACACAAAACATAAATTCATATATGAGAGAGGAAGAAAAATCGAGGTGCGCATGCAGAGACAGAGCAGAACAAAAATCTCAAGAAGATGCAAGCAAGAAGACACTGATGCAGGTAGAGCAGAGCAGTGTAGCATAACAGTGATGAGACTGGTAAGCCATTGTCAAATAATGTATCACTGTATAATTTTCAGTAACAAAGATTTATAAACAGGGTGGTAGGGAGGTGCTAGGGAGGACTATTGTCCTCAGAGTTTCAAGTGGGTGCTTGAACAGAGGGAGTTGTATATTCCATTTGGTTGCAGCCAGAAAAACCAGGGTGGTAGGGTGGTGTAAGGGAGAACTATTGTTCTCTGCTATATAGGTTGGTGCCCGTGTGACTGGAAGTTGATGCTTCCATCCATTTGGTGCTGGAACACTCAGGGAGTTGGTGCTTCCTTCTAGTGGGTGCTAGAGAATTCAGAGAGTTGGTGCTCTCAACAAGTTGTAGCTTGTACAGGTTGGTGCCTGTGTGACTAGAAGTTGGTGCTTCCATCCAGTTGGTGTTGGAACACAAAGGGAGTTGGTGCTTCCTTCTAGTGGGTGTTAGAGAAACTAGAGAGTTGGTGCTCTCAGCAAGTTGCTGCTTGTAAACCATAGGTGGTAGCCTCAAAAGGAGTTGGTGCTCATAAGAATGATAATGTATAGAAAATAAAGACTACTTATCATATCAAGAAGAACATGTTTTCTCCCTTTATGGGTTTCCTCAGGAATATCTGTCTTTGTGTATTTCATGTGTATGATTGATGTTGAATACTCTATTGCTTACTTCCCTTGAATTATTGTAATCATCATTGAGTGTTTGGTAATGAGTTTAAAATGGGTATAATTGTTTAAGCATAGTAATAACTGATTCACACCCCCCCCCCTCTCAGTTGTCCAACACTTCAGGTGCTACATGAGTTGATTCTCCCGCAACTCCTTCAGAGGTTACAACCGAGTCTTGATCCTTGATGGTGACTCTGATTGTGATTCTTTCTTCCGAATTTTCTCCATCTTGTCTACTCTCTTTAGAACTCTCATCTTTCTCTCCAAACTTCTCCTTCAACCATTGGCTAGCTAGTCTTCCATGTAACTGTAACTCTTTCAACTTTTCTAACTCTCTTGTATGACTCTTCTCGAGGCTGATCTCCTTGTGCGACTGATCATGGCTGTTGATAAACTTTCTCATCTTCTCTCGCTATCATTTTTCAAGAACAACAACCCTTTTTTGAGCCATTTTTTCTCTGGCACTCTTCTCACAACGACCCCCCATACCTTAAGAACTTTCATATCCTAACTCATGGACCCTCACATGAATCACCTTCCCCTCATGCAAACATGGTTTTACTCGACCATTTCAACCAAAAGCGATGGTAGAATTCCTTCTTACACCAACAAGATCTTCATCCGCAACATAATCTCTCAGTAATCTCTTAGTAACCGGTCGAGCCACTAGTAGAGATATTTTGGGAATAAGATCCAAAAGATCTTGTACTGATCCCTGGCTGGTCTAGAATAGAAGACTACGTCCTTCACAACCCTCAAATTTTTTCTTCGTAACTCAATTTCTTGAAATATAAACTCATCACACCTTCTTTCCGACCATATTTCAATGTCAGGCTTAAAGATGTGATGCTACATCCTATGAAAACACGCTCAGAAGTTAGGTTCCGACAAAAAAACCATTTGTCTGCGCAAAATTGGAGACTGGGGTTCTCGGAGGTTACCAACAAAGGTATTGTTGTAGTCTATTTGCGCTGACATATTCAACCTTCCGCAAGGGAAGGATGTCTCACTCGAAGTGCAATTGAGACTTTGTGTGATAAAGAGAGTTAAGTAGGACACACCATCGGATCTGACATATCATAGATCAAATTCATACTTAATTGGGACGGATCCTATTATCAAAAGTCTAAACAGATTAGGCATTTAAGAATCCATGTTGTGCAACCTACAGATAAGTGCATACATGACCAAAGTGTGTTAAACAATGCTGCAAATGACAATTACACACCACATAACATGTTACACGAAAAGAATACCAAGATTTCACCCATAACACAACACAATTTTGATCCCTGAATACTCATTTCTATATTATTATATCTCAGACTGGTGAACATAGGGCATATATTTCATATCTCAATTCACAAAACATAACCAAAATTATCTATTCACTTTATAGATATATCCTAGCAAAATAATTTCATCTAAACTAATAAAACATTGGAATATCAACAAAATAAATAGCAAAACACATGTCAATTGTAAAAAACCCCTTTCTCACTACATTTTCCCCAATTTATATGATTTTCTTGGATGTTTCTTGATTCCGCTTTGTCTTTTATTGTGCTCGAAGCTTATAGGATTTTCTGCTTCTTCCTCCAATCGACACATCACTCTTTTTCCTTGCTAACGCATTGGAAATTAGCTTTCTACTACTTGGAGTTCTCGTTGTCGTGTTCTATTGTTCCAAAAAACTTTTATAAATAAAAAAAACTTGGAGGTCTTTAAAACGAAGGGCCCAACACCTCTCGACCATCCAAGCTAGATTTAATTGACTATACACACACACACACACACTCCCAAGAACTATTCACTTCGTTCACTCAATTGAAATTCAAAAGGCAATGCGAGAAAAAGTTGTATTAGTGTTAGTTTTCATGTTGTATGGTATGTTGGTCTAATGACTACATAGGTATCATGCTTTTTGTGTCTCCTTTTCATTGTTTTATTCTTTTTATCCTTTTGTTTTTCATTTTTTTTAAAAATATTTTTCTTGACTTGTATTTTTTTGTTGTTGCAACCAACTTTGCATAGGTACAACCAAGGCACATCCAAGGACTTTTAGTACCTATTAAGGTGTACCTAGTTTAGGTATTCCCTTGTTGTGGAGTACCAAGGTTATGAACCAAATAACTTTGATATGTAAACTTTCGTGGATGTTCCACTGGACAGTTTGTCACAACAAATCTAATAAAATACTGAAATCTTTACTGTGAAGGTTAATTTCTTTTAGATCTCATATTCTTTATCACTCATTTTTTGCTTTAAATGTATGAAATAAATGAAATGAGAAAAATAGAGAACATAAATAAATATTCACACCATCCACAAATAAACACAAGAGATAACATGAGAAACTCAATATGAGAGAAAACCCAACTAGAAGGTGAGGTTGCTCTATTATATTTTCTTCAAATGTAAGTACAAAGAAAGATGCACTATCTGTGGAGTTTCCTTTAACACTGTGGCTTGTATGGATTCTACATAATATTTCCTCCTCTGCTATGCTCTCCAAATACCACTCCTAGGTGCTTTTCCCAACTATGGAACAAATACAATGCTAAAGAATGGAATCCCTTCTCCTTGTAGTGGCCAGGTATTTAATATCGCCTGATAGCCATCTTGGGGTAGGTTTTAACTTCATAAACCCTAAATTGTAATAAGGTTTTGGAACTTCTGGATTCTTTTTGAAGGTCCATACGTGGCTATCCCCATATGTGTGAGTAATGAGGGTTGATGTGGCATCCACTCGTACCATGGTGGTTAACACAATAGGTCAACTTGCAAGAGACATCTTTTGCATACGAATTCCGATTGACATGATGTTTGAAACGTTGGAAAGGTCTCAATGTGTAGAATAGCATCAACATGTATTAGCTAGAGTAGAGAAAGTTTTGATCGAAAAAATGTCGTTTGATGCCTCAAACTGGTTCCGGAAGGTTTCAAATTCCAATTTTCCAAACTAGGACTTGCCATTAAAATGACCCTGCAAGTTGATTCTTCCAATTTTTTTTAACTTTGAAAGTATCAAGATAGATGAAAAATAATATAATGATCAAATATGGATCATACCTCCCCATTTAGGGAGGCTTTTGGCCCCTAAAATATTTATTGACTGAGGTGAGGAATTTTTTTCTCTAACTTGTCCCTGGAGTACCACTTTGCTTTGCTTGAAAGTTGTCATTTCAACCCAATATACTAAAGGTCAAGCTGCCTTTGTCTTGTAGTTCTAGACTTCTTCTTCAACACTGTGTATTCTTCCAACTTTGCCCAAGAATTTGGTGTTAATTCCTCTATGGAAGGTAATACTTGCTCCTCCTCCTGATCAAACATGGAAGGCTTATAGAGTTTGAGATTTTACACATTCACTACTAAGTAAATATGCTTGTATGAGGGTAGACTGAGTCTGTAGGATTTATCTCTCACCTTTTCCAATACCTTAAAATGACCATACTGTTAAGAACCAAATATCAATATAGCATAGAAAAAACTCAGAATAAGTACTCAACGCCTTGAAACAGAGAGAATTTCAGGTAATAATCCTCTTCGAGGGGGCAACCTCCTAATACCCCACATACATGTTCAAATACAAAATGATTCCAAATGAAAATGTCTCGTTCGTATATATATGAGACTGGGAGGTACAATTACAACTAATGGACTCAAGCAGACATAAATGAAATAACATTACTAATGTAATATGCCCCAATTAAGGGGTAATGAGCCACTATTTAGGGCTTAACATGCCCCTCCCCTTCAGACAAGTGTTGTCCATAACGCTTGAGTAACTCTTGATGCTTCTGTATAAAAAACTCATTTTCCCAAGTGGAATCTTCAGCCGATAGTTTCCTCCATTTAATGAGATACTCTGAAATGGATCTATTCCTCAGTGGGCGAATTCTTGTGTCAGTGATGGCTTCAGGCTCCAATATGATTTTTCCTTCCTCGTCAAGTTATGGAAATATAGTTTGAACTAGGATCTTGTCACCTATAACCTTATTTAAGCATGAAACATGGAAAACTGGGTTTACTCGTGAAGATGCAGGCAACTCCAATTTGTATGCCATAGTACCAATCTTTTGCAACACCTTATTAGGGCCACAGTACTTTGGTGAAAATTTATTATCCTTCTTGGCTTGCTTGAGGGACATCTATTTGTATGGTTGTAGTCTTAAAAACAACCAATCCCCTACTTCAAAACTTCTTTCACTATGATGTTGATCTGCTTATTGTTTCATGCGATTCCGTGCCATGGTAAAGTTGTCTTTTAAGATTTGGAGAACTTCTTGTTGATGCTCGATGTGATCTTCCACTACTTGAACCTTAGATTTTTCTTTTAGAGAAGAAGTGATGGAAGGAGGGTGATATCCATAGAGTGCCATAAATGGTGTCATTTTTTTTGCAGTATGAAAGGAAGTGTTATACCACCATTCTGCCAAGGGTAACCGTTTGAACCATTGTGTTTGTTTATCAGAGACAAAGCAACGAATGTAGCCTTCTAGAGATTTGTTCACTATCTCGGTTTGTCCATCATATTGAGGATGATAGGATGATATATGAGCCAATTGAACACCCAAACAAGAAAATAATTATGTCCAAAAATGTTCAGTGAAGATGGGATCTCTGTCACTTACAACAATCTTTGGGCTGCCATGTAGATTTTGAACTGTCTCCATGAATAAAGTGGCAACTGTACTGGCTTTGAAGGGATGAGAGAGTGCACAAAAGTGTGTGTACTTGGTCAGTTTATCAACAATCACCATGATGTCACTCTTTCCTTCAGACTTCGGTAACCCTGTGATGAAATCCATGGAAACCTCCTCCTAGCGTTGACTTGGTATGGCTAATGGTTGTAAAAGACCCGGGGTCTTAATTGTTTCCACCTTATTTTGTAGGAAAACCAAACATCCTGCCACAAACCTTTGAACATCAGTTTTAAGACCATTCCAAAAGAATTCCTTCTTGATCCTATGGTAGGTTTTCAAAAATCCGGAGTGCCCTCCTACTGGAGAGTTGTGCAATTCCAATAGTACCTTTGTTTGATTTGGGAGTTCTTACATAAATATAAGCAATATTTGTACCATAGTGAATCATTTTTCCATTTATATGTATATGATGCACTGGAATCCTGCTGCAACCTTTGAATGAGAGTCCACACATTTTCGTCATTCTTTCATTCATCCCTTGTTTCTATTATCAAATCGGGTTGGATGACCGAGATAAAATAGAGAAAGGCCTCAACATATTCATTCTTTATTGAGAGTGCAACTGCCACAACATTTTGCTTCCATTTTTTATAAACGATTTCAAAATTATAACCCAATATCCCGGTCACCCATTTTTGTTGTTCTTCTAAAGATAGTCTTTGTTCCAAGGAGTATTTAAGATTATCATGATTTGTTTTGACCTTGAAGTGCCTACCTATTAGGTAAGGGTTCCATTTCTTCAATTCATGTAGTATTTCCATCATTTCCTTCTTATTGCATTAGGACAACACCAATTCCATTTCCCGTGGCATCACATTTCACAATAAAGGTTTTTGTGAAGTTTGGAGTGGTCAAGACATGAGCTTTGCACATTACCTCTTTAAATTGTTCAAAAGCTTTAGTTTCCTATGGAGTCCATGAAAATTCATCCTTCTTAGTTAGTGCCGTTAAAGGTTGCTACTATTCTTCCATAGTGCTGGACAAACTTGTGGTAGTACCCTGTCAAACCCAAAAATCCTCTAAAATTCTTCAATGTTTTGGGAATCGACTACTCCATCAAGGCTTTAATATTGTTAGGGTCTACCTTGACACCTTCATGAGATACAATATGACCCAAATACTCTACCTCCTTCACCCCAAAGAAACATTTGTATGGTTTGGCATACAATTTTTTCTCCTTTAGTAGTTGTAGCACCTTGTCAACATGTCACACATGATCATCCCAAGACTTTCTATAGATTAGTATATCATCAAAAAATACTAACAAAAATTTTCGAAGGAAGGGCTTGAAAATGGAACTCATCAACCCTTGGAATGTGGAAGGTGCATTTGTAAGGCAAAAAGGCATGACCAAAAATTCATAATGGACTTCATGAGTTCAGAATGTTGTTTTTGGGATATCTTATTCCTTCATTCTAATTTGATGATACCCTGAACGAAGATCCAACTTTGTGAAATAGATTTCTCCATGTAGTTCATCTAACAATTCATCAATGACGAGAATGTGAAACTTATATTTAATAGTGATCTTGTTGATCTCTCTATAATTTGGACACATATGCCATGAACCATCTTTCTTGAATATCATTACCACTGATGCAGAGTAACAACTTTGGCTAGGTCTAATAATGCCAACCTCAAACATTTCTTCAACCATGCGCTCAATTTAACTCTTCTGGGCATAAGGGTATCTGTATGGAATGATGTTAGGAGGAACACTCCTAGGAATTAGGTGAATATCATGATCATGATTTCGAGTGGGTGGAAGACCTTTGAGAATATCTTCAAATACTTTGGAATGCTTATCAATAATCCCTTGGAGATCTAGGGGAATAGATGGCTTAGATGTTCGAATATATAGTGAGAATAGTTGTGCAATTACACCTTGATGACCCTTTTTCAATAATTTTGTCATTCCATTGGAGCTTATCACCTTACTGGGTTTCCTTGTGATACCTCTTAACTCAATTTCTTTTCATTCCAATGAAAATTTCATGAAAAGTTCTTGAAAATTAAAAGCCACTGTTCCTAATGATTGTAACCATTGGATTCCTATTATGCCATCAACACCACCCATGGGTATAGGAATCATTGGACTATTCATTACATATTCCCCCATAGTGAGATTGATATTATTTCATTTTTCTAAGAAATTGATAGTTCCTCCATGTGCAATCATTACTTGAAATTCTGGTGCTGGCTATACAAAGAAATTGAGAGCTTTGGATAATTGATAGTGAATGAAATTATGAGTACTGCCAGAATCAATTAGGACTATTACCTTTTTATTTTTTATATATCCTTCGATATTGAGGGTTTGAGGAGTGCTAATTCTAGCCAATGCATTACACGATATCGTGGGAGTCAACTCTTCAGAAGAAATAACATCTACATTTTTATCTTGAAATGGTTCTTGTTCTTGCTATTGTTCTTCTTCCTCTTCACAATCTATGTAGAATAATTTCTTCTCACCACACTTATGTCCCTTACTGTACTCGCTGTCACAATTAAAGCATAAACCTTTTTCTTTTATTTCCTCCAATTGTTGAGGTGTCAACCTTGTAGGTTGAGGTGTTTTAGAAGAAGGAACATTATTCCTATGTTAGGAGTGGTCCTTCTAGTAGCCTTAGCCATATTTTTACTTTCAACATTTCTTTCCACCCTAAATGCATTCTCCAATGATTTGGGTTCCCAAAGACGAACCTCATGTTGAATGTTATCACTTAAATTTCCTATGAATACATCAATGAAGTGCTCATCTGGAATACATGTTACCTTTATATTCAATCTTTGGAAGTTCTCAATGTGATTTGTAACTGAATCCTTTTGCTTGAGATTTATCAATTGGCTAAAGAAGGTATTTCTACTTGTATCCTCATGGTGTTCTATCATTTCCTCTGTGAAAATTGTCTAAGTGACGAGTGATTTGTGAGAATAGAGCCATCGATACCACACAAATTGATTGGGTTCTAAATATAAAGAAGCAATTTGTACCTTTTGTGTATGTGGCACATTATGTAGATCAAAGAATTGCTCCATCTGAAGTATCCATGTGATTGGATCGTTGCCATCGAACTTCCTCATATCGATCTTAGGAAAGTGGTTGGTATTAAACCCAAAGTTATAGTTTCTCCATTTTTGATTCATCTTCCTTGTGTCCTCATCATGAATTTCATGGGATACATTTTCACTTTCAGGTGTTCTTTCTTTTAGGAAATTTTTCAATCCTTCCATGATCTCTCTTTTTAAACCATCCATATTGGTAGCCATTATTGCCTCCAACTTAGCTTCCGTTGAATCCATCATCCCTTGTAGTTCATCTTTTGTTACTGTCTTCTTTTGTAAATCATTTATGTCCCTACACATTTCTTCACCTTCATCAAGAGTCCAAGTAGGATTGTTTGGAGGCTTATTTGGTGTAGAATTTCCCTTTTTGGTGGAATGTTGGCCAAGTATCACTTTAAACCTTTATTTTGAGGTGGTTCTGCTAGACAATCTTTCTTTTATTGTATTTCCAAAATTTTTGCCCTTCTGGGTATGATTTTTTTTTTTGTAGTTCTTTGATATATCTTCTATGCAATGCCACAGGTCTGATAAAAAGTGGATGTGTCAAGTGGAATTTATGGTAACTTCCCCACAACTTGCTTATTTTTGGCCTTTTTAGGAGATATCACTTGTATAACATGCCCCACACAAAATAATTGATATAAAATTATGAAACTTGTACCCGAAATAATATAGACTATCCACTATCCAATGCAACTGGTCTCACTCAATTTGGATACTCTAGGAAGAACTTATGATTGTTTTACTCGGAACACCTGCTTGAGACTAGTCAAATGCCCTATCTTCCACAGGGTGTATTTACAAATGTAGGATGAAAAAAAAACTAATTTTTTTATCACGGATAAATTAATAATTTTTGTGAATATTCTCCGGATTTCAAGGTCTGAAACGTTACAGAAAATGTTTTGTAGATAAAATTCCGCGATGAATCAATTCAGGATGATTCCAGAACCCTATCTTACACATGATGTATCTCCTAAAGTATAAGGCCTCAGGAACTGAAATTTTAACCCAACATACCTTGATCTGTCTACTAAATATCTTCGAAAGGGTTCCTTCTAAAACATCATAGAAAACAATTTATAACGAAAATGCTAAGGTGAATCATATGTAGCAATGAAACCCCAATACCTTGAGCTCTCATACCATATGATAAGAACCAAATGTCAATATAGCATAGAAAAACCTTAGAATAAGTACTCAATGCCTTGAAAAAGAGATAATTTCAGGTAATAAGCCTCTTCGAGGGGGAAGCCTCCTTATCCCCCACATAAATGTCCAAATACAAAATGATTCCAAATGAAAATGTCTCCTTGGTATATATAGGAGACTAGGAGGTACAATTACAACTAATGGACTCAAGCCGACATAAATAAAATAACATTACTAATGTAATATGCTCCAATGAAGGGGTAATGAGCCACTATTTAGGGCTTAACACATACCATAGAGATTTGATATTCTTACCATAACCCTGTAGTATTTTCTTGTTCATCTGTAACCCAACTTTGTCTTCCACTTTGAATGAATTTTCTATTATGTATTGATGATGTTGTGCCTTGTACCTTTCTTATGACTTCTTTAGTGTCTCCTGTACTTTCAAATGGATCTGCCTAATTTTTTCCGATAAACTTCTATTCTTTTAATGTTTCTCATGTGGTGTCTTTCCTCACTCCTTGCTATCCATAAATAACATCCAAGGGAGAAGGAGACAAATACCCAAAACAAGTTTCAAAAGGGGACTTGCTAGTAGAAGTGTGGAATGCTATGTTATAAGAGTGTTGAATATAGATAAGATTTTCATCCCAAGTATTCAAATGATTTTGATTGTAGCCCCTCAAAAAGCAAGACCAAAGATCCGTTGACTACTTTTATTTTCCCATCTGTCTGTGAATGCAATGTTGTATATCTCTTCAATTTCATGGCCATATTCTCCCAAAGTGTAGTCTAAAAGGCACTGATAAATCAATTATCCCTGTTTGAGATGATTTTCCTTGATATCCCAAAGTGAACCCATACCTATTCAAAGAACATGTTTGCTAATTCTTGTCCTTTGATGGTCTTTTTACAAGGCATAAGAATGCACATCTTGTTGAACCTCTCAATTGCCACAAAAATATAGTTTTGTCCCTTTCTGGTTGTTGCTAAACCTCCCACAAAATCCATGAATTTTTTTTCCCAAGGTCGAATGGGTACATGTAAGGGATGGTATATACCTTGCTTCTTGTTATTGGGATTTCTAGTCCAACAAAGTATACATCCTCTAATATACCATGCTATATCTTCTTGCATTTCGGGTCAACTTTGACTTTCTCAACCCTCAATTACCATAAGGTTTTGGACCTTATAGAATCTTCTTGAAATTCCATATGTGGCTAGCCCCATATGTGTGAGTAATGGGGGATGATGTGGAATCCATTCGTACCATGGTGGTCAATACGATATGTCAACTTGTGGGATGCATAACTTTTGCATACGAGTTCCCATTGATGCGATTTTTTCATTGTTGGAAAGGTATTGTTGTGTAGAATAGTTTTAAGGGGTTTGAGTTAAATTCAAGAAAGTTTTGATCCCAAAACATGTCGTTTGATACCTAAAAGTGGCTTCGAAAGGTTTCAAACCTCAATTTTCCAAACTGGGACCTGCCATTAAAATGACCCTGCAAGCAGATTCTTCCATTTTTCCCACTCTGAAAGCATCGAGATAGATGAAAAATAATATAATGATCCAATCTGGGTCAAACCTAATGAACATCAATTAACATCGATTTCAGTGATCCCTTGCCTAAAAAAAGTGAATGAGTGAATAATAAGCTTCTTCAAGGGAGAAACCCCCAATTACAAGTTATCAAAATTCACACTATGAGATGACTATTCGAATGGATCTCTTGATTTAAAAATAGGAGATAAAGGGAACGTGATATATCCTACACACTAGCTAGGATGACTTGAGTATAACTGATAAGTTTTATTCTCCATAGTTTGTATGGGAAGTCAATATCTATCCTCTTAGATATCTCCCCAAGAATAATAATAATGAATATGGGTTAGGACATGTTACCACCCAGATTAACGATCTTGTCAAGGTCCTTTCGAGGCGATAAGGTGGTACCACACAAGACAAGTGCCCATTGTTACCTTGTAACAAGTCTCCAAAGACTAACTTCTACTAATGGCTATGTGAGGCTTCCCTATTCTACACAACAACTTAACCAAAACTTAGTAGACCAGTGCCTAGATGCGAGATTGAGGTGAAGGTAGGAGTTAGTTATTAAACTCAATGATCTGGAATGATAAATGAATTGTGTAATACCCCAAGGATGAGCCCCTGATGAATTGTAATGATGTTTAATGAAGTTTATAGGTTGGTGAACCAAGTATTTATAAGATGGGAGGATTATGTGTTTATTAGGTTAGAGAGCCTATTTTTGTATATGTAATTATGCAGATAATTAATAAAAATACATCACTGTGTGTAGACCAACCACGAAAAAAGATTTATGGGAGTCTAAGATCCACTACGAAGAGAAAGGGAAGGGGTCTAAGAGGCTAGGAAAAAGGGCCAAGCTAGACGGAGTATTGCCAAGGGGATATTATAATATATCTTCCTAAAAATACTAAGGTTTGGGAAATAAACCCGGTTATCCTAAGTTCCTTTGGGGAAATGAAAAAACTCCAAGTGGAGAGGAACGAGCTCCCAAGAGAGCCATGTGTGAATACGAGTGCATGACGTTTTATGGGGGGAAATCTGTCGTTGTGGGGTCTCTCTCACCATTATTTCCATCTTTCCTCATGCGTTCACACACAATTCTTGCCATCCTTTGCCCCATTCCCTCACACACTAAGAGGCATGTAATCAACCATTTTTCGCCATTTTTTAACTCTTTTCCATCATGAATCTTTGTAACTTGTGCGCATTGGTATTTTTGCTGAGCCCGTACCCTACCTTACCCAATTTTTCTACTGTGGTTACCCGTTTGACTTAGGAGCTGGACAAAAGAAGCAGGTTGTCAGCCCTGTGGTTTTGAAGAGGCGGGTTGTTAGGCCCGTGGATTGAAGAAGCAGGTTTTCAGGCATGTGAGTAACTCTCTCCAGGTGAGAGGAATTGTTGCGGATATGATTTCTAGTGGAGGGAGTCCAACATCAGCTACAAAGATCTGAAAATTTCTAATTCGATGTGTTGCTGAAGCCCTGGAAGGGAAGTGGAGAATCCGATGGACTGTGGAACAGTGAAGGTGTATATTCCCGGGGTGGGACATGCATGTGGGGAATGATAGTCTGTGAGCGGTGGGAATAAGTAGGCTCCTTGGAGGGAATTCTTCCTGTTGCATTGTGCAACTTTCCGCAGTCTCAGCCTAGCTTATGATCTCCTTTACCCTAGGTGGAGTTTAGTCCCAACTCGGGGGTGACCCACTACTGATAGCTTGGAGCAGCATGGTCTAAGGATGAGAGGTTCGTGGAAGGTCTGCATGCAATTGGTGGTATTCTCATAAAAACATAAGTACCAATTCTATGTTAATTTTACTTGCTATGTTTAAGTGTATGTCTGAAGTTTATCATAATTTCCTATGTTTATTGCATGTATGTGTTTATTTTCACTTCCGCATGAATATGTGTATGAGAAGAATGTCTATATCTGTTAAATTTTCATTATATATATGTATATAAAAGTTTTAACAAAGTAGATATTTTTGGTAGCATGACCGACCTTGGGATGGTTGGGTACGTTACAATTTGGTATCAGAGCCCATTTTTCAGCACTGAGCCCGAATTGGGTCGTATAAGTTATTTTTGAAGAAAAAATTCCAGATAATTAAAATTACAAGGTGCCAATAGGGAGCTCAGGGAACACCTTGCCGATGTTCAGAAGCTCAGCAGGTATACCAGTTTGATAAACCATGACAACCATGGTATTGGGCCAAAAAGTTTAAATTTAGGCCATTGGATTTATTCGGAAGAAGATAAATCCCTCACAACCGTCGGATCCAAAGTTTCAACAATCCGGGGGTTGTGAGGTGTTTTAGCAGGTAAATCCTCCGAAGTCCCATAGTGATTCTTAGTCGTAGATCATTAAGGAGGAGTAGAGCCATTGAATTTCCCCAAGTGGTTTGACGGTTCGATGTTCGGGGAAATCCATTGGAGATTGCGTGGTGAAGAACTCACCGAAGTCCCGAAGCGTCAGAGATGGTGTGGACCTATTCGACAGTGGACAATTTGGCATTTTTGAAAAAGTGTCGATGAGAAGAAATTGCCGATATTTTGAAGCATCAGATATGACATGGACATGTTCGGTATTCAACAGTTCAACATTTGTACAAACGTGCCGATGATAATAAATTGTCGAAGTCCTGAAGCGTAGGATATGACGTGGACCTATTTGACAGTTTGACAATTTTGAAAAAGTGTTGATGAGAAGAAATCCCCAAAGTCCCGGTTCGCTGAAGTGACGTGGCATGATGACGTGACCTAGGGTGACATGGACCTACCCTAAGTCTGTCACGTGTCACTTTTTTTGTACTTTTGACAGGCCCTTAGTACCGATTGGGACCTAACATGTGTCACTCGATGGTGGGGCCACATGTCACCACCTTGATTGATGACAGTTGTACTACGTGGACCCTGGGAAGTTAAGAAGTTCGAGAATTTTTCATTCAGGGGAAAACCATTGGAATAAATTCTAGATCTCCAAAGTCCGAGAGTCCCAAGTTCCAAAGTAACGAAGCACTGCAGTGACATGGCTTGTTGATGTCACCTGGGGTGACATGGGCACACAAGATGCGTGCCACGTGTCAGTGTGTTTTTTTCTTTTGAAAGGATGATTTTTCCAATTAGAACTTGACACATGTCACCCTTCATATTAGGCCATGTGTCTACTTCTTGGGATCTACCACGTAGCACCCAGGTGTGCAGTATTGACTGGAGCCCAGGAGTTCTCCAATTCGATGTTCAAAAGGAATGAAGTGCGAGGAAGGAAAAAACCCCAAAGCTCCGAAGAGCGGAGTAAATCCTCATCGTTGATCATGAGAGGACATGCTGCAGTAGATACCATAGTCCGAAGGATTCAAGGCATAAACATTTGAGGTCGAGGAATTCCAGAGTCCATCTTGATCGTTGATCACAGAGGACCCGTGGCACCAGATCCCAAGTCTTGGAGAAGTGGTACTCCAGAGGAATTGAGTTGCAGATTGTTGTGAGTAGAGAACTCTCGAAGGTTGGAGTTAATCTTGACCGTTGGTTGGCACATGACACGTGGAGGCAAGAGAGAGAATCTACGGTGATTCGACACTTCGAGAGATTTGTAGAGAAGTGATTTGGAAACTGCCAAAGCCCGGAGTCCCGAAGCTCCTATCCACCGTAGATCTAAACAAAGAATGAGGACCGTCGATCTATATGTCTTTTTGAGTATTCAGAGACTTGGATTTTGGAGGTTATGTATTGTAATGAAGGTAGATCCTCCAAAGCCTCGAAGTTCCGGAGGCCCGAAGCACAAGATAAGCGCCTATTTGTTAGTGTTGGGTCACATCCTGAGGTCACATGAATTTGGGGGCTGAAGAAAAGGGGAGAGCGCCCAAAATTTTGCTTTAAGAAAAGTAAAGGGCTTAGAGAAAGAGCCCGTGGGGTTCTTGATTGTATAGAACTGCACCTAAATAAGTAAGGAAGACCTATAAACCTGAAGAAGGGATCCAACATAGATCCAAGAGCCAATTCAACTTTGAGTTGGAAGAATCCATGTACAAGATTGCATCACTGAAAAGACAAATTGTTCAAGTATCTATAACTTCCTTCTCAAAACTCAGAATTGAGCATTGAAACATGCATTGGAGAGGTCTTGAACAGTAGAAGATAACTGCTCACTCAGAAATTGGATCTGAATAGTCAATTTCTCAGCAAATTGACAGAAACGAAGTTTGATATATTAATGAATCACAATGGTTCGTGTTTTCATGAAATTATTAAGAACAATTAGCCTGATAAAGTTATGTTGGCTGCGCATTTTTGTAGAATTAGCAACTGTCGGATCAGAATTAGCACAAAGTGTAGAGTGATGGATGATACATAGGTAGTCTACAATTAAGAAGATGAAATTAGAGGGATGAATTTCTAGTTGGGTGTGGAAGGAACCAACTCCAATGGACATGGATGAGGAAAGGAGGAAGACATAAATCTGGCTTAGACCCTTAGAAAATTGCAGACAGATGTCCAGAGCCAAAATGTTGATAATGAGAGGCTTATGAAGGCCAAGGAATAATAGGAAAAATTCAATATGAAGTTAATGAAAAACCTATACAAAATTGAAAATAAGTTGGATAAGGAGAGTGGCTCCAACAAATAAGGAATCCATGAGACCCATGAGGGAAAAGGAATATCAAGGAGTGGAAACATACATCACCATCACTCCCAAAGGCATTCCAACAAGAGAGAACACAACATCTCAATCCCATCCTCTGTCAGGAAGCATCATAAGAGGTATGGTGTGGATGAATTGAAAGGAGATATGAACAAGATCAAACCTCCTAATTTTGATGGAGAGCACAAGAAGGGTGAAGATACTAAGACATGGATTCTAGGAATGAGGAAGTACTTCCAATTGCATAACTATTCCTCTCATGCAGAAGGGAGAATTCCTGTCTATCACCTTAAAGGAAAGACATCCATGTGGTGGGATTAACTTGTGCAAGAAAAATACCTCAGAGAGAAAAATGTGACTTGGAAGGAATTCAAAAAGCATTTTGAGAAGAAATACCTGACCAAGAGGTATTATGAAAAAAATATGAAAGAGTTCTTTGAACTCAAACTAGGAAGCATGACCATTGATGAGTATGAAAGGAGATTTTTAGAATTGTTGAAATATGTCTCCTTCATCAAGGATGAGACCATTAAGATTCAGAGGTATTTGAGTGGGCTTCCATCTTTCATCAATGGTAATATTCAATATGATGATCCCAAGACTTTGGAGGAAACCATAAGGATATCCAAGTGCTTATATGATCAAAAAAAGGGAAAACCTACTTTCCAAAGAGCTTGGGAAGACAAGAAGAAGTTTAAGATGGAACAGAGAAAGAATCGGAACATGCCACCCTTTTTTAAAAACAGTTTTCAAGGATAGCCATCTTATAGAGAGCACAAAATGACTGAGGTAGGTGGACAAAGGCCAAGGCAAACACCCATTCAATGTTGGGTTTGTAAAGGAGACCATAAATATAGAGATTGTCCTCACAAAAGTGACAAAGTGAGAGCTGTCCACAATGTACAACAAGCAGAAACAATGGAGGACAAGGGCATAAGTGTAACAAGCATCTATGCAGCCCTGGACAACAAGAAATATGAGTTTTAATCACACATGATTGAAGTAGAAGGTATGATCAATAACCACACCTTTACTATTTTAATAGATTCAGGAGCTATTCATATCTATATAGATCCTAAGATAGTGGAAAAATTGTTTTTTCCAAGAAGAAAGCATGAGAAATATTGGATGGTACAACTGGGTACATGATACAAGAGAAAAGTTGTTGATCTGGTTAAATGATGTCTAGTGGACATGAATGGGCTGAGTACCAAGGAATATTTGAACATCCTGCCATTGGGTTCATATGGTTGTCTAATTGGTATGGATTGGTTGGAACAACACCATGCTGTATTAGACTGTCATAACAAGGCATTTACTTGCCTGGATGAGGAAGGGAACCTAATAAGAATCCAAGGAATTCCTAGGGTAGTTAATGTCCAAGAGATCTCAGCAATGTAGCTGAAGAAGTGTTATAGGAAGGGTTGCTAATTATTTGCAACTCATATGGAGGAAGCACCTAAGGATAAGGTGCCAAATCTAGAGGATAAATAATTCTTGAAATATTTTGAGGATGTGTTTAAGGAGATACTACGACTACCCCCAAAGAGAGATATTGATTTCTCTATAAATTTGATGCATGGAGCAACACCAGTATCAAAGACTCCCTACAGAATGAGTACACCAGAGATGAAGGAGTTGCAAATGAAGCATGAAGAAATTTTGAAAAAGGAGTATATACGCCCAAGTGTGTCACCTTGGGGTGCCCCAATATTATTTGTGAAGAAGAAAGATGGGACATTGATATTGTGCATCAATTTTAGACAATTGAACAGAGTGACTATAAATAACAAGTATCCTTTTCCAAGGATAGATGATCTCTTTGATCAGTTAAAGGATGCAAGAATATTCTCAAAGATTGATATCAGGTCAGGATATCATCAAGTAAGGATCAAATATGAATACATAAGCAAGACCGCCTTCAGAACAAGGTATGGTCATTACGAGTTCACAGTGGTGCCATTTGGGTTATCAAATGCACCAACTTTTTTCATGTGCTTAATGAATGGTGTTTTCTGGGAATATTTAGACAAGTTTGTCATTGCCTTTTTGGATGACATCCTTGTATATTCCAAGTCTGAATAATAACATGAGCATCATTGAGGATGATGTTACAAGTGTTAATAGAGAACCAATTGTATGCCAAATTGAGCAAGTGCTCATTTTATCAAAACCAAATTCACTATTTGGGGCATATCATATCCGAAGAAGGAATAGCAGTGGACCCTGAAAATATTGAAGCCATTAAAGGGTGGACAACACCTAAGAATGTGATATAAGTCATATCGTTCATGGGTCTATATGGCTAATACAAAAGATTCATTGCAGGGTTTTTGAGAATTGCTCACCCAATCACTTCCTTGCAAATGAATGGGTTGAAGTTTCAATGGACACAAAATGTGAAAAGAGCTTCCAAAAATTGAAGCAGTTGTTAACCAATGCTCCAATTATGAGGATTGCTGATCCGAATGAAGATTTCATGGTTTGCAAAGATGCATGCAAAGAAGGACTTGGTGGAGTCCTCATTTAGAATGGGTTTGTGATATGTTTTGAATACCAAAAATTGAAAGAGCATGAAAGGATCTATGCCACTCATGATTTGGAGTTGGCATCCATAGTACATGCCTTGAAGAAGTGGAGGCACTACCTCATGGGAAAGAGGTTTGAGCTGAGGACATACCATAATGATATGAAATACTTGTTTGACCAACCAAATTTGAATTCTAGGCATAGCAGATGGTTGGAATTCCTCTGTGAGTATGACATTGATATCAAACACATCAAAGGGGAAAAAAAACAAAGTGGCTAATGCGCTCAATAGGAGAGTGCATGAATTGCATGATACAACCATTAACATGTATCAAACTGATCTTAAAGGCATAATTTCTGAGGCTACAAAAGTAAATTTGCAGTACATGAAGTTGGTAACAAAATCACAATAGGGTAAAATGCAACAGAAAGTTGAAGATTATGAATTAGGAAATGATGGAATTATTTTGTGCAAGAACATAATTTATGTACCCAATTCTGATGAATTGAGGAGTACGATTTTGAAAGAGATGCATAACGTACCTTATGCTAGACACCCATGATATCAGAAAACAATTTCAACAGTCAGGAGACAATATTATTGGCTAGGCATGGAGAGGGATATTGATGAATACATTGATAAATGTTTGGAGTGTCAAAAGGTCAAGGATAAGCATAGACACCTAGCAGGGTTGTTGCAGCCATTGCCCATTCTCGAGTGGAAGTGGGAAGTGGTGACAATGGATTTCATCACCGAATTTCCCAGAATGAGCAAAGAACATGATGCTATCATGGTGGTGGTGGACAAGCTTACTAAAATTGTCCATTTCATTCCTACGAAGGTTACTCACAAGGAAACCAATGTTGCTGATATTTATATGAGGGAAGTAGCACACTTGCATGACATACCCAATACAATTGTGTCTGACAGAGACCCAAAGTTTACCTCAAATTTTTGGAGGGGATTATTCAAAGGGTTCAGAACAAATCTAAACTTCAACACATCTTATCATCCCGATACTGATGGGAAAATAGAAAGAGTGAACCAAGTGATAGAGGATATGCTAAGGATGTAAGTGATGGAAAAACCAACTAAATGGGAAGATTATCTACACTTGGTAGAATTTGCCTACAACAATGGGTACCAAACATCACTGAAGATGAACCCATTTGAGGCATTTTATGTAAGAAAGTGCAACACACCAGTAAGCTGGACAACCCAGCTGATAGAGTAGTGGTTGGCCAGAGTTGCTCGGGGAAATGGAAGAGAAAATGTTGAAGATAAACAAAATTTAAAGGATGCCCAAGGCATGCAAAAAAACTATGATGACAAGTGCATAACTTAGAGGGAATTTAAAGTGGGTGATCATGTTTTCTTGAAGGTGAAGGCCAACAAAAGTTCTCTGAAGTTGGGAAACTGTTCCAAGTTGGCAGCCAAATATTGTGGTCCATTTGAAATCCTAGAGATGATTGGACCAATAGCTTATATTATTACATTGCCTGCATCTATGTCTATACATAATGTATTCCATCTATCATTTCTTAAGAAATATATACTTGATAATAATCATGTTATTGATTGGAGTGTGATTCAGGTGGAGCAAGAAAGCGCTTTTCAAGTGCATCCTGTACACATTCTGGATCGAAAAATCAAACAACTCCGGAATCAATCCATAGGAATTGTAAAGGTCCAATGGACCTAGTACAATCCTGATGACACAACCTGGGAGCATGAAGATTCTATGCGGGAAGAATACCCACATATTTTTGAAGATTTTTGAAAATCTTGATGCATTATGTAAGTAAGATGCACTGGGGATAGTGCATAAATAAGGGGAGGGGATTGTAATACCCCAAGGCCAAGCCCTTGCTGAATTGTAAGGATGTTTAATGAAGTTTATAGGCTGGTGAGCCAAGTATTTATAAGTTGTGAGGATTATGTGTTTATTAGCCTGAAGAGCCTAGATGCTAAGGTCAGTTTTTGTATATGTAATTATGCATATCATTGATAAAAATACATCGTTGCGTGTAGACCAACCATGAAGAAAGAATTATGGGGAACTAAGCTCCACTAGGAAGGGAAAGGGAAGGGGGATGAGAGGCTAGGAAAAAGGGCCAAACTAGAGGGCTTATTACCAAGGGGATATTATAATATATCTTCCTAAAAATACTAAGGTTTGAGAAATAAACTTGGTTATTCTAATTTCCTTTGGGGAAAGGAACAAACTCCAAGTGGAGAGGAACAATATACCAAGAGAGCCATGTGTCAACCTGGGTGCATGCAGTTTTATGGGGGAAAATATGTTGTTGTGGGGGTTCACTCACCATTCTTTCCATCTTTCCTCACGCGTTCACTCACGATTCTTTCCATCCTTCGCCCCATTCCCTCATGCACCAAGAGGCACACAATAATCCATTTTCCGCCATTTTTGAACCCTCTGCCATCGTGAACCTCTGTAACTTTCACGCACTAGTATTTTTTCTAAGCCCATATCCTGCCTTACTCGATTTTGCTACTCTGGTTACCCATTTGACTTAGGAGCTAGATAAAAGAAGCAGGTTGTTAGTCATGTGGTTTTGAAGAGGTGGTTGTCAGGCCTATGGATTGAAGAAGTAGGTTGTCATGCCTATGAGAAACTCTCTCCAGGTGAGAGAGATTGTTGGGGAAGTGATTTCTCCTAAAGGGAGTCTAGCAGCAACTACAGAGCTCTGAGAATTCCTGATTTGACCTATTGTTGAAGCCTTGGAAGGGAAGTGGAGCAACCGATGGATTGTGGAACAATGAAGGTGTATATTCCAGGGGTGGGACATGCATGTGGGGAATGAGAGTCTGTGAGTGGTGGGTGTAAGTAGGCTCCTTGGAGGGAATCCTTCCCGTTGCATTGTGAAAATTTCCGTAGTCTCATCCTACCCTAGGATTTCCTTTACCCCGGGTGGAGTTTAGTCCCTGCTCAGGGGTGACCCACTGCTGATAGCTTGGAGCAACGTGGTGTAAGGTTGAGAGGTTCGTGGAAGGTCTGCATGCAGTTGGTGGTCTTCTCATAAAAAGATAAGTATCAATTCTATGTTAATTTTACATGATGTGTTTAAGTATATGTCTGAAGTTTATCCGAATTGCTTGTGTTTATTGCATGTATGTGTTTACTGTCAATTCCACATGAATCTGTGTATGATAAAATGTCTATATCTGTTTTTAATTTTGCATTATATATATATATATATATATATATATCAGAGTTTGATCAGAGTAGAGATTTTTGGTAGCATGACCGACCCTGGGATGGCTGGGTACATTACAAATTGCAAAAATAATTCTAAATAATGGATGAAAACCACTTAAACTTTAAATATGGTCTAGTAAATAAATGCAAGATTAGTGATTAAATATGCTTACCAATTTTTAGATGAATTCCTTGGTTTACCACTTGTAGATTCGTTTTATATGGATGACTTCCTTGCTATCCTGTACTTTCTTACGTGTAAATGCACACTATATACATAAAACAACAAATCGAATTCCCTTTTGAGGGACCCCCTACAAGTGTGAAAACACTTAATATCAATAGATATGTGGATGGGGAAGCTTGGGAAACAATTTATAAATGATATACATGGCCCAAAGATTCAATTATGCAATTTAATTGCAATTTCTAGCAATTTGGAAATCACTAGCAAAGTTCGGGGTTCAAATCTCCCTAGGGTGAAAACCTAGAAAATTATTCCAGCAAGATAATATCTTTATTGTGGCTGAAAATAACTTATTCTATTTCATAAATTAATATATTAAGGATGAAAATAAATGTGTAAATTTGAAAGAGGTTTTAATGACAAAAAATTTACTTGGCAACCCCTTTGGAATGATGTTATTTCCATATTTGGTGTAGGTTTTGCTGTAAAAATTTTAGATATTCCAAATCCTCATAATACCCTCTGTAATGATCCCAAGACAAATTCTTTCTTGGAATCACTAACTACTACTGATTTATTGAGTTATTAAGTGCATACAAGATTCATCAACACATGGAGATCACAATATATTCAAATT
>JZKD02S1689636.1:548813-565975 GCA_000966675.3 Picea glauca
TGACTCTTGCCCTTTTTTCCATTCCGTCGAGGGGAAATAAGCACGAAATTCAATATATTTAAACCAGGCCGTGGGGAATTAGATATTTTCGGGATGGTCACTAGAGAGAGAAAATACCATACAATTTATACCAGGTTTGAGGGTCAAAATGTAGCTACCCAGTGCCCATACCACAAAATCTGGGCGAATTAAACCATAAACCCCGATTTTACCAAATGGGTGGGCGAAGAAGTTATCAAAAATTCCCATACTTCTAGAAATTTGGCTAATGGAAGTTTGTCCCTCCAAATTGCAGGGGCGAAATATAATTTTTTTCCTCAATCTCTCCTAAAAACATGGGCTAASCCTGTACATGATTTTKCCCCTAAAATAAATTACGGGCTAATGATATAAGTTTTAAAAAATCACTTTAATACAAAAAATTCGCCCAATAAAAAATTGGAAGCCCCTAAATTTCGCCCCTAAAATCATCTATGCTCTCAAGGTGAGAGAATTGATGGGAATTGATTTTATAAGGTAATAAACTACAACTATAGGGCTCTCAGATTTCCTGCCTGACCTGTTGCTAAAGCCCAGAAAGGAAGTGGGGCAACCGAAGGACTGTTGAGTAGAGAAGGGGCACACTTCCTAGGGTGGGAAAAACATGTGGGGAATGAGGGACAATAGGATGTTAGTTTGATTTGGAAACTGTGATAGAGTCTTTCTTATTGTCTATGATACATCATCCTCGTTAGGATTTCCTTTACCTAGGTGGAGTTTAGTCCTAGCTCGGGGGTGATCCATTACTGAGAATGATGAGAAGTGTGGTCTAAGGTTGGGAGGTTGGTGGAAGGTATGCACGTAGTTGGTGATATTCTTACCAAGATAAGTGTCAATTGTGTGATAAATTACATGCTGCATTATTATTTGCGTGTTTATTTTTATGGGTTTATCCTATGTGTGGTTTATAATTGTCTTCATATTTATGGTATTTCCTGTATATGATACATGCTTATGTTTATTGTTATTTCAATATCAATCCGTGCATTTACAAAATGTATTTGTCTGTTTATGTTTTATATATAAAGTTCTACAAGAGTTCTATGTGTTTATGTTTTAATTTCATGCAGTTTGAAAAATTTATGTGGCATAACTTAGTTGGATGCTGGGTGTTACAGTATGGTATCAGAGAATGAAAACGTTTTCTAGAGTAGCATGGACTGACCTAGGTGGCCATGGATGTTAGAATATGGTATCAAAGCTTCCATTTTCAACACTGAGCCTGGATGGGCCGATAAATTTGAGTTGAAGTGAAATTTCACAAAGGATTGATTTCGAAGTGGCCAAATTTCAAGTTACAATATGGTAAAAATTAGAAGCAATTGCGTGGAATTGGGAAAAAGTCCCAATTTCTGTTATTAAATTCATGGGAAAATTGAGAAATTTATCCATTTGGTGAGATATTCTTGATTTAATATATTTTCTAGCAAATTCAGACCTGGAATTGGTCGAATTTGAAGTTATAGTGAAGTCATGATAGATGTAGCGATATTAGTAATTAAAACTCTCAATTCGTGAATTGAGTGTGGGAAAAATTCGTTCCAAAAATGTTAACCTACAATGATTTGTTGTTGCAGAGGTTGAATTGGTGTTATCGGGGTGAAATTGAGCAAATTTCATAGTTGCAGAATGTCTATGGTAAAAAAATTGGGAAAAATTTAATCAAAAGCCCCAATTTCTGCAGCGGAATTCACGAGGAATTGATGTGCATAAAAATGAATGTGTGTAGGTGGGCGCACTAAAAATGCATGATGCGCAGTGAAAAAATTATGATATGCAGAAAAATATTGGCGTGCGGGCGCGTGCACAGAAAAATATTGGCGTACACCCATTGTTGGAACATAATTGTACATAATTTCATAAATTTGTTAAATTATTTATCCTAACAAATTTTGTTGGCTGCACATTTTTGTAGAGTTAAAAACTTTTAGTTCTTAATAGGTGAGAAGGTTGAAATTTAGTTAAAAATAAGTAGAGGTACTCATGGAAAGAGTGTCATGACAAAAATCTTTCATAAAATGATAAAAAACCAAGACCTCAAAATTTCAAGGTATGAATATGAGTGCAACCATAAAGTTTTGGGAAACCACTATAGGAAGTCCTCTCATGTTAGTCAAGTATTCAATGGAATCTAGGCAGAGGAATAGATCATGTAGTGAATGAATTAGTGAACACTCCCAAAGAAACCAATATACATATTAAGCAATGCATTGGAGTCAGATCTATTATAAAAGGAATTGACTATCAAAATGATAGTAATTAGATAAAAAAAGAGGCTTAATGCATATATGGATAAAGAGTGCATCATATCCGGAGATTAGCTATGCAATTATAGAGTAATTATTCCCTTATGGTTATCAGAGTGCGTAGTGGAAGCATGGTATTGTTATAACCCTAATTTGCACCAGACATGCTTACATGGCATCAGGCCATCTCAGATTTCTTCTTTGCCAAAACACTGTTGAACAACTCTTCTTAAAAACACTTTTTATAAAGGCCCACACGCCCTACTCTATTACTGCATGCGTGTAAACGCTTTCTGACCCAAAACAACCCGCGTGTACCTATAAAAGCATGAAAAAAGGAAAGTTGCCGATGGAACACACAACTTTGGGTGAGTTAACTAAACCTTCTGGCCATGCATGGCCGAAGGTTTGTCCAAATACCTAGCTTCTTCTAGGCTATAAAAGAAGGGTTAGGGGTCCCATTTGGAGGAGGAGAATCATAGTAAAGAAACTATACCCAATTGCACATTCCCTTTGTGCCAACCCTTTAGCCTTCCTTGTGCAAAGAGAAAGATAGAGAAAATAAGTTGGAGGACAGTTGAAGAGGAGCCTAGGACCAGGTTCGTGGAGCAACAACTAGCTTCATCATTGTGAGTTGATTTTTTGAAGTTAATAATAAAGAAATACTTTTTCTGTCCCACCATATGAGGTTTTCATTGTTTATTGCATACTTGTTTATTGAATCTCTAATCAATTAATCTATATATCAAATGCATGTGGAGTTTGTTGTTTGTCTTGTGTGAATGCAGGTCAACCTTGGGAGGAGAGCTGCAATCAAAAAACGATCAAGCGTGTGGAATGATCTACATCAAATGCTCAGAATAAGGTATGCTCACTTGATCTTCCTAACTATGTATTTGCTTAAGAATAATGGGGATTAGGTCCAGGACGACGGTAAAAAATAGAAATCTTTAGATCTTTTCTACATGCATAACTAAATCCTAAGTGATATTCCGTAGAGGGATTTCCCACTCACAACAAAATTGGCGACCATACTGGGGATCTCTAGGGTTTCTGGGAATATTTTGTTTTTTGGGTATTTTTTAAAAGTTGGTTTCATTACTTGTTTTTAAAGTTTCTGCAAAAGTCTGAGCTAACAGAGATTCTAGTCTTCCATACCAGTTATCTCTGTTTCTTTGTTTGACTGCATCTTTTTTTCGAGACCCACAGAGGTACACGCAACCTGTATAAGGTCTGCACGTGTGTACCCGCGCCCTACCCTCACACAGCATGCGTGTACACGCAATCTGAGGAGGTGTCAGTCGCGTGTATGATTTCAAAAAATTTCTTTTAGGGAGGCAATCATCCTCTCCCCTGTCAGAAGTAATCCTTCTCAGGGGTTTTCTGGAACTCATTCTAGTCTCTGTTTTTTGCAGTTTTGTAGCTTAGGTTTCACCTTAGATTGGTTTTGTTCTATGAAATTTTCCTTCGATTGTTTTATTTTTCTATTAAAGTAAGTTTATGAGTCTTCAAGAGATTCTGGTTCTCAATACTAGTAGTCTTTTCCAGTGCTTGATTGCTTGTCATTTCATTTTTTGAAGAGTTGCAGAGGTACATGCGGCCTGTATAAGGCCAACATGCATGTACACGTGCTATGACTTTACATAGCTTGCGTGCACACGCTTGCTGTTGAACCGTCAACAACGTTCCTGTAGAGAAATTTTTTGTTTAGGGTAAGGCAGTCATCCTTTCCTTTGTCAAGAGTTATACCTCTCAGGTTTTTGGGTCTCTATCACAGCGGTCAGTAACTTGGGTTTGATCACAACAATAACTTGCTTTTTCATTAAAAGATTTCTTCTGTTTCTTACTTTTTTAAACTTATTTTTAGCTTGAAATTTTAAGAAAAATGAGTTTCATTTAAAAAAAAAATCCCCCTCATGGTCGCGGGGGGGGGGAATGAATCGTGCATTCATCAATTTCTTTTAGAATATTTTGTTATTTTTGTTTTGATTAGAAGAAAATATAAAAAAAATTAGTTTGTTAGATCTCTTTCTTTCCTGGAATTTTCTTTGCATTGTTATTTGAAAAAGAAAAGAAATTAGCATAGTGTTGTGTTTTATTCTCATCTTAAAAAACATTTCAAAAAAAAAAAACAAAAAACAAAAAGTAAGAAATAAAATCATTCTTTGCCAGTGTTCATGTAATTTTCATCATTTTTTTTCGCAAGAGTCTTAACACCATCAGTTGCACTACCATGCCCTTTTGAGTAAATCAAGCCAGTAAAAAGAACGCTAATTAAAATCAACTAGACTTTATGTTTTACAGGGTTCATCAACTAGTCTAGGCTAGAGCCTTGATTTAGGTTGGAGAGGAAACTCTTCAAGGTTGCAAAACATACATAAGATTATGTGATAGGGAGTGTCAAAGTCTAGTATCATGAAAGTTATCCGGGACCCCCTTCTAACACAGGGGCTAAACATGAGGTCGTGTGCGGAAAGGTAGCGGAGATAACCCCTCCAAAGCTGGACCAATCGTAGTGGAGAACACATATAGAGAGTTTGTCTTGGGATTCCGTCAATTGCATTTGCCACGGAGCTTCGTGGGTCTCAAATCCATTCGAGGTCCTCAGTTGTCTTCCAGACCACTTGCCTTTGATACCCTTGACAGGTTTCGGGCTCGATACCCTGCTCATTATGGTCTACCTGACTTTTGACTGTACCCGCCTAGTGAGTGTTCACGCGCTGGCAATCTAGTTGCCTATCTTTTTTAGAGACATACATAGGTGACTATGGGGGTATACTGTGGTACCTAGGATAGACATTGGGCCACGTTTTGTAGAGTATACCTGGACGATGCTTCTGTGTTCGAGTTTCACTTGCATCAGTAAGTTGCTCTAGTGTTGGTTGTTGTAACTATTCTTCCAACTAGTTAGTCGTTTGCTTGATTTGCCTTTAGGAACTTTTAGTGTGTGCTCTATGCTCCCTGGTTTTCCATAGTGAGTTATTCAGTCGTGGATTTGGGTCTCTAACCTAGGGTGGTAGACCACCCACTCCGCTGGTCATGAGGACTGTTTGGTCTTCCGCTTAGAAACATGGAGTTGCCTCTTTATAGGCTTTGTTTTGATACCACTGGTTTGCTAGAGTCAGTGCGTGAGACTTTTACGGACTTGAATGATCCCACAGAAGAGAACCTGTGCATAAGATATTCATGGCTAATTTTCCTGATTATACCAACCAAGGAACCTCTTCGCAAGGAGATTCTTATGCTTTTCCCTTCTTCAGAACTGTTGGTGTCCCTTTGATGGCCACTTTGTACATTCCTGGGTTGAATGTGGGACTACCGGTTTGGTTGGGTACCATTCCAAATGTCCCAAATGGTCTTGATGCTTCTCATTTAAGCACTTTATGTCCTGGGCACCCTATTGATGTTTCTTCATCAGCAAAGTCTTCTCCTCCTCCTTCTTCTTCCTCTGGTGAAAGTACAGTTACTAGTAACCGAAAGTCTAAACGAAATAGAAAGAGGAATAATAGGAAGAAGAAATCACCAACCTCTGCGAGTCATGTTGGAGATAGGTCGAAAACCTCTGCAAGTCACATTGAAGACCAACACCCAACCTCTGCAAGTTATGCTGGGGGAAATCACCCACCCTCTGCAAGTCATGCTGAGGGAAAAATTCCAGTCCCTGCTAGTCATACTGGCAATAGGTCTGTAGCCTCTGCGAGTCATGTTATCGACCCATCACCAACCTCTGCAATTCATGTTGGATATGTGCAACCAACCACTGCCAATCATGTTGGGGGCATTGATTCTGTTGAAAAACCTAGACGGATAGGACGTAACCCTAAGTTCCCTTGTAAGCTTTGCAAGGGAGATCACCTTACTCATTTATTCCCTAGCATTCCAGAGGTACAAAGATTGTGGTCCCTGTCTGCAAGCTCTTTTGATTCTGAGTCTTCTAAGGTTTCCTCACAGTATATTCAACCATTGGTTGAGCAAGTGGTCATACCGATGTAGTCATTGGCTGATCCCACTCCTCTTTTGGGGGGTGAGGTGCCTTTAGACCTTGTAGTCTCTCAACCTATTCAACCATTGGTTGAGAAAGTGGTCATGCCGATGCAGTCATCGGCTGATCCCACTCCTCTTTTGGGGGGTGAGGTGCCTTTAGACCTTGTAGCCTTATAGTATATTCAACCATTGGTTGTGAAAGTGGTCATGCCGATGCAGTCATCGGATGATCCCACTCTTATTTTGGGGAGTGACATGTCTACCGACTATGTTTTTAGCATTTTCGGTTCAATACTTTCAGAACAAGGGGGCATTTCGCTCGTTCCGAGAACACCCCCTCTGAGCCCTAGGATGGTTTCCTTTAATTGGAATGACCTTGTTGAGCCTCATCTTCCTTCTGCCACACCTTTTCAAATAAGAGTTGAAGTTAATTCAACAAACATTTATTGATGTATTGTGGATGAGGGAGCCTCGACAAGTATTTTATCCTCCTCGGTTTGGAAAGTCTTGGGATCTCCCGAGCTTGTGTTTTCTTTGCATGAGCTATTGGCTTTTGACAGATGTCCTAGTGAATATTTGGGGGTTCTTCCTCAGTTACCTATATATTTAGGTTTGAAGACTTTCCTTGTTGATGTTATAGTGGTGCAAGGCCCATTAGATTTCAATATGCTTCTCAGGCGTGATTATGTATATGCTATGAATGTTGTGGTGTCTATGCTCTTTCGGGTGATGCACTTCCCTCACAATGGAAGCATTGTTACTATTGACCAGATGACATTTGATAATCACCATCCTAATTCGACATTATTTTAGACTACCCCTTTATATGTTCATAGAATTCATGTAAACTCTACCCCGCCACGGGTTAATTATGTGGCATCTTATCCTCGGTGTTCAATTGCTTATGAACAGGAACCTGTGCAATCATGTTTTCCTTCTCGAGACTTGGAATTAACATTTGATCCATTGGTGTATCCAATGGGGGCATGGGAGCCCTTGCTTCCCCCTTTTGGTCCAAGTGGGCTTGAGTATCTTTTTGAGTCTGATCTCATTGTTAGTAGATCCTCAAGCCCCCGTGATCGTGATTCTTCGCTGATAGACTGTGCCAGTCCTGGCCAGAACCTCCATCGTCATATGGAGTATGGTTAGTTTACTTCACCCATTGGGACTGTCGACCCTCATTTGCGTGATTTCTCAGATTTTGAATTACCTTTAGATAAGGCTATCCTTGAAGCCATGACTATGGTTTCTATACCGCGGGAGGACTTACATCGTGGTTTGTGTTTTCTTCCCTTTTGGGAGACTTCCCAAGTTGAATATCGAAGAGACTCCTGGTCTAAGCCTAGCAGCGGGCTCTACCTGAACCAGTTTCATACATGAGTTGTAGCCCCCTTAGAGTCTTCTTTAAGCCCTTTTCAGACTCCCTAAAGATGAAAAGATTGTTGAGTGACCTTGTTTCTTCACACTCATTAAATTGGTCCAGAAGAATGTTCCTTACATGGGTCTTCTTTTAAGCCCTTTTCAGACCCTCTAAACATGAAAATATTGCTGAGCGATCTTGTGGCCTTTCACGCTCGTTAAACTGAAATTTGAAGTCACGTCTATCCGACGATAGTTTACCACTTTTTTGGTCCAGACGATCAACTGTACGAACAAAGGTATACTCTAAGGAACTTCAATTCTCTAGAAGAGTATTCTCAGGTATCATTTTAACCCTTTTTCGGGCCTGAGGGACTAAATTTACGAAAAAGGAACCCCCACGGAGTCCATAGTTAAGCTCTTTTCAGACTCCCTAAAATTGAAAAGATCGCCGAGTGACCTTATTCTTTCACACTCGTCAAAATGGTCCAGAAGAACATTCCTGACAGAGTCCATAGTTAAGATTTTTTCAGACTCTTTAAAAATGAAAAAATGGCCGAGTGATCTTGTCTTTATCACACTCGTTAAAATAGTTTTGAATAGACGTCTTGTTGGTGGTAGTTTACCCCTTTTTCAAACTGACTAGACTAACTTCGAAAAAGGTACCCCAGTGGATTCTCCTTTTACATTTTTTCAGACTCCCTAAATATGAAAAACCGCTGAGCTTACCTTCTCTAGGCTCGTTAAACTTACATTGAAGGACATTACCATTGTGTGTTTTGTTAACCACATTTTCATACCTGTGTCTTTTGTCTAAATGACGGCTCCATGTTTCTCTCAACTGAACCATCTGAAGCATACCTTATACACAAGCCTTGTAGCACTTTGCCTCTGTGTCTTAACACCTTTGGCCCCCGGAGGATTTTTCCCAAGTGTCATTGCTCTGAACATCAATATTGTCTTTGCGCCTTGAACTTGTATGTTTGTAACCCTTGTTCCTCCATTGTAATGTAACATTCTTTTATTCCTTTTTCCAAAATCATTGAAAAAGAAAAAAAAATAAAATATACCCCAAAAAGAGGAAGGGAAAAGTATTTTCTTTATTGGCAGCACAATAAGTCGCCCTTGGATAAATAACATCTGTCCGTTTGTTCGTCAAACTCTGGGATTTAATACGACCTTAGGAAGTTGTTCTCACTACATAGAGCTGTGTCCTCTTCCGTTTGGTTATTATTCCAAACATATGGAGAGTTTACATTGCCTCCTGCCTCGTAAACTTATGATTAATGCCATACTGCTTGAGTCTCATCATTTGTTGTGTTGTTTTCCAAGGGAAGTTTTTACCAAGCCTGAGTTGACCCCTCTGCAGTTTGTCTCTTGCCCTCATTCTCGACCATCCTGAACGTCCAATCAAGTCTTTGTTCAAAATCAATGAAGCCTTCAGTCTGATCATCAAGATTCTCTAGTCCATGACCGACGAGCCATCGAAGACCTCTGGGTAGTGAAGTCGTACACTCATATTACACTCTTACCTGAGTTTTGAAGATTTTGAAATTGTTGCTCGAGCTCTGAAGGCCTCATGTCCAGCCATCAGGCCTTATCAACTTCTAAGAAGATGGATACTCTACATGTATATATTTTTGATTTCGAGCTGTAGCTCCACTGTGTATTGTTCGCGGATACACTTTATATAGTTATATGACATGGATCTACAGTGTATTTGATTGGTAGCCATGATTTTATTCTATCCCGAGCATGGGTATGCCCGCCTTGGTGAGACAATTGTTATTTTTGCAGATGGCGCCTCCCAATTTTTGGTCCCTGGGCTCACTTGTTCAACACATCAGTAAAGATTGTTAATGTATTTCAGCCATTAGATTCTCTTCTGACCTCACACATCAGGGGGCATCTGTTATAACCCTAATTTGCACCAGACATGCTTACCTGGCATCATGCCATCTCAGATTCCTTCTTTGCCAAAGCACTTTTGAACAACTCTTCTTAAAAACACTTTTTATAAAGGCCCACATGACTTGATCTATTACTGCATGCGTGTACATGCTTGCTGACCCAAAACAACCCGCGTGTACCTATAAAATCACAAAAAAAGGAAAGTTGCCAACGAAACACACAACTTTGGGTGAGTTAACTAAACCTTCTGGCCGTGCATGGCCGAGGGTTCGTCCAAATACCTAGCTTCTTCTAGCCTATAAAAGAAGGGTTAGGGGTCCCATTTGGAGGAGGAGAATCATAGTAAAGAAACTATACCCAATTGCACATTCCCTTTGTCCCAACCCTTTAGCCTTGCTTGTGCAAAGAGAAAGATATAGAAAAGAAGTTGGAGGACAGTTGAAGAGGAGCCCAGGACTAGGTTCGTGGAGCAGCGGCTAGCTTCATCATTGTAAGTTGATTTGTTGAAGTTAGTAATAAATAAATACTTTTCCCGTCCCACCATATGAGGTTTTCATGGTTTATTGCATACTTTTTTATTGAATCTCTAACCCATTAATCTATATATCAAATGCATGTGGAGTTTGTTGTTTGTCTTGTGTGAATGCAGGTTAGCCTTGGGAGGAGAGTTGCAATAAAAAATAGATCAAGCGTGTGGAATGATCTACATCAAACGCTCGGAATACAGTATGCTCACTTGATCTTCTTAAATATGTATTTGCTTAAGAATAACGGGGATTAGGTTCAGAACGATGGTAGAAAGTAGAAATATTTAGGTCTTTTCTGCATGCATAACTAAACCCTAAGTGCTGGTTCGTAGAGGGATTTCCCACTCACAGCAGGTATGAAGGGCATCAATATGGAATTATAGAAGTGGATTGTGCAAGGTAGGTTGAAATCAGATTGGTCAAGACAGGGGAAAGTAATAACCAACAAGCAAATCCAAGTGCTAATATGATCAGATAAGGAAGGGACAAATCAAGTACCTCAAGAAGGAAGTTGGTGTTAACTATCCAAGGTTACTCAGAAAACATGACTGTAAATATAATTGGGTCATGTAGGATTTAGATCAGAGGGATCCAAATATTAGTGGAATGCTAAAAATTAATAATAGCATAATATGCAGTTGCAAGTCCATGAACATCCTAGGATAATGGAAGAAGAAATCATGAGGTAGATATCAAGCTAATGGGAAAGAAAAAATATTAGTAGATATTATTGATGCATTCCAAAGGTATTGAAGATATTTCCACAATAGCATGGAGATGTCAAAGCCAAGAAAGACTTAAAAGTGAAATGAATATCTATAGAGATTCAATAAAGAACCATGAAGAAGAAAATGGTTCTATGCATGGTTTTGAATGCAAAAGAGATGGTGCCTGACAATAATACATCTCAAGTGGCATAGATCCATGAGTGACATTTCCAGGGGGTGGAAGTATCACTTGAAAATATGTTGGTAAATTAAAAGCAATATCAAGTGATTTTAATTAAATATATGCAGCTAGAGAAGGAGGCATATGTGCATCCCTACAATATGATAAGATATTGGCTATGCAAGACAATTTTGAGGCTAGTTGGAAAGTAGTGGATAAGGGTGGAAGAAAACTCAAATACTAAAGTATTCAGTCCAGAAAGAGATGAAGTAGTTCAGTATGAAAAGTAAATAGATGTTGAAGATCCAAAGTCTATAAGACAATATGATTGGAATTATAATTCATCCAAGTATGAGTTGGGATAGATGGATCCACAAATTAAATAAAAGATGAAGGTTAATATCAGTTTAGTATTTGGACGGGAAAGCAAAGACATCAAAGAGTGATTTTGATAGAAGGTGCTCAAATCATAAATAATCATGCACAATGGTTACAATGAAAAACACATGAAGATTCAGGAATCCAGAAGAATGGAAGACTTCTGGGATAAACAAGAAAATGTGATACACGGAGAAAAAATTTGTTGAAATTACTGTAGTAGCAAGTATTTTATGGCTTGTTGGGACAACTATATAGTGAGAATACTTGCATGTTTGCAAGTGTTGCTGATAATGTTGCTGCATAAGGAAGGAAGCAACAAAAGGATGGAATGGTGATTATAAGATTGATAAAGAGGCATGAGAACTTCTACTGTCATCAACTAATCAGGTGACATTAATTTCGTTTAATGGAAACCATGCAGGTACACATTTCTCTTTTGAAATTATGTTGCATAATTGCCAAAGGGAAATTCAGGTAAGAATTCCCCCAAGTTGATTTTTTATAATACACAGTATGGTATTATTTAAATGCATTAAAATGAATAAGTTACCACTAGGTGTGGTAAAGGCTGGAGGCTTGTTATGGTTATCAAATCTTTTTATCTTTTGAATGTAGACACTGACATAGTAGCATGCCATGTTAATTTGTTTATGAGGTAAGAACCAAAGAAACAAAGGACAAGAAATTGTTATAAGAATGATGTTATAAATATCGTCATGTATGAGACCAGGACATGGTTGGATATGGAAAGGTATGGTTATAGAAAGGTTGCGTACCACAAAAATACCCAATGAGTTTCCTACCTTTAACTAAAAATTGGACTGCAACCGTTTTGCTAACACTAATAAACACCGCATAATTGTATTCTTGGTGTAGTGTTCAGGTCGAAAAGGAAGGCATCCAAGTAATTGTGAAGACAATGGGAAGTGTGTGGAGATGTGTCAAGACATTGGCGAGATTTCCAATTTATGGATGGTGAGATACATGACTTAGATAAATATCATTCTGAAAATCAATCCAAAGGTGCATTGAATAAATAAGCATTGAGAGTTGCATTCATGCCTAGTAAGTGGTAGAGTTGCACTCATACATGATGGAATTGTATACTAAAATGCATTTCACGGAATGAATTTTGTGAGTGCACGTGTATATGTTTTTGCATGGAAATAATTATACTAATGGATGATATATTGCTAAGTCATGAAGTTGAGAACATTTCAGGAATTGTTAAACATTGCAACATGAAAGTTGCAAGCTAGGTAGTCGCAAGAATAGAGACTACATAAAATTGAAATAATAAACTTACTATTATTAATTATGAACATGCATATGCATATAATGTTGAGTCATTCTATTTTGTTAAATTGTTTGGTAATTGTGATTGAACTGTTAGGTGCAGGAAATTCTAAGATCACCGCATAAGGTTTTTTTACATGTTGCAATTGAATTATGATGTGCATGAAATAATGACAAGTTGTTGGCTGTATGCAAGATGAAGCATTGCAGGAAAAATGGTATGCATTTTGGTGCCTGTGGAAAACCACAAGGAAGGTTGCATTCCTAATATGGCAACAACCAAGAAGAATTATGAAATAGAATTTCATGTTTTGGGGAAAAGTTGAATTCCCTTTTGAACTAAGTTTGAGTTCCTAAATGAATTCTTTTATGTTCTCTCATGATAACTGCATGTGTGTGATGCAGATGAGATGATATTGATTAAAGTTGGAATGTTGATTACAAAGAATAACTCGGGGAAAGATGCTGATTGGAAACAATGGATATTACCTTGTGGATCCCTAGTGGATCTGGGTGTGTGTACACTTCTATTTGGGTTGCCTTGGAGAAGGATGGAGCCCTGGATGGAGCCCTGGATGGAGAAGTGTGGGGATAGGTTCCTCGGTATGAATCATGAAGGGTACCTAGAGACATTTGAGGGCAGTTAGAACTCTTGGAGCCATGATGCTCTGAGACTTCATGTCTAGCCTGTGCTGGAGCCCTGGAAGGGAAGTTGAGCAGTCGATGAACTGTTGGAAAGTGATGCAGACCCTCTACCTTGGTAGGGTCCATTGAACTCCCAGTCTAGGATCGTTCTGCTTCCCTGAGCCAGATTATCTCTTTGATTCCATGCTGGAATCCAACGAACAAATATCCACAGGTCCTTGTGAAACTAGGCCTATGCGAACAAGCACTAGGCGTAAGATTCTCTCCACACGACCACAGGCTGTGACCGCACGCCTCTCGAAAGGCATTTCACGATTTCACGTGTCAGGTATTCTACATGTGAGTCACCCTGACTCTCCCGACCTCCGAAATCCTGACAGGGGCCTAACACTTGCTAGTTCCTCCCCTATACTTTGTCCATGTGACCTCTACCAGGAACCACAAGCCTAAACAAAAGGTGCTTCATGTTTTGCGGTTTTTGGAGTTCTGCATGTGAGTTGCCCCGACACTTCCGATTCCCGAAACTCTAAAATGGGCTAAAAGTCCGTATCTCCCCCTTAATGTGTTCTCCAGTTGCGACCTAGGCTGAGCTTTCGAGCGCGTTGAAATTTCGCTTATCATGAATTCACGATGCTTCAGATATGATGACCTTTATCCTTCCCAATGGACGGTCTCGATGATTTCGAGACTTCGTGTTTTGTGAAGTCGAAAGAATCATCACCTCAAATCTTTTGATCCCCGAAATGTGGATATTTCTCCCTGGACAATTAATGGTCCAGATCTCTCCTCGATCAATGACTGGGATATTTTCACGAGTTCTCACAAATTTTCCCTTTGACTCCCTAGAGTCGCGAGTCAGCGAAATGCTAATTTGTTGCCACCTGTCCTCAGATGATGGACAGTCTTGATGACTCTAGGACTTGGTGTTTCATGATGTCCACACTCCTGTGCAACTCCAAAGGGTTTTAAACCTTGTGCACATTCCCTAGATCCAACGACTATTGGTCCACGCGCTTCCAGATCTTATGGGTGAGATTTGTTTCCTCTTATGCGCTCTCTTGTGTGCCTGGACATGAGATTCAATGGTCCATATTTCCTTCTCTGCAGTTGATCTAATTCCTGTTGACGCTCCTCCTCATGAGCTTTCAATTCCTTCCTGACTTGGAATATTTTCAATCGTTCAAAGGTCTCGATCTTCGTTCTATCTTCTACGAGCCCTATGTCTTTGAGTCTTGACTTTTGCTTTCCCTCCTGAGATTTCATCAATGAAACTTGACCTCAACCCTAACACATTCCTTGCGCTCTACTTGCAGCTTCATGCTATATTTCCTGATCTTTTGGCTTGCTCAGTCTCTAAGGGACTCGACCCTTCTGTGCTTTCTAAAATACTTCTGGCGCCCTTCTGGCACATTCTGCGCTCAACCTCCTGAGCTTTGGAACTTAAAACAAGTTATCTTTGCGCTCACTCATTGCACTTTGACTGGCCTTAATATGGAAATCTTCCAACACTTCCTCCGAGTGTTGGCCTGGTGCACTCCTTGCATAGGTCTTCCTCTAGAGTAGTCAACAACTCTGTTCCTCCTTGAGATTTAAATGCTCGGACCTCAAAGGTCTCTGCCCCTTCCACTCCTTGAAGGGATATAAGTGCCCTCTTGGAAACTTCTTCTGATCTCTCCTTGCTGAGCCACATATTATTCAATAACTCTGTGAGTGTCTTCCTTCTGCTGACACTCCTTTACCGGAACTCGAAATAGAGTTCTCTTTGTGCACCCCTTGCACTCGCTCAATGCCCACCTGGTAGAGCCCTACAAAATCCTCAATAATTCTATTCTCTCCTTTGTGTCTTCTCTACACAGTCCCCCCTATAAGGTATTTAGTAACCTTGAGGTTCCTCTTGAATTTGTGATCACTCTGGTGCGCCCTCCTGGCATGTTCTTTTCTAACTCCATAGATTACAGATGCACACCCCTTGTGCTGGGTACAAAACTTCCAATGTTTTGTTGTGCACTTCTTGCACAACCTAAAGAACCCAAAATGATGCTTCACACTCAAACAAAGATAGGGAAATCTATATTCCTACTGTAAATGAAAATATATCATACATCTACAACATCCGTGAAAGCTTTAAACCTGTGAAGTAAAGCAATGCATATAGATTCTTAAGAAAAACATAATTTAATCAATGGTTCATACACAGAGTACACAGAGATTTTATACTAGAAACCCTCAACCGAGAAAACCTTTCTTATATTCATTATGTCGAATTTCACCATTCACCATACAATATATACAATGTTTTTAGGTATTTCGTAGATACCAAAACCCTAATCCCTTAATCCGGGATTAATTTAGAAAACCGCTAAAAATAACAAAAACCACAGACGCAGTTATCGAACCTAACACACCCACACACACACATGCAAAGAAAATAACATATACCCAAAATTCTCCCACTTGTTGTTTTCTTTGCATCCAGGGGTCCAAAGGGTTATATAGTCAACAATCTAGAGCAACAATGCCCATTGTTACTCTACACCAGGAGAACTTTTCTGTGCTCACAGACTTTGTCAATAAATTTGCAACATTCTTCAAAGTGTCAACCTTTTCTAGCAACACCTTCTTTTCCTCAACTATGTCTCTCACAAAGTGATACTGAAAATCAATATGCTTTGTCTTCAAATGATAAGATGGGTTCTTTGCCAAGAAGATTGCACTCTGACTGTCACAATCTAATCTCACTGCTTGTTGTACCAACCCAATACCTGAACATAATCTCTGTAACCATACTGCTTCCTTTCTTGCATGAGTGGCTGCCATGTATTCAACTTCTGTAGTTGAGAGTGCCACTACAACTTGTCTTTTGCTCATCCAATTGATTGATCCTCCAAACAGGTTAAACATGTACCCACTTGTAGATCTTCTGCGATCCATATCTCTATCCCAGTCTACATCATCAAATCCATGTATGTCCACCACTCTGTCTAATCCTTGTCTACTTTGGTAGCAAAATCCATAATTGGTAGTTCCACGCAAATACCTGAAGACTCTCTTTACTGCGGTCCAATGCTCCTTCCTTGGTTTTGACATATACCTTCTCAAAACTCCCACTGCATGTGGAATGTCTGGTCTAGTACATACCATTGCATACATCAAACTGCCAACTGCACTAGCATACGAAACATGGGACATGTCCTCTTCTTCTTCCTGTGTCTTGGGACACTGATCTGCAGATAAATTTACACCTATAGGAATAGGAACCTTGACCGGTTTACTTCCATGCATATTAAACTTCTGCAATATCGTCTCAACATATTCTCTCTGATTCAACCAGAGTTTCCTATTTGCATGATCTCTTTTAATCTCCATTCCCAAAATGAAGTTAGCAACACCAAGATCCTTCATGTCAAATTTGGAGGATAGCTGCGATTTCACCTCCTTGATTACATCCATGTTATTTCCTACCAATAACATGTCATCAAAATATAACACTACATAAATGTAGTGATTACCAACCTGCTTGGAATATACACAGTGATCAACCCTGCTTCTCACAAATCCCAATTCAAGGATGTATATATCAAAATTTTGGTACCACATCCTAAGTGATTGCTTCAGTCCGTATAGTGACTTATTTAGCTTACATACCAGCTCTTTCTTTCCCTTTACTACAAAGCCTTCTGGCTGCTTCATGTATATTTCTTCTTCCAGATCCCCATGTAGGAATGCTGTCTTCACATCCATCTGTTCCACTTCAATATCAAAAGCAACAAAAATAGATAAAAGAAATCTAATAGAAGTTAACTTAGCAACATGAGAAAAAATCTCACCAAAGTCAATTCCCTCTACCTGGGAATAACCTTTTGCTACTAACCGAGATTTGTATTTC
>JZKD02S1689636.1:566025-602620 GCA_000966675.3 Picea glauca
AACAACCAAGAAGAATTATGAAATAGAATTTCATGTTTTGGGGAAAAGTTGAATTCCCTTTTGAACTAAGTTTGAGTTCCTAAATGAATTCTTTTATGTTCTCTCATGATAACTGCATGTGTGTGATGCAGATGAGATGATATTGATTAAAGTTGGAATGTTGATTACAAAGAATAACTCGGGGAAAGATGCTGATTGGAAACAATGGATATTACCTTGTGGATCCCTAGTGGATCTGGGTGTGTGTACACTTCTATTTGGGTTGCCTTGGAGAAGGATGGAGCCCTGGATGGAGCCCTGGATGGAGAAGTGTGGGGATAGGTTCCTCGGTATGAATCATGAAGGGTACCTAGAGACATTTGAGGGCAGTTAGAACTCTTGGAGCCATGATGCTCTGAGACTTCATGTCTAGCCTGTGCTGGAGCCCTGGAAGGGAAGTTGAGCAGTCGATGAACTGTTGGAAAGTGATGCAGACCCTCTACCTTGGTAGGGTCCATTGAACTCCCAGTCTAGGATCGTTCTGCTTCCCTGAGCCAGATTATCTCTTTGATTCCATGCTGGAATCCAACGAACAAATATCCACAGGTCCTTGTGAAACTAGGCCTATGCGAACAAGCACTAGGCGTAAGATTCTCTCCACACGACCACAGGCTGTGACCGCACGCCTCTCGAAAGGCATTTCACGATTTCACGTGTCAGGTATTCTACATGTGAGTCACCCTGACTCTCCCGACCTCCGAAATCCTGACAGGGGCCTAACACTTGCTAGTTCCTCCCCTATACTTTGTCCATGTGACCTCTACCAGGAACCACAAGCCTAAACAAAAGGTGCTTCATGTTTTGCGGTTTTTGGAGTTCTGCATGTGAGTTGCCCCGACACTTCCGATTCCCGAAACTCTAAAATGGGCTAAAAGTCCGTATCTCCCCCTTAATGTGTTCTCCAGTTGCGACCTAGGCTGAGCTTTCGAGCGCGTTGAAATTTCGCTTATCATGAATTCACGATGCTTCAGATATGATGACCTTTATCCTTCCCAATGGACGGTCTCGATGATTTCGAGACTTCGTGTTTTGTGAAGTCGAAAGAATCATCACCTCAAATCTTTTGATCCCCGAAATGTGGATATTTCTCCCTGGACAATTAATGGTCCAGATCTCTCCTCGATCAATGACTGGGATATTTTCACGAGTTCTCACAAATTTTCCCTTTGACTCCCTAGAGTCGCGAGTCAGCGAAATGCTAATTTGTTGCCACCTGTCCTCAGATGATGGACAGTCTTGATGACTCTAGGACTTGGTGTTTCATGATGTCCACACTCCTGTGCAACTCCAAAGGGTTTTAAACCTTGTGCACATTCCCTAGATCCAACGACTATTGGTCCACGCGCTTCCAGATCTTATGGGTGAGATTTGTTTCCTCTTATGCGCTCTCTTGTGTGCCTGGACATGAGATTCAATGGTCCATATTTCCTTCTCTGCAGTTGATCTAATTCCTGTTGACGCTCCTCCTCATGAGCTTTCAATTCCTTCCTGACTTGGAATATTTTCAATCGTTCAAAGGTCTCGATCTTCGTTCTATCTTCTACGAGCCCTATGTCTTTGAGTCTTGACTTTTGCTTTCCCTCCTGAGATTTCATCAATGAAACTTGACCTCAACCCTAACACATTCCTTGCGCTCTACTTGCAGCTTCATGCTATATTTCCTGATCTTTTGGCTTGCTCAGTCTCTAAGGGACTCGACCCTTCTGTGCTTTCTAAAATACTTCTGGCGCCCTTCTGGCACATTCTGCGCTCAACCTCCTGAGCTTTGGAACTTAAAACAAGTTATCTTTGCGCTCACTCATTGCACTTTGACTGGCCTTAATATGGAAATCTTCCAACACTTCCTCCGAGTGTTGGCCTGGTGCACTCCTTGCATAGGTCTTCCTCTAGAGTAGTCAACAACTCTGTTCCTCCTTGAGATTTAAATGCTCGGACCTCAAAGGTCTCTGCCCCTTCCACTCCTTGAAGGGATATAAGTGCCCTCTTGGAAACTTCTTCTGATCTCTCCTTGCTGAGCCACATATTATTCAATAACTCTGTGAGTGTCTTCCTTCTGCTGACACTCCTTTACCGGAACTCGAAATAGAGTTCTCTTTGTGCACCCCTTGCACTCGCTCAATGCCCACCTGGTAGAGCCCTACAAAATCCTCAATAATTCTATTCTCTCCTTTGTGTCTTCTCTACACAGTCCCCCCTATAAGGTATTTAGTAACCTTGAGGTTCCTCTTGAATTTGTGATCACTCTGGTGCGCCCTCCTGGCATGTTCTTTTCTAACTCCATAGATTACAGATGCACACCCCTTGTGCTGGGTACAAAACTTCCAATGTTTTGTTGTGCACTTCTTGCACAACCTAAAGAACCCAAAATGATGCTTCACACTCAAACAAAGATAGGGAAATCTATATTCCTACTGTAAATGAAAATATATCATACATCTACAACATCCGTGAAAGCTTTAAACCTGTGAAGTAAAGCAATGCATATAGATTCTTAAGAAAAACATAATTTAATCAATGGTTCATACACAGAGTACACAGAGATTTTATACTAGAAACCCTCAACCGAGAAAACCTTTCTTATATTCATTATGTCGAATTTCACCATTCACCATACAATATATACAATGTTTTTAGGTATTTCGTAGATACCAAAACCCTAATCCCTTAATCCGGGATTAATTTAGAAAACCGCTAAAAATAACAAAAACCACAGACGCAGTTATCGAACCTAACACACCCACACACACACATGCAAAGAAAATAACATATACCCAAAATTCTCCCACTTGTTGTTTTCTTTGCATCCAGGGGTCCAAAGGGTTATATAGTCAACAATCTAGAGCAACAATGCCCATTGTTACTCTACACCAGGAGAACTTTTCTGTGCTCACAGACTTTGTCAATAAATTTGCAACATTCTTCAAAGTGTCAACCTTTTCTAGCAACACCTTCTTTTCCTCAACTATGTCTCTCACAAAGTGATACTGAAAATCAATATGCTTTGTCTTCAAATGATAAGATGGGTTCTTTGCCAAGAAGATTGCACTCTGACTGTCACAATCTAATCTCACTGCTTGTTGTACCAACCCAATACCTGAACATAATCTCTGTAACCATACTGCTTCCTTTCTTGCATGAGTGGCTGCCATGTATTCAACTTCTGTAGTTGAGAGTGCCACTACAACTTGTCTTTTGCTCATCCAATTGATTGATCCTCCAAACAGGTTAAACATGTACCCACTTGTAGATCTTCTGCGATCCATATCTCTATCCCAGTCTACATCATCAAATCCATGTATGTCCACCACTCTGTCTAATCCTTGTCTACTTTGGTAGCAAAATCCATAATTGGTAGTTCCACGCAAATACCTGAAGACTCTCTTTACTGCGGTCCAATGCTCCTTCCTTGGTTTTGACATATACCTTCTCAAAACTCCCACTGCATGTGGAATGTCTGGTCTAGTACATACCATTGCATACATCAAACTGCCAACTGCACTAGCATACAAAACATGGGACATGTCCTCTTCTTCTTCCTGTGTCTTGGGACACTGATCTGCAGATAAATTTACACCTATAGGAATAGGAACCTTGACCGGTTTACTTCCATGCATATTAAACTTCTGCAATATCGTCTCAACATATTCTCTCTGATTCAACCAGAGTTTCCTATTTGCATGATCTCTTTTAATCTCCATTCCCAAAATGAAGTTAGCAACACCAAGATCCTTCATGTCAAATTTGGAGGATAGCTGCGATTTCACCTCCTTGATTACATCCATGTTATTTCCTACCAATAACATGTCATCAAAATATAACACTACATAAATGTAGTGATTACCAACCTGCTTGGAATATACACAGTGATCAACCCTGCTTCTCACAAATCCCAATTCAAGGATGTATATATCAAAATTTTGGTACCACATCCTAAGTGATTGCTTCAGTCCGTATAGTGACTTATTTAGCTTACATACCAGCTCTTTCTTTCCCTTTACTACAAAGCCTTCTGGCTGCTTCATGTATATTTCTTCTTCCAGATCCCCATGTAGGAATGCTGTCTTCACATCCATCTGTTCCACTTCAATATCAAAAGCAACAAAAATAGATAAAAGAAATCTAATAGAAGTTAACTTAGCAACATGAGAAAAAATCTCACCAAAGTCAATTCCCTCTACCTGGGAATAACCTTTTGCTACTAACCGAGATTTGTATTTCTCCACTTTTGCTTCTGCATTAAACTTCTTCTTAAAAAACCATTTGCTACCAACAAATTTTCTTCCATCTGGCAACTCAACTATATCCCATGCCTCATTCTTATCTAAGGCATCCATTTCTTCAACCATGGCATTCTTCCAGAGTATACTATCCTCTGAGTTCACTGCTTCCCTGACAGTTCTGGGATCATCATCAGTAATAGATAAAGCAAAATTGGAATGGAAATTAGGTGGACTATACCTTTCTGGTTTCCTTCTTTCTCTCACCGATCTCCTCAATATTGGGGTATGAGGTTCTTCTTCTTCTTTTGCTTCATCTTCTTCAAATGATTCGGATTTTGCATCATCCAACTCTATCTCTATTTTCTTAGGTTTGTCTTGCATTGGTAGGAATTCCTGTTTGGACACATCTATTACCTCTCTGAAAACAACATCTCGACTGTAAACAGTCTTCTTGGTTTCTGGGTTCCAAAGCTTATAACCTTTCACACCATCTTTATAACCAATAAAGATACACTTTTCAACCTTTTATCCAGCTTACTTCTATTTTCCTTTGGAACATGTACATAAGCATCACAACCAAACACTCTAAGATGTTAAAGAGAGGGTTTCTTTCCAGACCATACCTCGTGTGGAGTTTTATCATCCARCTCTGATGAAGGTGATCGATTGACCAGGTAACATGCTGTACCCAYTGCCTCTGCCCAAAATTCTTTTCCTAACTCGGCACCACTGAGCATGCTCCTTGATTTTTTCATTAGTTTCATGTTCATCCTTTCTGCAACTCCATTATGCTGAGGAGTGCATGGAGTAGTCTTTTGCCTTGCTATGCCACACTTCTTACAAAATTTTTCGAATTCATTTCCACATAATTCTCCACCATTATCTGTTCTCAATACCTTTATTTTATTCTTTGTCTTATTTTCTACCAGAGCCTTAAACTCTTTAAATTTATCAAATACCTCATATTTCTTTCTAAGAAAATAAATCCATGTGTACTTTGAGAAATAATCTATGAATGAAACATAATACACATACTTACCTAGTGATGGAACATGGACAGGTCCAAACACATCACTATGTATCAATTCTAAGATCCCCTTTTCTCTTGTAGCACCATATGGGAATCTTACTTGATTCTGTTTACCATATATGAAATGTTCACAGAAATCAAAATCCAGAGTGAAATTAGACATACCTTCAACCATGCCTTTACCATGTAGTGTTCGAAGGCCCTTTTCTCCAATATGCCCTAGTCTTTGATGCCACAACATGGTCTTCTTTTCAGGGACGATATTGGTCTTGTCTTCTTTATTTGTCTGCTCAAGGAAAATAGAACTGTTACACCCATTAGTATAAGTGCTTCCCAACAACTTGTTCAAAGTTACACACCGAACTCCCCTCATCAAAACCATTTCCCCTCGTACCATCTTGCAAGTGTTCTTTCCAAATACAATATCCACTCTTGCATCATTCAACTTGCTTACAGATATTAGGCTCCTGGAAAGTTTTGGAATGTGTAGAACCCTAAGGAGAGTTCTAATCCTTCCATCTTTTAGCATCAATTTAACCCTTCCACGTCCCAAGATTTTTTCCGTCGAGTCATCTCCTAGGAATACATCACCACCATCATATTTTTCATATTCAGAGAACCACTCCCTATGAGGAGTCATATGGTATGATGCACCTGAGTCGATCAACCATACATCATGATTTTCATGTGTACTTGTAGATGCTAGGTAAACATCACCTCCTTATTCAGTGGAGGTTTTTGCCTCTATGGAAGAGGTACTATCAAATCCCTTTGGTTTTTCAACCTTCTTAGACTTGCAATCTTTCTTGTAATGCCATGTTTTACCACACTTCCAACATTTCCTCAAATATTTTCATGGAGACTTAGATCTACCTGTAGATTTAGATCTCCCCCCTAAAGGCTTGCCAGGATTCCTGTCTTGGGTATGACCTCTTACAAATAAAACATCTGTGCTATGACCATACATGCTTTTCCACCTCATCTCTTCATATAACAAGGATGCAACTACATCCTCATACTTCAATGTAGATTTAGTGGTACTACCTATTTCTACAACTAGATTATTCCAAGAGTCTGGCAAAGAGGATAACAAAGTGATGCACTTATCTTCTTCTACAATCATAATATTAACAGAGACAAGTTGACTTACCAGAGTACTAAGGCATTTATATGTTCTATCACAAAATCTCCATCTTCCATCCTAAGATGATACAACTTCTTTCAAAGAAACAACTTGTTTACCAGGGAATTTGATTGATACAAATTCCCCAACTTATCCAATAGTTACTTGGTTGTAGATTCTCCCAAGACATTCAACAACACCGAATCTTCCAGGCATAGTCGAATAGTACTCCTTTCTCTTCTATCCAACTTCTCCCAATCTTCCTTCAACATACCAGTAGGTGGTGTACTAGTAGGTTGTGTACCAGTAGCCCATGTGCTAGTAGATGGTGTACCGGTAGGCTGTGTGCCAGGATCCACAACGATCCATTGTTCTTTGTCTACAAGAAGGTCCTCCATATTGAGCTTCCATAGCTCAAAGTTTTTACCATTGAACTTCTCTATTTCGATTCTAGATGAGCTCGCCATTCCTCTTTCTATACTCGAATTTCCACTGCAAAAGCTCCCACTAAACCCAGGTTTATCACATACCCAAGATAAACTTGATCTATCAAGACTGAGCCAAACCCTCAACAACAAAGGCATCCCTCTGAAGCCAAAAACGAGCTCTGATACCACATGAAATTTTTAAACCTGTGAAGTAAAGCAATGCATATAGATTCTTAAGCAAAACAAAATTTAATCAATGGCTCATACACAGAGTACACAAAGATTTTATACCGGAAACCCTCAATCGGGAAAACCTTTCTTATATTCATTATGTCGAATTTCACCATTCTCCATACAATATATACAATGTTTTTAGGTATTCTGTAGATACCAAAACCCTAATCCCTTAATCCAGGATTAATTTAGAAAACCGCTAAAAATAACAAAAACCGCAGATGCACTTGTCGAATATGACGCACCCACACGTGCAAAGAATATAACATATACCCAAAAATTCATTCATGAAAATACACAAACACACGATACACAGGAAAATATTCTTTTCTATTATCTTTGTGTGTCTATACAGATGTTTACAAAATCTGGATTGTAACAGAGTCCCAGTTCTCACAAGCTCTCCTTGAGAACTATTCTACGTCCCAAGTCTCCTTAATTACAAAGCGAGGGCTCTCTACGAGCTTATCCTCTTCACCGCCTTAGTTCTATCACTATCTCATTTATGGCACCATACTCCTACGACTACATTCCATAAATATCTACCCAGACCTGACTACGACCTAGGCCTGCTACAGACAACCATTTAAGGAAACCCTATCCACTACCTATACAAAGGCATGGCATGACATGTAGCCTTACAACATGAAAATCCGTATAGGATTATTTCAAATTTAAAAATGGGAGGGTCAACACTTCTCCCTTTCTCCATTGCACGTTTGCGTGTTGGCACATTTGCTGAGATGGAGCGATGCTCCTGCATTAGAAAGTGAAGGTGCATACTACCTTGGGTTGTACATGCATGTGGGGAAGAGAGACCATTGGTTGGAGTGTTGCTGAGGTTTGGTACCTTGGCCTAGATTATGTTGATGTTGATTGTGGGCCGTGGTTATCTTGGGAAGCCATTTCCCTGATGGAGTCATAGCCTCTGCTCGGGGGTGGTACGATGCTGAGAGTTTGTCAACAATGAGATCTAAGGTTGGGTGGAACATCATGGATATACAACCAATTGATGCTTCAATGAGGTTTAATTGAAGCATGTAATAAGGAACAATGAGATGAATTATTTCCTGTAGCATCTCTATGGAATAGAGAAATTGACTTCTAGTTATAGTATGAGTACCAGAATTGGTGCTGGAAAGTAGAGAAACAGATGGATAACAAGCTTCAAATAGCTAAATCTTGGATATTTTTAAAGAATTTGAATAGTACATGGTATATAATAAACTGAGGACAATGCATAAATAAGGGAGGGGATTGTAATACCTCTAGGCTGAACCCCAAATTGTAAATGTAAATGTAAAAAAATGCATATACGCTGGTGAGTTGTTGATATATTTTTGCATGCACCTTCCATAGTATAGTGCGCACATGTACTACGCGCTAAAATGATGAAGTGTGCACATTCCAAGATATCGCGCACAACAAACTTAAGTGTGCGCGATTTTGAGGCCAGAGAGCCTTTGTGTATATGCTGTGTTTTATAGGTTGGTGAGCTAGTTTATTATAAGCTAGAAGACTTATGTGATGATTAGGCCATAGAGACTAGATTTTAAAGGCCAATGAGCCTATTTTTGTATATGTCTCATCATTAATATAAAATACATTGATGTGCGCAGATCAATCGCGATAAAAGAGTATGGGGGACTAAACTCCACTAGTTAGGGAAAGGGGGGGATAAAAGTTAAGAAAAAGGGCTAAGCTAGAGAGCTTAAGCCAAAAATGAATATTATATTAATATTCCTTAAATCTATAAAGTATGGAAAATTATTTTATCCTAAGTTCTAAGGATGGGGACAAGTGGGCCAAAGTAGCTCCCAACCTGACAAGTGTCAAGTTGGGAACATGCATACATATAGTTTGGACTTATTTATTTTTTGGGGGGTTCTTCCATCATTCAATCATCCATTCAATCATCCCAGGATGATTCAATCACTCAGTCAGTTGTCCTCCGTACCTTCTTGTCACTGTACATGAACCTGTATCCGTACCCATACATGTTTGTGTAGCTGGTTATCTTGGGAGCCGGACTGAAGAAGTGGGTTTACAATCCTGTGGGATATTGATGAGATGATTTTTTAGGCCCATGAGAAATCTCTCAAGGTGAGAGAATTGTTGGGAATTGATTTCCAAAGGTGATAAACTACAACTACAGGGCTATGAGACTTCCTGTCTGACCTATTGCTAAAGCCCAAAAAGGAAGTGGGGCAACTGGAAGACTGTTGAGAAGAGAAGGGGCACACTTCCTGGGGTGGGACAGACATGTGGGTAATGAGGGACTGTAGGATTTTATTTTGAGTTGGCACCTATGACAGAGTCTTTCCTGTTGTCTATGATACATCAACCTAGTTAGGAATCCATTTACATGGGTGGAGTTTAGTCCTAGCTCAGGGGTGACCCACTGCTGAGAATGATGAGTAGTGTATTCTAAGGCTGGGAGGTTCATGGAAGATTTGCACGCAGTTGGTGATATTGTTACCAATATTAGTGTCAATTGTGTGATAAATTACATGCTACATTATTATTTACGTGTTTATTTTTATGGGTTTATCCTATGTGCGGTTTATAATTGTCTTTATATTTATGGTATTGCCTGTATATATTGCATGTTTATATTTATTGTTATTTCAATATGAATCCGTGCATTTACATAATGTATTTGTGTTTTTACGTTGTATATATAAAGTTCCACAAGAGCTTTGTGTGTATATGTTTTAATTGCATACATCTCGAAAAATTTATGTGGCATAGATCAGTTGGATGCTGGGTATGTCACAGTATGGTATCAGAGAATGAAAGCGTTTTCTGGAGTAGCATGGTCCAACCTGGGTGGTCAGGGATGCTACATAAGGTATGATTTAATATATCTAATATATACACATATATTGATTTAATATTGATAGAATTATTGACTTGTATTGGTATATTGTATAAATTAGTGTTCAAGTTTAACTATGCCATTTTCTAGTATGTCAGTATATGTTGTAGGAGACATTTCTTAATTATGAAAAAAAACACATTCATTTATTTTCTAGTACATATATTTTGTCGGGTTTTGGGGAATTGAGAGTGACATGAGAGGGGGGGGACATATGAGCTTCCACCTTCATGTGGTTATCCCTGTTCAATAGAGAATATTAAACAATTCTCGAAGAGAAGCTCTGCAAGGTTAATGCACAACTATGCTTATTTCACATAGTTCTTTATTATATAATATTTAATAACTCAAAAATAATGCACGCCTAGTCATGTACTTGAAATTGACACATATAAATGACATGTGAATGGGGCCAACATTGGAATTTTTTCAATTTGTGCTTGTATGGACTGAAATTTGACATGGTTAGACTAGGCACATGCATTGATGGTATGCGAGGGTTTTCAGACTCAAACATGACTCACACAAACAATTTGACAATCAAACAACGAGCCTATAGAATAATTAATGTGAACGGGGCCAATGTTGAATTGTTTTTCAATTTGTGCTTGTATGTATTGAAATTTCATGACATGTTAGGACAACACACATGCATTGATGGTATGGGAGGATTTCTAGACTAAAAACTGAATCAAACAAAGAATTCAAAAACCAAATATTCTTTGGTTATTCTGTTAAAACCAAAAAATAAGGCACACCTGCTCATGTACTTGACCTTGCGTATAAGTGACATGTGAATGGGGCCAATGTTGAAATTTTTTCAATTTGTGCTTGTATGGACTAGAATTTGACATGGTTAGAATAGACACATGCAATGATAGTATGGGAGGGTTTTTAGACTCAAACATGAATCACACAAACAATTTCACAATCAAACAACAATCCTATAGAATAATTAATGTGAAGGATGACAAGGCCAATTTTTTGGGTGGCATCGCCTGCTCATGTACTTGAAACCGATGCATATAAATGACATGTGAATGGGGCCAATAATGCAATTTTTTCAATTTGTGCTTGTATGGACTGGAATTTGACATGATTAGACTAGACACATGCATTGACAGTATGAGAGGGTTTTCAGACTTAAACATGACTCACACAAACAATTCGACAATCAAACAACAAGCCTATATAATAATTAATGTGAATGGGGCCAATGCTGATTTTTTTTACAATTTGTGCTTGTATGGACTGAAATTTCATGACATGTTATGACAACACACATGCATTGGTGGTATGGGAGGGTTTTTGGACTCAAACATGACTCAAATAAAGAATTTGACAATTGAATATTCTTTGGTTATTCTATCAAAACCCAAAAATAAGGCGCGCCTGCTCATGTACTTGACCCTACTTATAAGTGACATGTGAATGGGGACAACATTGGAAATTTTTCAATTTGTGCTTGTATGGACTGAAATTTGATATGGTTAGACTAGACACATGCATTGGCGATATGGGAGGGTTCCCGAACTCAAACATGAATTGCATAAACAATTCGAAAATAAAACAACAAGCCTAGTTTTTATCACCATTAAAAAAATGTAGTTTATAAGTGCTTGGAGGAGGGGGTATCTTCAAATGCATACAATGGATAAGCAAAGGAAATGGATGAGGTAATTTCATCTAATGAAATATTGGTATGATATTATGTACTACTCTACCTCCAAAATTACTCAATTTAAAGCGCAATATGGTTATGAACCCCATTCACCAAAGAATTGGGTCATTAAGAATGCAAGTATAAACTATTATTAATCTCTTTTAAAATAAAATTGACTACCATAGGTTAACTCTCTCTCCTTTTGTGGAGAAATAAATAGTTAAAATAAGCTACCCTAATGCAATCAGTTTTGCAATATGGTCTAAATATGCATGAGATGATATGATTTTGGCCTCATGAATGAGCAATATACCTGGAATGATCAGTAAACGTCATCATCGTAACTTTCATCATCATAAATTTCATCATTGTTTTCATAGTATTGCAACAATGAAGTTTAAATGAACATGATGTTCGCCATTGTTATAACATCTTCGTAAAAAATTGTTTGAAAACATGGGACTTTGGTGGAAAGAAGAAGAGGCTAGATGACATTTTGTATTAAATAACGATTTTGTACTAATATTCTTTATGGAGAAAAAAAGTACTTAGATGAGAGAAAAAAACAAAGACACGACACAACTAATGAAGCTTGTGCAATTTATCAAGTTCTTATTTTTTGATGTTATTGCATGCCCTTGCATTACTAGATGCGGGGACGTGCGTCTCGAACAAATTTTAAAAGAAACAACTAAAAAACCATTGTATTAGGACTAGACATGGGAAATAGTGACCTATGAATGGGGATTAGAGTCCATGCATGTGGATTTGAACGATGTTACATGGTTTGCAAGGAGTGTATGGATTATATAGGGCTTATATGGTGCAATTTAGTGTACTCTATAAGAATGATCTCTATTCCAAACCTCAAAATGGATAGTACCATATCTTCTTCATAAGAAAAATATTCTTTGTATGTTGCCTTTGTGGTGGCTCAAGCCCTCACACATGATGCATGACAGTGAAATGTAACACTTTGAATATTGAATGATAGTACTATGTCACATGCAAATTCTAAATTGACTTAGCTAGCAAATGAACTTTGAAAATCCCTTATGGCCCAAACATCATTTGATTGGTAGAATCTTGATAGATTTCAAGACTCTTATCTCTACAAGGAATGTTTCATTGGTAGGATATTGGTATATTTCAATATTCTTATCTCTTATCTCTTATCTCAAATGTAGTTGTGTTAGAACAATTATTCCTTATGTAGGGATTATATGGTGCAATGGAGTGTAGTCTATAAGAAAAAATTCTATGCCAAACCTCAAAATGGATAGTACCATATCTTATTCATAAGACAAATATTCTTTGTATGTTTCCTATGTGGTGTCTCAAGCCCTCACACATGATGTATGAGCACCAAAGATAAATAATATAACCTAAGGTCACCCTCCATTAATTTTATCCCTTGATTATGGATTAGGCCATGAGAACCATCCCTAGAGCACCAAACAGTCTATAATATCCATGGTCCATGAAATTAGGGTTCATGAGCCATGCATTGGACCATAAGCCAACATGAAATCCCTACATGGGAATTTTTTTTCTTGTAAGTGGGATATGGTGGCCATTTTGAGATTTGTAACATCATGGATGTTGCTTTGGGCCTAGTCCTTGGCCTACATAGGGGATATTTATCTTATAAGTGAGATATGGTCACCATATTGAGGATTGGTGCATTGGGGATGGCTCTTGGTGCCCATGTAATAGTTGAAAGCCAAAAGATAGGGTCTAAGGTCATAAAATTTGTCTCTAAAATCTCATGGACATGTGTGGTCCCTTAGGCCATCACACATTCTCTAAATAGGGAATATATGGTTCATGAGTTCAATATGGTGTTCGTTTTAATGTGTTAGATTTTGGGTACAAATGTAGTAGTGCTTGCACCTAACCCCACCCATTTTTGTGAGAAAAAGTGCACACAAACACAAGCATGCCAATAGAGAGATTTAAACATTGGTGTGGGAAATATGTAGAACAATTGAGAATATACTCATAGAAAACAAAGAAAAATGTCCAATTGACCATGAATGTGCATTTGAGAAAAAAATGGTTTACACAGATGAATTGATTATGGTAATACCCATGAAATTGTTCTTGCATGGTTATATCTTGCAATGCTTGACAATCATTGGGAATCCATGGCTCCATTGTGTATATAACTTGAGGATGCATGCCACTCACATAATGAAAAATGAAATGCTAACAAGGGCCAAATAATTTGTCATCATACGCTACCCACTCTATAAGTCTTTTGGTCTCAAGTCACCAATTTACAAGGAGGAACCATTTGCAGAGAATAGATTATTGATTGTTGTTCCAATACCGATTGCTGTCAATTTATCGCTTATGGATTATTTTCATTAAGTTTACATTTGTTGTTCCTTTCATTTAATTCATATTTGTTGTTCCTTATTAAATCTCAGTAGATCATTGTTCCTTTCCAATAGTTTAATTAATCATTGAGAGATTGATTCATTAGTGTTGTTGTAGATTAAATTACTGTTTCTTGAATAGATGAATGAGTTCAGTAATTAATTGATGTTTTGTTTCATGGTGTGTTATTGCCTAGAATATATTTTCTATTGATTGAGTTATTAGTTTCAGAGTTTGTAGTTAATGTGTGAAGAACTTGATTATTTCAGTAATTTAGATAGACTTAGATTTGTTGTAACTGAACTACCTACATGATTTAAACCTCTACAACTTATCTGCATAGATTTTTCTGAAAATCTTGAGAGAAAAGACAAATCCTCAGTTGATAAAATTAATGTCAGAATAAGGTTGTTTTTAGGACATCTTTAGAGCCCAACATTTTGGTGTCGTTGCTGGGGAGATTTTCAAGGACAATATAGGTTGCATCTTTGAAAGTATGAGGTATTGAAAATGAAAGGTAAGAACCTATGCATGCAACAAGTAAAATGATTGTGCCAAGGCCTACCTTCAGCTGATGCATAGAGGTTACATAGGTGCATATAAGTTGCATCGGTGTGTATGACTGAGAAGAAAGAACTTGAAAAACAAAAACCCTTACTGAAAAATACAAAATCCCAAGGCCCCGTGCCCCCTGGAAGGAGCACTTTTATAGACAAAATTATCCAAAAAGTTGAATCTCAAGCCTCGGTTGGACCTTGAAAAGGTTCTACCCAAGTCCCTCAAGCAACAAATTCACCAACTTCAGCTCATGCTGAGGTTCATAGTGGAACTAAAGGAACTGAACAGAGTTTCCAAAATACACATACTCCACTTTTCAGTCCTTTAGGCAAGGGGAATTCTTGTAATTTGAAAGAAGGAGAAGGGGATACCAATGGAATTGCTGAGGCAAACCCACAACCAAATGAACCTGGAGCTCTTGTGATTCTAGCAGGAGAAGGAACACTTGAAATCCAAAACATAGGTAGCGCGGCCAAATATCCTAAGGGTCTAAGTAATCATCCACCCCAAGTAGAGCATTCAGACCAAGAAATCCCTGAAGGATATTGGCACATTTTCGACCAAATGACACAGAAAAATCAGCCGCAACCCTAGATTTCCACTTTGGAATATCCTATAGTTGATCTAGTTGTTAATGCTCCAATGAGATCCATTCCACTACAAAATCTTCCAACCTTCAATGAATTGATCTCAAAGGAACCTGACGTGTTCTTATTTGAATTTGATGTCATGTGTACAGGATATGACTATACCTCTGAACCCCAGAAACTAAGGCTATTTCCTTCCACTTTGAAAGGGAAAGCTTTACGATGGTTTATGGGACTAGGGGGAGGAACTATAAATTCATGGGATGAAATGAAACAAGCCTTCCTTACGAAATATAAAGACTATTGTAGAACTCGGGATTTAAAGGATGGAATCTTTAAAATGGTTGCAAAATAAAATGAAACACTAGAAGAATATGTTGAAATATTTCAATATAACCATGGATGATTTTAAGGATGGAAATTTATTTTAAAATGTAGAAACCTTGGCGAATATTACTAATCCTTCATATGTCAAGTATAAATGTTTGGCGATATTTTTTTAAAAATATTCAAATTTATAAGTATTTTATATAGTTTTTATAAACTTTTGGCGATTTTTAAGGTAAAATAATTTTATCCTATAGAATTTGGGCGAATTATTTTTAAAATAGCGAATCTCATTTTTGGAAAAACCATGGAAAATTAGCCCATGAGAGAAATTTAGCCCCTAAAATCATCTATGAATATAACCTGTAGAGATCACCTTACGGTACACTACCAGGTGAGGTACTTAAAGCCACTCTAATAAAAGGAATGAAGGATGAATGGGTAGAGACATTAAATTTGATGGGAAAAGGAGATATTTATCAAGAAACGTATGATGAAATTGTCCAATTGTGTATCGGCTGTTCATGCGGTAGTACACGAACTAGATCGGGAATAAGAGGCCCCATCACCAGAAGTAGCAACATTACCAATGGAAGTGTCACCCGAGAAAAAATTGGTAATCTTTTGGAAAATTTTAAAAATGACGTTTTGGGTACTTTAACTATGCAATTGGATGTTCTGTAGGCTAAATAGAGACAAGCGGAGGCAGAATGGTCATTGGGTATATTTTTTCCATGGTGCAGGAAGAAAAAAAATCCAAGGGAGTGTCCCTTGGACATGGTTTGAACCTGCGCTATATGTGCTAAATATCATGCGACATAACAATTCCCATCACTCCTAGGACTAAAGTCCGTATTTAAAGAAGAAGAAGAGTAAAAAAAACCGATATATCTGATGGCTTAGCGTCGCCAATGGCAGGCTCGTCCCCCAGGTACTCTACAAGATCCTTCTTCTTTCTTTCTTGGACAATATAATCAACAACATAATTATGGAAATACATGGCAAGTCCAACCATTTGTTAACCCCACCTGGTAGTCCCAACAATATCCTATTGCACCCTGGTCAAATCAACTGGTTCCCACTCCAACTTGGCATAACTTTCAATACTCTACCCCATTTTGGCATAATTCAAATAACAACCCTTATCCTTCACAATGTACTAGCATAGCCGCCCAAGCCCCCAATTGGACTCAAAACTGGTAGCACCCCATGGGACTAACCAATCAACCTATGGGAATGGTTCCTCAAGGTCAAACCAATTTACAATCTCCACTCCAATTGCCCCAAAATCCCCAACCTCAAATGCACCCTCAACCACCAGCTCAACCTAACCTGAATCCTAATAATAGACCAATCTAGCTCATGCAACTTCTTGAGAATTTAGAAGGTGAAACAGACTCTGTAGAGTGCAACAAACTTCGGTTAATATCAAGGCGTGTAATTTCTCTCAAGGAAAGTAGCATTCATCAAGAACGGGAGAATGAGAATGATAGAAAACCAACAATAAAATTGTCGATTGTGGTTATAACAAAAGAAGCAGAACATGGGGAAAATACAGTCGAGCAACAAAATCCTGATAAATATGAAATCTCTCCTCCCCCGTTTCCCGAAAGGATAATGATAGAAAAACCAACTGTATATCCCAAATTTGATATCACTGGGGAACTAAAAAATCTATGTGTTAAAATTTCACTCCTACAGGATTTACAAGATATTTCTATTTATGCGAAAACAATTAAAGAATTATGTGGAAAAAAACCTGGAAGGAAAATTAAGAATCCATCAACTGTTCATGTGGTAGGAATTTTATCCGATCTTATTCTAGGAAAATAGGAGCCAGTCAAATACACATACCTAGGAAATCTCGTGGTAACAGTTCAGATACATGGTTTTTTTTTTCCATATACACTGGTGGATTTGGGAGCAACCATCAATATTCTGACCAGTGAGCCCTATAATGTCCTGGGTATCACCTCCTTCGAACCTACTTCAACTAAGTTATAATTGGATGATATATCGGTGGTTAAACTAATAGGGACATTACAAGACATCGCAGTCTCAGTCGACTCTTGGGAGTACCCAACTGATTTCTTAGTTATCAACCTAAGAAGTAGACTAGATGGACACCCGTTAATATTAGGGCGACCATGGCTAGCAACAAAAGATGCATGCATAGGATGTCACAAAGGCAACATTATGATTTCTAGAGGAAGTGCTATAAATAATCTTATCTTGTATTCTCTAGCTAAACCATGTCTTCCTGCCATACATCAACAGTTGCAACCACCTAGATATCCGGAAGAAAACCTACGCCCTCCTCTCACACTAGAAGAAGCTCTTGGTCTCAAAAACCAACTAGAAGATGATGTGATCAACAACTTCATTAAAAATTCAACTGTTATAGGAAACCCAACATGTCAAATGATAAAATCTATTTTAGATAATGAAGCACATGGAGATCCTTTGGAAGCATTGACGGAGCAACAAATTCCCACTACCGTTGTCCATAACATCACTGTAGTTGAAATCACACCAGGAAGATTTCTGAATATTAACGCCAATTTGAATGACCAACAAAAGAAAAAATTAATCCAGATCCTTTCTAAATACCAATAGGATTTTTCCTTGGAGTGTCCCAACATGAAGGGCATTGATCCCCAACTATGTACACATCATATCTATATCGAAAAAGATACCCAACCCATCCGACAACCCCAATGAAGATTAAACCCTCATCTCAGGGACATTGTCAATGAAGAATTACATAAACTGTTGGATGTAGATTTCATATATCCTATTTCATACATCCAGTGGGTCTCCCCACAGGTAATTATCCCTAAAAATAATGGTAAGTGGAAAATCTATGTAGAATACAAAGAACTCAATAAAGCTACCTAGAAGGACCATTTTCCCCTACCTTTTATTGATAAGGTCCTTGACACTTTAGCAGGGAAGCAATTTTTCTCCTTCCTAGATGGAATTAGTGGTTATAATGAGATTCATATTGCTTTGGAAGACCAGGATAAAACTACATTTACATGTCCTTGGGGTACCTTCACATATCAAGTATTTCCCTTTGGGTTATGTAATGTGCCAACTACATTCCAAAGATCTATTTTAAGCATATTTTTTGATTTAATTAATGAAGGACTTGAAGTTTACATGGACGATTTTGCCCCTTATGGAACTGACTTTGATCAAGCTTTAATCAATCTAGAAAAGGTACTGGAACGATGCATTGCTACCATGCTATGTTTGAGTCATGAGAAATTTCATATGATGATCACTGAAGGTGTGGTACTAGGAAACTATGTTTCCACAGATGGAATCAAGGTAGACCCAACAAAGATAGAGGTAATCCTTAAACTGCCTACACCTCGTACACAAACTGAGGTACATAGTTTCCTTGGCTGTGCAGGATATTATCGCAGATTCATAGACATTTTTTCAAGAATAGTTGCACCTTTACATGCTTTAACTGGTAATGTGGAATTTCAATGGTCTGATAAGTGTGATGTTGCATTTGCAGAGCTTAAAAGGTTAATTTCAACAACACTAGTGCTGAGAGGACCACACTGGAAGCTACCATTTCACATCTCTTCAGACGCATCGGATTTTGATATAGGAACCATCCTTGGATAGGAAGAAGACAAGAAACTTTATGTTATTTACTTTATTAGAAAAAATCTTACCCTTGCTGAATTAAATTACAGAGTAACATAAAAAGAATTTTTAGTTTCTATACACGCTATTAATAAATTTCGACACTACATAACATGTTATCCAGTGTTTCTGTATACTGACCACTCTGCCATTAGATATTTATCCAACAAGCCAATTACTAATGGATGGGTTACTCGGTGGTTGTTTCTATTGCAGGAATTCAACATCACCATTAAGGATTGGCTGGGAAGAGAAAATTTGTTGCAAATTTTTTGTCTCGTATACCCAAGACAGATAACTCTTTGACATCCAAAGACCAATTTCCAGATGGACATTTCTTCATTGTGACTATTTAGATGCCCTGGTACACTGATGTGGTGAATCATCTGGCAGTTGGGAAATTTCCATCACACCTGTCATCAAGAGAAAGAAAATTGATTGTTCAACGCAGTGCATGGTTCACCTAGATTGGTGGATATCTTTTGCACACAGAGTCTGATCTTCAGATACGAAGATGTATCAGAGAGGATACAATTCATGATCTCTTGAAGGCGTGTCATGATGAGCCTTGTGGTGGACATTTTGCAGACTGCGGAACTGGGCATAAGGTTTTACAGATGGATTATTATTGGCCCTCGATATTTAAAGATGCAAAGAAGTATGTCTAGGCCTGTGATAACTGTCAGAGGATGGGCTGACCAGGCCAAGCTGATGAAATTCCCCTGCAACCAAAAGTGGTGGTGGAACCTTTAGAGAGATGGGAACTAGATGTTTTTGGCCCCTTTAACCCAAAATCAAACCAAAAATCTTATATACTAGTTGCAATTGACTATATGACCAAGTGGGTAGAAGCAGTAGCCTTGCCAAATGAAACTAAGGGAGTAGTCATTAAATTTCTCTTTGAACTATTTGTACATTATGGATTACCGAGGGAAGTAATCACAGATGGAGGGTTTCAATTTACAACACATAAAATCTCAACCACTTTGCGTAATTATCACATTAAACATAGGGTTACCTCCCCATACCACCGCTATAAAAATGAACAAGTGTAAAATACCAATAAAGTCTCGGAGGAAATCTTGACAAAAACAGTCTCAACAAACCATCAAAATTGGGCAGTTGAGCTTCCAAATTCCTTATGGGCCTATCACACAACATGGCGTAACACTATTGGCTACTCTCCTTATCACCTAGTATTTGGCAAAGAGCCTATGTTTCTAATTGAATTTGAGATCAAGACTCTAAAAATGGCCCAGGAAATTGGAGTGGATCTTATGGAAGCACACACATAGTGCTTAGAGCATCTCAATGAGTTAGATGAAGCACACTTGTTTTCCCTTCAATGCACAACTATTATTCAACAACTGCGAGCTAGGTGGCACAACAAACATATCAAGAAGAAATCCTTCCAGAAAGGTGATTGGGCGCTTCTCTATGATTCCAGATTTCAGGATTTTCCTGGGAAGTTGCAAACAAGGTGGCTAGGAATGTATGAAATCACAAAATTCCATGATAATGGAACTATCACTTTAGTTACCATCAACGAGTATGGTTCTCCTTATGGACATTGGCTACAACTCTACAATCAAGTGCTTTCAAAAGAATCATTTTTCCAAGAAGTAAGTAATGATCCTACTATCCAGATTTTAGCTAGCTGGGAAGGTAACCAACAACTTCAAATCCATGAATTTTTGTTTTTTCAAACACTGTACATATTGTATATATTTTTCTTTGAAGATTTGAATGAGATTTTTTAAGTTTTTTCGTTTTCTAGGGAAGTCACTATAAAGAGATTGGAAAACAAAGACTAGAAAGGATGTGAAATATGAATGTAATGAAATATAATTAGCACTCTTTTCTGTTCCTTATTCAAACTCCAAATTTCTCTTGTTTCACTTTGAAAAATCCATAGAATATAAACCTTGTTTTTTACAAGAGATGAATATGTCATGTTTCGCAACAAAATTCGAGTGACTGCACTAAATAATGCGCAGATGTGACTGTAGTAAATAGAAATGAATGCATGACACTGTAAACCATCCAATACATTGGATTCCCCTGATCATTGAACACACCTACTCGTAAAATTAAATGAATTCAATTGATGACTAGTCAATCCTAGATTCGCTAAAGAAAAAATTTCTGCGGGAGGTATCGAATTACTTAATTAGATGGTTAAATTTGAACATCATCATCATCTTCCTTGAATGTAATAGCTTTCGTTCCCTTTGTTGTGATTGTTGTTACCTTTGTAGGCAATGCTTCTCATTTGAATGCAACAACTGATGTTCCTTTTGTTGCGATTGTTGTTCCCTTTGTGGGTGGTGTCATTCATTCGAACATAACAGTTGTCGTTCCCTTTGTTGTGATTGTTGTTCCATTTGCAAGTAGTGTCTTTTATTCGAACATAACAAATGTCATTCAATTTGTTGCGATTGTTGTTCCCTTTGGGGGTAATGATGATCATTCGAAAGAAACAATTGTTGTTCCTTTTGCGGTTATTCTTGTTGTTGTTCCTTTCCCTTGGGAGTAACAATTTTTGTTTCCACCAACAACACGTGTTGTTTTTATGACTACTTCTGATACGTTTAGCTACTCCTTTGGGTATGAACTTCACTAACTAATTTTCAACAACATCACTCCTAATTATCATGACACCGATTTCTGATTTTCTTTTTGAAGAATATCTAGTGTACCTTATCAAATCGTTTATGGATTGATTCTTCCGAATTATATTAATATTGTTCATAATCCATAACCACCATAATTCATTTATTTTCCCTATATATACATATACTTGAATGATAATTTTCCTTCACATCATAATAAGGAGTTTAAGGAAAATTTTTACTTGGCATTCTCACACTTCTTATGCCATCCCACACTCTTAAGGAGTAGATGAGCCTCCCTTAATAAAGCCTATAAAAAAAATTTCAATAAATAAATATAAATATAAATATAATAAAAGAAAAAATCTTCTCTCAAAAAGGATAGGGGGTCTCATCATGAGCCAACCTACCACGATCATAAGAGATTAACATAAGTGACATTCCCACTATGGCTACCACACCAGGGAAATGGCCTTTGGAATTTAAGGTCAAAGGACAAGAGGTCTCATCATGAGTCGGCTTGTTCACTTTGTTATGATCTGGTGAGTGGCATTGTTGTTATCTAGCTACCAAACAAGGATAGTGGCTTTTTTGGGAAAATACTATTCAAAATATTTATTGAGGATACTGACTTTGGGTTAAATGGAAACCATATCGAGGTTATGAACGCCTGCTGGAAGCAGTGGCTCTGCCTATGGTATTGAAGTTTATCTTAATTCACTAAGTTTTTATCGTGTTCATAGACTTCCTTTCTTAAAAAGGAGGCTATCATTCTTGCTATATTCAACACAAGGGAGGATAACAAAATTATGACATTTGGCATATTTATAAAACGTTGAAATATTAGGAATATTCAGAATTTCTTCCTTAACACTTTGAATAATGGTATTTGGGCTTGCACTTTCCACAAAATATGTGATTTTCGTTCATGATTGACATTAAGTTGCTTTGAAAATTATTAACGGTTGTTCTCCTAACGACGATGGCGTAATAATTATCCCTCACTTGACTAACCGTCATTATTACGTTCACACATACCATCGGTCGAGGTCAAACTTTCACTCATCAATGTTAGTTATGTGTTATATTCTTTGCATGTGTGTGTGTGGGCGCGTCAGGTTCAACAAATGCATCCGACGATCCTAGATTTTGCTATTTTTAGTGGTTTTACTAAATTAATCTCGGATTAAGGGATTAGGGTTTTGGTATCTACAAAATACCTAAAAACATTGTATATATTATATGGTGAATGGTGAATTTCGATAATGAATATAAGAAAGGTTTTTTTCGGTATAAAATATCTCTGTACTCTGTGTATGAGCCATTGATTAAATTCTGTTTTGCTTAAGAATCTATATGCATTGCTTTACTTCACAGGTTTAAAACTTACAATCGGGGGGTGGACATTCCGCATGATTATCGATAATCCATAATGATTACAGATGACGGGAAATTATGTAATTATTTTATATACCATTGTTGTTATGTAATTTTTACCATTTCCAGTAACTTTCTTTTACAGGCTGGTCTAACAAGTTTTACAGGTGGGAACAATAGTTGTGTTGATTCTATTACAGAATATATGGGTGGACGAAGTATTCGTCGTGAGCCTACACTGCTACGAGTGACTGATCAGGCGAGGGAAATTCTACATCATTTAGGGTGGACACAATATTTTAACAGACTGCAAGGATTTGATATAAATGTTGCACTAACATTCTTCCAAAATCTACAGGGGGGAGTCTCAACAATTCAAGGCATACAAATACTAGTCACTGATGCCATTATAGTCTAGGTAATAGGCTTTCCAAATGAAGGAACAAATTGGACTGGTAAATAAACAACACTCCAGGAAGCTGTGGAATCCTTTGCAGAACCAGGGGATGAATTCGACAACAAAGGAAAAGGCCTCAACCCTACTTCTCTTAGTGAACCTTGGAGGGAGCTAGCAGGTGTGGTGAAAATATACATTACATGCAACAGACGATATGACATGGTGAGAACTCACCACCTCAAGCTGTTATCAGTGTTAAAACAATGATTAGTATTAAATATACCATTCTTTTTGAATATAATTCTACATGATGTCGTTGGAAGAACTTAAAAAGATAAATACCCTGCTAACATAATCAGTCATCATGGGTTAGTAAAATTGATAGTAGACAGAGCCTTAAATCATACACAAATAATGTGGGGGGACCTAATTGAGCTCAATAGACCCTTGAAAATTGAGCAACCAGAATTCCACCATGAAATTCCTCCACAAGGAATTGAGGTAGTCCAACCAGAGGGAGATAGTGCCCAAATAGAAATACTAACCACCCAACTTAAAATGGAAACATTACTTATTCAGTTGGCAGAAACTCAGAGCATGCAGGAAGAAACATCAAAAAGGAAAAGAAAAATAACAACTTATGTTCCTAAAACCCCCTCTGTTAAAAGAAGAAAGGGTAGAGAGACAATACAACCCGAAATCACTCAAGAGACCTTGAAAACAGAAGATCCATCACATGAAAACCCTGTAGGGAAGCAGGATGATTTCTTCGGAAGTTATTAAGAGGAGATGGCCCAAGTATTGGGAAATTTGGGAATATCACTTACTGAAGATACAGACGGGCCAGAAGAACCCCAAGCTCCAACCTCTCCTCCTTCAAACTCTGTCTTTGATCTTCCTAATATGGAGATGCCATCCTCTCCTATGAGGAAATCTACTGATGTAGCAGAACATCCAGAGCCTCATCTCAAAGAGAACATTCCTTTAGAGAAACAAGAGCACCCAGAGGATAGAGGGAATGAATTTCAAATTGATCCAGATAGGGAAGACCTTGAAATTCCCCTTGGATATAAAGAAACAAAAGAAAAGAAAATAAAAGAATCAGAAAAGTGGAACATGAAAACAAGACATTGAGGAAGAGGGTCAAGAAAATAAAGGTACTAAAACAAAAAGTTGGCAGATTGAAGGAAAAAATTAGACAACTTAAGAAGCAACTGGAATAGTCTGACAAAACCAATAAGAAGAATAAATCTAGGAGGGTTAGAATACAGGGAAGAAATTCACTTCCTAGAAGGGAAATTCACACTAACTCTGTTGAAACACAAACAAATTTTCCTGCTCTCTTGGAATCAGTTGAAACAAAAACTCAAACAAATGCTCTAGTAATAGGAGAAAAAGTTGTTCAGACTAAAAAGTTGCTTCATTGCCTTGAACATGGTGCCATTATTAGAACATTGGAAGAAGAATTGGAAAAATCCCAATAGACCCTAACCCAATGCCAAAATGAAATGGTGAAAATAACAGAGAATCAAAAAGTTGTCAGACAACTCCGAGCCATGTCAACAGCTGAAAATGAAACCTTTGTTGATCTCAATAGAGAAAAAGAAAAGTTAAAGAAGGTGCATGGTCAGCTTGATGGAGCTTTGGAGCAAATCAAAAGTATTTTCTCTATTTATTCTGATATATTATCTTGCAGGGCCCCTGCTACTAATTATGCCCTATTTTTATTGGAACATTATCTGTTATCAAAAGTGAAATCCATTAGGGAAGGAACACCTTTTGAGTTTACCACTGTCTTTGATTTTTGTTTCATGTTTCAAACAACAAGAGGATGTAGTAAAATACTTTTTGTGTGAATTATATCTTCATAATTTCATTCTAGAAGAAAACAAAGATGAGAACCCCAATCCATTCATTGGGGATATCAAGTTTCAAGACTTTTTATCTTTTTCCAAAAATCAACTTAGATGGGCCAAGGCACATAAGGTATTCATGAAAATAGAAAATGGGCTAGACCTATGGGTCAGAGGAGAACATTCTAAACCCTTTTACACCATTATGAAACATAGAGCATTTATGAAGAGGGAGAAGGTTGTGGAATCTTTAGCTCCCATCCATAGACATGTTGTACATTCAGGGCTGTAGTATTTTGGAGAAATTAAAGAAGAAGACCTTTTTGTTGCCAAATTAAGATGGAGTGTTTCTTCAAATGAAATCAAGAACATGGAACCATTTGGTTTTAGGAGTTTTCAAGCAGCTACTCTTAGATTAGAAAGGTATGCCAAAATGATCATGGAAGAAGGGCCTTCCTGGATTGGATGCAGGTACAATCCCCCCATTATTTGGTATTCTCCATAGGGTTATCATAGTGTTTATGAAATCCATAAAAAAAAGGAAGAAGTTGCTTTTGAAGAACTTAAATTTAAGCATGGTTTCCTAAGGTTTAGAGAAGAGACCTCTCCACCCTACAGTCTCACTGCCTTGCACATGAACTCTCTTGTTGCATGAGGACATGCAAAAAGGTAAGCTGGGGGGTATGTTGGGGTAAGAAAAAGGTATTAATATTGTCCTTGTTACTTTGGTTTATGATACATTCTTTGTTTAATTTTCTATTAGTTTGAAGTAATTAGGGAATAAAATGATTAAAAAGCTCTTAGTAAATAATATTAAATGATATTAGATATTTTCTAAGCTTTGGTTTGAATTGTTTTGATTTTATGCAGAAATGGACAATTGTTGTTAACTGAGGATAGTCAAGAAGATCATGAAGATGCACAGACTATTGAAGATCAAAGAAATTAGGCACAAAATGGTTCAAAGGAAGATTGATTTTTATCCTACAATCTTCATAAATAGTAAAATCAATCTTGAGGATCTCTCGATCCTCAGGATGGATTAATTTACTTGTCTTATTGTAATATATAAAGAGAGTGAACGATAGAGAGAGATACCAGAATTCAGATATCTTAATTGTTGACACTCTATACACCAATCTTATTGTAAATGACTTATCAATTATGGAATTAATGGAAGCTTCAAGCATTTTGATCATTTCCATGTACTAAGTTTTTCATAACAATATCTTCTGAATACAGTGGGCCCAATCGATAGGAGCTACTGTCTTATCTGTAATCTTATCGATTCTGTTATACATATGTGATTCGATATTTCCTTCAACAGTTAGAAGAGATTCATTAATGTGTTGTTTTTATTATGAATTGGTTGTGTTATTACATTTGCAGAGAATAGATTATCGATTGTTGTTCCAATACTGATTGCTGTCAATTTATCGCTTATGGATTCTTTTCATTAAGTTTACATTTGTTGTTCCTTTCGTTTAATTCTCATTTGTTGTTCCTTCTTAAATCTCAGTAGATCATTGTTCCTTTTAAATAGGTTAATCAATCATTGAGAGATTGATTCATTAGTGTTGTAGTAGATTAAATTAGTGTTTATTGAATAGATGATTGAGTTCAGTAATTTATTGATGTTTTGTTTCATGGTGTGTTATTGCCCAGAATATATTTTCTGTTGATTGAGTTATTAGTTTTAGAGTTTTTAGTTAATGTGTGAAGAACTTGATTATTGCAGTAATTTAGATAGACTCAGATTTGTTGTAACTGAACTACCTACACAATTTAAACCTCTACAACTTACCTGCATAGTTTTTGTTGACAATATTGAGAGAAAAGACAAATCCTCGGTTGATAAAATTAATGTCAGACTAAGGTTTTTTTAAGGATATATTTAGAGACCAACATAAGGATGGAACACTCAAGTTTTTCATAGACAATAGACAACTCAATAAGATGACCATTAAGAATAAGTATCCTTTTCCAAGGATCGATGACTTGTTTGACCAATTAAGGGGTGCTAAAATTTTCTCCAAGATTGAATTGAGGTCTTGATACCATCAAGTCCGAATTAAGGATGAAAACATCCATAGGAAAACATTTAGGACAAGATATGGGCACTATGAATTTGTGGTGGTGCCATTTGGGCTTACCAATGCACCAATCACTTTTATGTGCTTAATAAAAAATGTACTCAGTAAGTTCTTGGACATACTCATGTTGGTTTTAATTGATTATATCCTAATATATTCTAAGAGTAGGGAATAGCATGAAGAACATCTCAAGTTAGTGCTTCAAGTGCTAAGAGAACATCATTTCTATGCTAAGTTAGTAAGTGTGGCTTTTTCCAAAAACAAGTCGATTACTTATTTCATGTTATTTCTGAAGAAGGAGTGGCATTTGATCCTGACAAGATCAAATCCATTATGGATTTTCCTAACCCAAAATATGTCTTTCATATGAGATCCTTTATGGGCCTAGAAGGATACTATAGAAGGTTCATAAATGGATTTTCCAAGATTGGTTGCCCAATCACCTCCCTTCAAGAAAAGGGAGTTAAATTCATTTGGACATCATAATGTGAAGAGAGATTCCAACAGATGAAATACCTTCTAACCAATGCATCTATGTTGAATATTGAAGACCCAAAAAAGGACTTCCTTGTGTACATATATGCCTGCAAGGAAGGGCCCTGAAGAGTCCTTATGCAAGAAGGACATGTGATTTTCTATGAATCCAGAAAATTGAATGAAAATGAAATCAATTATGTGACCCATGATTTTGTTAATTTTTCAATAGTTAAGGTTAAGCATGAATTTAATTCCATTTTTAGCATTTAACCACAACCATAAATTTTGCAACAACCAAGATCACAAGAAGAAGCACCATGCACAAGAACACAAGAAGTATCCTGGGAAACCCTTCTCAACAAGGGAAGAAATCCCAACCAAATCCTTTGCTATAATTCTCAAGAGAAATACCTTCACCACCAAGATAAAACCTCACACACAAGAGGGTGCTCAAACCCTAGAAGACTAGGGCCCAAGAGAGGTGCACACTTTTCCCAAGAAGGTGTACTTTCTTAAATTTACAAACTCACTTGAAAGATATGTTTTCTCAATGGAGAATTTACCTTTACTTATACTAACCTAAACCTGTCAACAAAAGTGTATATTGGTACAACATGGACGACCTCACTAGCTTATAATATAATTAATATTAACTAGATTAATTATATTTTACATTAATTACCAGTCACATTAAGGTGGGGCCGACCTGTACCCTTTACATTACAATTAGGGTTACATGCAGGTATGACTCTTAGACAATATAGCAAAGGATCTAATACACCCACTAGTGATCATACACTAGGGTCACATCCATATGGATGCCCATATCTCTGGTTCACTGCATTACACATAAGAACCAGATCTTCACATGTTCACCTGTGCTCGTCCACAGTCACGTCCACTCAACAAATCTTCTTTTCCACTACATCGCATAGGAGAGTCATCTGGAGTTTCTCGTAAACTCTTCTGCTCAGAGGAGGATAACGCATCATATTCATTTATGTTCTCATGATGATGCACCCAACACTTTGGGGTTTCACACGTTCACCTTGTGATTAGCCACAGGAACATCCAACTCAATAGATATACTTTCCCACGGGATAACCATTTGGAGTTCTTCTCAACTCTCTAAATGGCGGAGGTCATCCACGTTCCAGCTTTATTTTAGGTAGGAACTATATACCCTTCTTAGGGAATTTCTCTCATGTTTGTAAGCTGGAGAAAGCCTCACATAGCTACAATGATCCACATCTCACAGGTTTGTAATCTGGATAATGTCTCACATAACTTCAATCATCAACACTCCCTCTCAAATAGAGTAGCTTTATTCATCATGCCAAGTCTCACATGGATGTACTCTAAATTTTGTCTTGGCTGGAGTCATCAATACTCCCTCTTTACTAGGAAGGCATTCTTCACCAAATTAGTTTGGTGAAGATGTCTGCAATCTTCTCATGTGTATGATTTTTCTCTGCATCATATCTCTGATATAAGAATATTTAATCTTATTGTTGTTTCGATCCATCAGGAAATACTGGGTTCTCAAGAATCTTTATAAATGACTCTGGGTTATCATCATAGGATCCATATCATGATCAAGTAAGTTTTTCAAAATATTGTGAAGCCATACTTCTTTGCACACTCAATGGTACATACTCTGCTTCTGTGGTATTCAAGGCCACATAGATTTTCATTTCCCACTGCATTAGGAAACCATGGAAAATTTCATGGTAGAACATCAACCGGATGTGCTCTTCTGGTCCATTGTACTTTCTGCTTAATCTGAATCAACATATCTTGCAAACTCAAGTTCACTTTGGAGGCATATCTTAGGCCATATCCAACTGTGCCTCATGTTTTGTTGTTGTCTAGTGAGTTTGTCTCGATTGACTCATGAAATGACTAAGCACATTCACTGCATGGCATAAATAAAGTTTGGTGTTAATCAGATACATCAATGACCCAATGTGGATCTGTCTCATCTGAAACATCATCAATCTTCTCCTTTTAAATTTATCATGGTGGATTTTTCATTATGTCATAGTTGCACTTCTTTAGTATCTTTACTATATATTTTCCTTGACTCTAGAAAATCTCATTGGTCCTCTGTCATACTTCTTGTCCCAAGGAGTAGTTTATCATATTCAGATTCTTCATCTTGAATTCAGAAGTCAAGGATTACTTGTATCTAACAATAAGGATTTCTGAATAAGTTATCAAAATCAGGCTTTTGTCACCAACACTGTAATAATAAAGGTTTGGATCAACAACACTCTTGTTGAAATCCAAAATAATCAAGAATTTATCTATCTGATATAGTTTCCAACTCATGGATGGTAGTATGGATGGAAGTGTATCGGGTTTACTTGATCAAGTGTCTCATCATAGACAACTCCCTCAGTTTGTGAGAAACCTCTGGCTATAGATCTCATTTTGTGTTTCTCCACACTTCCATTTGCTACATGTTTGATTTTATAGATCCACTTGGAAGTTACCACAAACTTCCTTTCTGGTCCTTGAATAATATCTTATACATCATTCTTTAAGATATACTGGTATTCTTCTGTTATGGAATCTTTCCATACCTATTCTCATGTTGCTTCTCTAGGAAAAGGAGGCTCAAAATAAATGAAGTGGATTATGACTGAAGGATAGCTCTAAAATCTCTTTTTCTTTCTTGGGATGAGTCTTCAGAGGCTAGTATGTTTCTATGCCTCTTGCAAAATGAGTCTAGGTAGGCCTTTTATGCCCTACTGCAATATCTCTAAACATACCAACTGAAGAAACTGGATCAACTGGAATAATGTCTGTCTCCCTTTGAACTGCTAAAGGGGGAGAAGGTACTGTCTCACTGTAAATCTCCATCTGAGATTCTCTGGGTTTGTTTGAATGGGTATCTCTTATTTAAGGAAAACATCTATGATTTTTTTGCATAATAATCAATCAAATATGGTTTGAACTCCCATACCAGGGAGAATGGTCCAAGTCTTTGAGGGATCCCATACTAGGGATTTATTAAAAAATGCAATCAACTATAAAATTTGAAATCAATTGGTTTACCTAGTTTGTAGTCATGCTTTAGTTTTAGAGGAAGTAGTTCTCCTCTCTCTTTTCTTCATTATTTTGAGGTGGGTCTGGATCAAGGTCAGGGGTGGAAGCATATTGTCTTCCCTTCTTCCTGGTTTGAAAATTTCTTGCACAGTGTCCATAACTATCACATCTAAAGCACTAAATTTCTGAAACATCTCTTCTTTGATAACTTGGATTTGATGATGAATTTTCACCTATAAATTTTTTCCTGAAATTTCTTTTGAATTTTCCTCCTTTATTTGTATGAAGTGCAAGAGCATGATTTTTTTCTGAGGAATCTTCCACTCCTCTATTTCTAAGTCTAAGTTCTTCTTGAGTACAATATGTCCATAGAGGATCAAAGGTTGGTAGATATTCTCTTCCAATAATACTCTAAAGGAAGGGATCCCATGATTTTGGGAGGTTGTTGAGAGTGGTTAAGACAAGTTCTCTATCAGACATGATTTCTCCGATGGTCTCTAGATGTTCTTTGATATCTGATAACTAAAGAAGATGGAAACTGTGTCAGATTTCATCATCTTAGTACTTTTTAGTTGTCTCTTCAAGGTAAGATCTCTGAGGGTGTTTCCACTTTCAAACATTCCTTTGAAAGCTTCATACATATCATAAGTTGTCTTCAGGTTGGAAATACGAGGTAGGAGGTGATCTCTTACCGAGTAGATGATTAATTTTATTTCTTTGATATCTTCTTCCTTTCTTATCTTCTTCTCTATATATGTAGCTATGGCTAGTAGGGTTTTAGTTACCACATCCAAGAGGTCATGTTTTTCAAGGGTGAATTGAAGCCTCGATTTCCAAGAGCTGAAGTTGCTTGCTCCATCAAGCCTATATTCTACTAAGGCTCTGTTCTTCATTTGATTGGTTTCTTCAAACTCTCGCCAACTGGATTTTGAAAACCTAATGATTTGGTTGAACTAGTAACCTCGGATTATGTTGGACTTGTGAATTCCAAAAACCACCTTGATAATGTCACAAATATTCTTTCCGATTCAAGAGAAACTCTTCTTCAGAAATCTATAATTAATGTTTTGTAGGAAATTTCGACACCCTAGAAACCCTAGGGTCAAAAATCAAAATTTCTTGGAATTTCACTTTGAGAGCTTCTGGAGATGCATTGGAGGAGATCATACTCTTCTATTCCAAAAGTATCCCCAACATCCTAGTATTAAGGGATGAATCATCACTGAAGGGAGGGTGGTACAAAATTTTTTGGGAACCCTAGAAGGGTTGTATGGTTTTGCAAAAGGTGAGCTGAGACTTGGTGGATGCTTGTGCAATGGGTTATTTCAAGACCTATGCTATGATACCATGTTGATTTTTCAATATTCAAGGTTAAGCATGAATTTCATTCCATTTTTATCATTTAACCAGAACCATAAACATTACAACAACCAATATTACAAGAAGAAGCACCATGCACAAGAACACAAGAAGTATAATGGGAAACCCTTCTCAACAAGGGACGAAAACCCAACCAAATAATTTTCTATAATTATCAATAGAAATACCTTCACCACCAAGATAAAACCTAGCACACAAGAGGGTTCTCAAACCCTAGAATACTAGCGCCCAAGAGACGTGCACACTTTTCCCAAGAAGGTGTACTTGCTGAAATTTCCAAACTCACTTGAAAGATATGTTTTCTCAATGGATAATTTACCTTTAATTATACTAACTTGAACCTGTCAACATAAGTGTCTATTGGAACAACATGGAAGACCTCAATAACTAACAATATAATTAATATTAACTAGATTAATTATCTTTTACATTAATTACTAGTCACATTAAGGTGGGGCCGACCTGTACCCTTTAAATTACAATTAGGGTTACAGGTAGGTCTAACTCTTGGACAATAGGACATGATACACCCATTAGTGCTCATCCACTAGGGACACATATAGATGGATGTCCATATCTCTGGTTCACTGCATTACATAGAAGAACCAGATCTTCACACGTTCACCTGTGCTCATCCACAGGCACGTACACTCAACAATTCTTCTTTTCCACTGCATCACACATGAGAGTGATTTGGAGTTTCTCATTAACTCTATTTCTCAGAGGAGGATAATGCATCATATTCATTTATTTTCTCATGATGATGCACCCATCAATTTGGGGTTTCACACATTCACCTTGTGCTCAACCACAGGCATGTCCAACTTAGCGGATCCCCTTTCCCACAGGATAATCATATGGAGTTCTTCTCAACTCTCTAAATGGAGGAGGTCATATCTATGTTCTAGATATGTCTCAGATAGGAACCACATACCCTTATTAGGGTATTTCTCTAAGGTTTGTAAGCTAGAGAAAGTCTCACATAGCTGCAATGATCCACATCTCACAGGTTTGTAAGCTGGAGAATGTCTCACATAGTTGCAATCATCAATAGATTTGGAATTGGCTTCCATAGTACATGCTTTAAAAATGTGGAGGAATTACCTCCTAGGTAGAATATTTGTGCTTATGGCAGACCATAGTGGGTTGAGGTATTTGTTTGATCAACCAAAACTCAATTCTAGATAGGCTAGGTGGATGGGTCTCCTAAGTGAGTTTGATTTTGAAATCAAACATATTAAAGGAAAATAAAATAGGGTGGTTGATGCCCTTAGTAGAGATATGAAAGTGATTCACTTGGCATTTGTAAGCACCTGTGAATCAAACATCAAGGAGAGATTCAAAATTTCACAAGAAATAGATGCATTTTTCAAGACTGTAAAATCATACCTTGATATGGATTATTTTCGGCACGAAATTAGATCGGAGGTATAATAAAGAAATGCACAGAGATATCATAGATATTCAATAATATAACAGAAATATATCAGAGATGCAACCATAAACACAGATATACAGTAATACACGATTTCTATTAATGAAATAAATGTACAGAGACTGTAAAATACAGAGTGAAAGACTCGATAGAATGGTGGCAACTTATCTCTGAGAAGAGATGCGACGGCTACTCGGATTCGCAAGAAGATAATTACAATGAGGCTCTGAAGGCATTTTTACAATAAATAGGAATGCCAAAATTCCTAGACATCCGAAAACCTAACCCTAGGAGATGAAGCGCCAAAATTCATGTGGTCCCCGTTTAGGTAAGTTAGTACATCAACTTCCCGGGGTCGTAACTTTTGCATACGATCTCCGTTTTAGGCATATGATAGCGCATTGGAAAGGTATCATCGAGGAGATTCATTTTGGGGGATCAATGATGCCTTTGACTATCATTTAGAACCTTGATCTCGAAAAACCTTCATTTGGGCCCTCAAAATGGCCCCGGAAGTTAAAAAATGCTAAAAATAGTAAATTGCCAAATTTGTTAAAAAACTGTTTTGAGCCAGTCGGAAAAGGTGGGTGGCCACCGATATCCACCTAGATTAATCCTCCCTCCTTAGGAATCAATGGTCTCCATTGCGATGAGTTCCCGGGGGAGAGGGAAAAACATTTGCTGAATCTTCATCTTGGAGAGGTGCTTGCCTTGCTGGAGACGTTGCGCTGCTCAGTTTGTGGAATTCTGTCACGAAACTGTTGAGGCTGAGGCTATTCAACAAGTTGGGCTACATGAGAGGACAATGCATAGAAGGAATCTTTGCGCTTTGCTGTAACCTTGTCGACCTGATCCTATTGGATAGAAGGTGCTTGGGGCGAAGCTGTAGTGGTTGAAGTGTCCTTCTGTTCCACTTTTGAATAGATATTGAAGAAGCCGAATTTTGAAGTTTGAGATACTACCTTACGACACTTTTTAGGTGGAACAATAGTCAGAGCTACCTCTGGTATTTTGTAGAGATGACTCCCCATATAAACAATGACACTGCAGGGTTGAGACTCATAAACAACATGGCACTTCCACATATATGGTTGGCCCAAGAGAACATCACAGATATCTAGTGGGGCAACATCACATAATACCTCATCCTTGAAGGGTTGGATTCCATATGACAATTGACATTGCTGGCTGACATGGAGATCTCGTCCTTGGCGAAGCCACCCGATGTTGTATGGCTACGAGTGAGGTGTTGTCGACAATCCCAACTGTTTGATGACCTCCGCTGAGATGAGATTCTTCTGGCTTCCACTATAAACAATAAAAAGCAGCGGGGTCCCCTTCACCCACATCTGTGAATGAAAAAGGCGCTCCCCCTCTTCAAGATCTGTTGGTTCTTCTGGTTGAATTGCTATGGTCAGGACAATAATAGTGGGGTTTGCGTCAATGATCTGTCCTTTACCAGTATTTTCAGATTCAGAATTAGGGTTTGGCTCCTTGTCTTTGATCTCAGACACAAATGACTGTTTTGAGAAACATTCATCGGTGTTGTGCCAGGGGCTTTTGTGGAAATCACACCATTTTTCGGTGTCCTTCTTTGTCTTCCTGTGACCCTTGTTTTCATGTGGCTTGGACTGGTTTTTGGGAGACTGTTTGTTAGGGATGACTTTGTCATACTTTAGTTGTTGTATATTTGTAGAACCAAAATCCTGTTTGTTCTGGTGCTTAAATTTCTGCTCGATTTTAACAACATATCGATAGGTAGGACCGAGTGATGAGATGTCCAAAAAATCCATTTCATTTGGATGTATCTGTGTAGAGCCCCATGGTATTTCAGAACCAAATGTCGTTCGGAGTCTTTGATACCCAAATTGGTGTGCAAGGTATGGAAGGTATTGGTGAAATTTGGAACTGCTTGGCCCCTCTCTTGCCATAGTGTGGTCCATCTCATGTACTGGTCCTTATAGTTTCCAATAGGGTAATATTGTTCCTTTACCACATCCATAAAAAAATCCCAAGTGGGATAGACCCCATATATTTCAGACTCCTCTGTGGAACTCTTCTCCCAATAAGTTTCCCAACAATGTTTGACATGGGGGAGAGCTTTAAGGAGTGCGAAGGTGATCGTTTCTTTGTCGGAAAATTTATGAACAGAGAAATAACCTTCTAGCAGATTTAACCATTTGTCTAGGGCTTCTGCATCTATCTATCCTTCAAATACAGGAATATCAAAATTAACTTGTACCTTGAAAGGTGATTTGCCTCCAAAGTGGCCACTTGATTAAGATGCGCATGTTGCTATCGATAGGCATTGAAGGATGTGGGAAGAATTCTCCATCATTTCGTCCCTCTTTCGCGTGAGAGCTTGCTCAAGCAACAAACTAATAGGATCGCCTGCTCCGTCATTTTTATTTTCTTCCACCATTGAGGGTTTCTTGGGTGTGCGAGAGTGAATGTCCTCAAGAGAGACAAGCTCGAGACCCAACTTGCTATACTCAGATCTCATCGGGGACATGCACTGAAAAAAAAATGACCAAGAACAACCTGGTCTGATACCACTGATTCATATTATTTCCGACATGAAATGAAATCGGAGGTATAATAAAGAAATGCACAGAGATATTGTAGATATTCAATAATATAACATAAATATATCAGATATGCAACCATAAACACATATATACAGTAATACACGATTTCTATTAATGAAATAAATGTACGGAGACTATAAAATACAGAGTGAAAGACTTGATAGAATGGTGGCATATTATCTCTAAGAAGAGATGTGACG
>JZKD02S1689636.1:602670-646532 GCA_000966675.3 Picea glauca
TTTTTACAATAAACAGGAATTCCAAAAGTCCTAGACATCCAAAAACCTAACCCTAGGAGATGAAGCACCAAAAGTCATGTGGGCCTCGTTTGGGTAAGTTAGTACATCAACTTCCTGGGGTTGTAAAGTTTGCATACGATATCCGTTTTAGGCGTATGATAGCTTGTTGGAAAGGTATCGTTGAGGAGATTCATTTTGGGGGATTAGTGATGCCCTCAAACATAATTGAGAACCTCTATCTCTAAAAATATTCTTTTGGGCCCTCAAAATGGCTCTGGAAGTTAAAAACTGCTACAAATAATAAATTGCCAAATTTGCCACAAAACTGTTTTGAGCCAGTCGAAAAAGGTGGGTGGCCACCGATATCCACCTGGGTTAATCCTCCATCCCTAGGAAGCAATGGTCTCCATTGAATCGAGTTCCCGAGGGAGAGGGAAAATCATTTGTTGAATCTGCATCTTGGTGAGCTGCTTGCCTTGCTGGAGACGTCGCGCTGCTTAGTTTGTGGAAGTCTGTCACGAACCTGTTGAGGCTGAGGCTATTCAACAAGTTGGGCGACATGAGAGGATGATGTGCAGAAGGAATCTTTGCACTTTGCTGCAACCTTGGCGACCTGCTTCTATTGGATAGAAGGTGCTTGGGGAAAAGCTGTAGTGGTTGCAGTGTCCTTCTGTTCCCCTTTTGAACAGAATGTGAAGAAGCTAAATTTTGTAGTATGTGATACTACCTTGCGACACTTTTTAGGTGGAATAGTAGTCGGAACTACCTCTGGTATTCTGTAGAGATGACCCCTCAGAGAAACAATGACACTGCGGGGTTGAGACTCATAAACAGCGTGGCGCTTCCACATATATGGTTGGCCTAAGAGAACATCACAGAAATCTAGTGGGGCAACATCACATAATACCTCATCCTTGAAGGGTTGGATGCCATATGACAATCAACAATGCTGGCTGACACGAAGATCTCGTCCTTGGCGAAGCCACCCGATGTTGTATGGCTGCGGGTGTGGTGTTGTCGACTATCCCAACTATTTGATGACCTCTTCTGTGATGAAGTTCTTCTGGCTTTCACTATAAACAATAAAATGTAGCGGGGTCCTCTTCACCCACATCTGTGAATGAAAAATGTGCTCCCCCTCTCCAGGATTTGTTGGTTCTTCTGGTTGAATTGCTGCGGTCGTGACAATAGCAGTGGGGTCTATGTCAATGATCTGTCCTTTACCAGTATTTTCAGAATCAGATTTAGAATTAGGGTTCGGCTCCTTGTCTTTGATCTCAGCCACCAATGACTTTTTTGAGCGACATTCATCGGTGTTGTGCCAAGGGATTTTGTGGAAATCGCACCATTTTTCGGTCTCCTTCTTTGTCTTCCTGTGACCCTTCTTTTCATGTGTCTTGGAATGGTTTTCGAGAGACTATTTTTTAGGGACATCTTTGTCATACTTTGGTTGTTGTAGATTTGTAGAACCAAAATCCCGTTTGTTCTGGGGCTTAAAATTCTGCTCGATTTTAACAACATATCGATAGGCAACACCGAGTGATGAGATGTCCAGAAAATCCATTTCAATTTGGATGTATTTGTGTAGAGCCCAACGGTATTTTAGAACCAAATGTCATTCAGATACTTTGATACCTAGATTGGTCCTCAAGGTATGGAAGGTATTGGTGAACTTTGGAATTTATTGGCCCCTCTCTTGCCGCAGTGTGGTCCATCTCATGTAGTGGTCGTCATAGTTGCCAATAGGGTAATATTGTTCCTTTACTGCATCCACAAAAAAGTCCCAAGTGGGATTGGCCCCATATATTTCAAACTCCTCTGTGGAACTCTTCTCCCAATAAGTTTCCCACCAATGTTTGAAATGGGGGAGAGCTTTAAGGAGTGCAAAGGTGACCTTTTCTTTGTTGGAAAATTTGTGAACAAAGAAATAACCTTCTAGCAGATTTAACCATTTGTCTAGGGCTTCTGCATTCATATGTCCTTCAAATACAGGAATATCAAAATTAACTTCTACCTTCAAAGGCGAGGTCACGTAGGGATGATTTTAAGGATGTAAATTTATATTAAAATGTAGAAACATGGGCTAATATTATTAGTCCTTAATATGCAAAATGTAAAATGTTTGGCGATAGTTTTGTAAAAATATTCAAATTTTTAAGGATTTTATATACTTTATATAAAATTTTGGTGATTTTTAAGGTAAAATAATATTATTCTATGGAATTTGGGTGAATCATTTTTAGAATAAATGGAAATTGGCGAAACGTTTTTTGGGAAAACCATGGAAAATTAGCCCATTCACGAAATTTAGCCCCTAAAATCATCTATGGAGAGGTGCCTCCAAAGTGGCCGCTTGATGAATATGTGACTGTTGCTATCGACATACGTTGAAGGATGTGGGAAAAATTCTCCATCATTTCACCTCTCTGTCGCGTGAGAGCTTGCTCAAGCAACAGACTAATAGGATCGTCTGCTCTGTCATTTTTCTTTTCTTCCACCATTTAGGGTTTCTTGGGTGTGAGAGAGTGATTGTATTCAAGAGAGACAATATCGAGACCCAACTTGCCATACTCAGACCTTGTCGGGGACATGTAATGAAAAAAAATCGACCAAGAACAACCTGCTCTGATACCACTGATCCGGATTATTTTCGGCACGAAATGAGATCCAAGATATAATAAAGAAATGCACAGAGATATAGTAGATATTCAATAATATAACAGAAATATATAAGAGATGCAACCATCAACACAGATATACAGTAATACACGATTTCTATTAATGAAATAAATGTAAAGAGTCTGTAAAATAAAGAGTGAAAGACTCGATAGAATGGTGGCAACTTATCTCTGAGAAGAGATGTGACGGCTACTTGCATTCGAAAGAAGATGATTACAATGAGGCTATGAAGGCCTTTTTACAATAAACAAGAATACAAAAATTCTTGTACATCCAAAAACCTAATCCTAGGAGATGAAGCGCCAAAAGTCACGTGGGCCTCGTTTGGGTAAGTTAGTACATCAACTTCTCGGGGTTGTAACTTTTGCATACGATCTTCGTTTTAGGCGTATGATAGCTCGTTGGAAAGGTATCATCGAGGAGATTAATTTTATGGATTAAATGAGACTATAATTGAGAATCTCAATCTCAAAAAACCTTCATTTGGGCCCTCAAAATGGCCCCGGAAGTTAAAAACTGCTAAAAATAGTAAATTTCCAAATTTGCCAGAAAACTGTTTTGAGCCAGTCGAAAAAGGTGGGTGGACACTGATATCCACCTAAATCAATCCTCCCTCCTTAGAAAGAAATGGTATCCATTGTGTTGAGTTCCCGGGGGAGGGGGAAAAGCGTTTGCTGAATCTACATCTTGGTGAGCTCTTGTCCTTGCTGGAGACATCACGCTACTCAGTTTGTGGAAGTCTGTCACGAACCTGTTGAGGCTGATGCTATTAAACAAGTCAGGCTACATGAGAGGACGGTGCACAAAAGGAATCTTTGCACTTTTTTGCAACCTCTTCGACCTTCTTCTGTTGGATAGAAGGTGCTTGGGGCGAAGCTGTAGTGGTTGCAGTGTCCTTCTGTTCCCCTTTTGAACACATTGTGAAGAAGCTGAATTTTGTAGTATGAGATACTACCTTGCGACACTTTTTAGGTGGAACAGTAGTTGAAACTACCTTTGGTATTCTGTAGACATGACCCCCTAGAGAAACAATGACAGTATGAGGTCAAGACTTATAAACAACATGGCGCTTCCACATATATGGTTGGCCCAAGAGAACATCATAGACATATAGTGGGGAAACATCACATAATACCTCATACTTGAAGGGTTGGATGCCATATGACAATCGACATTGCTCGCTGACACAAAGATGTTTTCCTTGGTGAAGCCACCCAATGTTGTATGGCTGCAGGTGTGGTGTTGTTGAAAATCCTAACTGTTTGACGACCTCTGCTGAGATGAGGTTCTTCTGGCTTCCACTATCAACAATAAAATGCAGCGGGGTCCCCTTCACCCACATCTGTGAATGAAAAAGACGTTGCTCCTCTTCAAGATCTGTTGGTTCTTCTAATTGAATTGCTGCGGTCGTGACAATAGCAGTGGGGTCTACATCAATGATCTGTCCTTTACCAATATTTTCAGAATCAGATTCTGAATCAAGGTTCAGCTCCTTGTCTTTGATCTCAACCACCAATGACTGTTTTGAGCGACATTCATCGGTGTTGTGCCAGGGGTTTTTGGGGAAATCACAACATTTTCCGGTGTCCTTCTTTGTCTTCATGTGACCCTTCTTTTCATGTGGCTAGGACTAGTTTTTGGGAGACTGTTTGTTAGGGACATCTTTGTCATACTTTGGTTGTTGAATATTTGCACAACCAAAATCCCATTTGTTCTGGTGCTTAAATTTTTGCTCGATTTTAACAACATATCGATAGGCAACACCGAGTGATGAGATGTCCATAATATCCATTTCAATTTGGATGTATCTGTGTAGAGCCCCACAATATTTCAGAACCAAATGTCATTCAAAGTCTTTGATACCCATCTTGGTGTGCAAGGTATGGAAGGTATTGGTGAACTCCAGAACTTCTTGGCCCCTGTCTTGTCGCAGTGTGGTCCATCTCATGTACTGGTCCTCATAGTTGCCAATAGGGTAATATTGTTCCTTTACCACATCCACAAAAAATCCCAAGTGGGATCGACGCCATATATTTCAGACTCCTCTGTGGAACTCTACTCCCAATAAGTTTCGCACCTATGTATGACACGAGGGAGAGATTTAAGGAGTGCGAAGGTGATATTTTCTTTGTCGAAATTTTTTTGAACAGAGAAATAACCTTCTAGCAGATTTAACCATTTGTCTAGGGCTTCTGCATCTATTTGTCCTTCAAATACAGGAATATCAAAATTAAATTTTACCTTGAAAGGCGAGGTGCCTCTAAAGTGGCCGCTTGATGAACATGCGCCTATTTCTATCAGTAGGTGTTAAAGGATGTGGGAAAAATTCTCCATCATTTCGTCCCTCTGTCGTGTGAGAGCATGCTCAAGCAATAGACTAATAGGATCATCTGGTCCGTCATTTTTCTTTTCTTCCACCATTGAGGGTTTCTTGGGTGGGCGAGAGCAATTGTCCTCAAGAGAGACAATCTCGATACCCAACTTTCTATACTCAGATCTCGTCGGGGACATGCATTGAAAAAAAAATGACCAAGAATAACCTGTTCTGATACCACTGATCCAGATTATTTTCGGCATGAAATGAGATCAGAGGTATAATAAAGAAATGCACAGAGATATCGCAGATATTCAATAATATAACATAAATATATCAGAGATGCAACCATAAACATAGATATACAATAATACACGATTTCTATTAATGAAATAAATGTACAGAGACTGTAAAATACAGAGTGAAAGACTCGATAGAATGGTAGCAGCTTATCTCTGAGAAGAGATGTGACGTCTACTCGCATTCGCAAGAAGATGATTAAAATGAGGCTCTGAAGGCCTTTTTACAACAAATAGGAATGCCAAAAGTCCTAGACATCCAAAAACCTAACCCTAGGAGATGAAGCCCCAAAAGTCATGTGGGCCCCATTTGGGTAAGTTAGTACATCAACTTCTCGAGGTCGTAACTTTTGCATACGATCTCTGTTTTAGGTGTATGATAGCTCATTGGAAAGGTATCATCGAGGATATTAATTTTGGGGTATCAATGATGCCTTTGGATAACATTGAGAACCTCGATCTCGAAAAACCTTCATTTGGGCCCTCAAAATGGCCCTGGAAGTTAAAAACTGCTAAAAATAGTAAATTGCCAAATTTGCCAGAATTTTTTTTTGAGCTAGCCGAAAAAGGTGGGTGGCCACCGATATCCACTTGGATCAATCCTCGCTCCTTAGGAAGAAATGGTATCCATTGCATTGAGTTCCTAAGGGAGGGGGAAAAGCGTTTGCTGAATATGCATCTTGGTGAGCTCCTGTCCTTGCTGGAGAAGTCACACTGCTCAGTTAGTGGAAGTTTGTCATGAACCTGTTGAGGCTAAGGCTGTTAAACATGTCAGGCTACATGAGAGGATGGTGCACAGAAGGAATCTTTGCACTTTTCTACAACCTTGTCGACCTGCTTCTATTGGATAGAAGGTGCTTGGGGCGAAGCTGTAGTGGTTGCAGTGTCCTTCTGTTCCCCTTTTGAACAAATTGTGAAGAAGATGAATTTTGCAGTATGAGATACTACCTTGTGACACTTTTTAGGTGGAACAGTAGTCGAAACTACCTCTGGTATTCTGTAGAGATGACCCCCCAGAGAAACAATGACACTGCGGGGTCGAGAATCATAAACAACGTGGCGCTTCCACATAAATGGTTGCCCCAAGAGAACATCACAGACATATAGTGGGGCAACATCACATATTACCTCATACTTGAAGGGTTGGATGCCATATGACAATCGACATTGATCCCTAACACAGAGATCTTGTCCTTGGCGAAGCCACCCAATGTTGTATGGCTGCAGGTGTGGTGTTGTCGACAATCCAAACTGTTTGAAAACCTCTACTGAGATGAGGTTCTTCTGGCTTCCACTATTAACAATAAAATGTAGCGGGGTCCCCTTCACCCACATCTGTGAAAGAAAAAGACATTCCTCCTCTTCAAGATTTGTTGGTTATTCTGATTGAATTGCTGCGGTTGTGACAATAGCAGTGGGGTCTGCGTCAATGATCTGTCCTTTACCAGTATTTTCAGAATCATATTCTGAATCAGGGTTTTGCTCCTTGTCTTTGATCTCGACCACCAATGACTGTTTTGAGTGACATTCATCAGTGTTGTGCCAGGGGGTTTTGGGGAAATCGCAACATTTTCTGGTGTCCTTCTTTGTCTTCCTGTGACCCTTCTTTTCATGTGGCTTGAACTGGCTTTTGGGAGACTGTTTGTTAGGGACGTCTTTGTCATACTTTGGTTGTTGAAGATTTGCAAAACCAAAATCTCATTTGTTCTGGTGCTTAAATTTTTTCTCGATTTTAACAGCATATCGATAGGCAACACCGAGTGATGAGATGTCCTTAAAATCCATTTCAATTTGGATGTATCTGTGTAGAGACCCACAGTATTTCAGAACCAAATGTCGTTCGAAGTCTTTGATACCCATCTTGGTGTGCAAGGTATGGAAGGTATTGGTGAACTCCATAATTTCTTGGCCCCTCTCATGCCGCAGTGTGGTCCATCTCATGTACTGGTCCTCATAGTTGCCAATAGGGTAATATTGTTCCTTTACCGCATCCACAAAAAAATCCCAAGTGGGATCGACCCCATATATTTTAGACTCCTCTGTGGAACTCTGCCCCCAATAAGTTTCCCACCAATGTTTGACATGGGGGAGAGATTTAAGGAGTGAGAAGGTGATCTTTTCTTTGTCAAAAAATTTGTGAATAGAGAAATAACCTTCTAGAAGATTCAACCATTTGTCTAGGGCTTCTGCATCTATCTGTCCTTCAAATACAAGAACATCAAAATCAACTTGTACCTTGAAAGGCGAGGTGCCTCCAAAGTGGCCGCTTGATGAAGATGCGCCTATTTCTATCAGCAGGCGTTGAAGGATGTGGGAAAAATTCTCCATCATTTCGTCCCTCTGTCATGTGAGAGCTTGCTCAAGCAACAGACTAATAGGATCGTCTGGTCCGTCATTTTTATTTTCTTCCACCATTGAGGGTTTCTTGGGTGTGCGAGAGCGATTTTCCTCAAGAGAGACAAGCTCGAGACCCAAATTTCTATACTCAGACCTCGTCGAGGTCATGCACTGAAAGAAAAATGACCAAGAACAACCTGTTCTGATACCATTGATCCAGATTATTTTTGGCACGAAATGAGATCAGAGGTATAATAAATAAATGCATAGAGATAACACAGATATTCAATAATATAACATAAAAATATCAGAGATGTAACCATAAACACATATATACAGTAATACATGATTTCTATTAATGAAATAAATGTACAGAGACCGTAAAACACAGAGTGAAATACTCAATAGAATGGTAGCAACTTATCTCTGAGAAGAGATGTGATGGCTACTTGCATTTGCAAGAAGATGATTACAATTAGGCTCTGAAGGCCTTTTTACAAAAAAATTGAATGCCAAAAGTCCTAGACATCCAAAAACCTAACCCTAGGAGATGAAGCGCCAAAAGTCATGTGGGCCCCGTTTGGTTAAGTTAGTACATCAACTTCCCGAGGTTGTAACTTTTGCATACGATCTCTGTTTTAGGCGTATGATAGCTCGTTGGAAAGGTATCATTGAGGATATTCATTTTGGGGTATAAAATATGACTTTGGATATCATTTATAACTTCTATCTCGAAAAACCTTCATTTGGTCCCTCAAAATGGCCTCAGAAGTTAAAAACTGCTAAAAATAGTAAATTGCCAAATTTGCCAGAAAACTGTTTTGAGCCAGTCGGAAAAGGTGGGTGGCCACCAATATCTACTTGAATTAAGCCTCCCTTCTTAGAAATAAATGGTCTCCATTGCATTGAGTTACCGGGGGAGAGGGAAAAGTGTTTGCTGAATCTGCATCTTGGTGAGCTGCTGTCCTTGCTGGAGACGTCGCGCTGCTTAGTTTGTGGAAGTATTTCACGAACCTGTTGAGGCTAAGGCTGTTAAAAAAGTTGGGCTATATGAAAGGATAGTGTGCAGAAGGAATCTTTGTGCTTTGCTACAACCTTGTCAACCCGCTTCTATTGGATAGAAGGTGCTTGTGGTGAAGCTGTAGTGGTTGCAGTATCCTTCTGTTCCCCTTTTGAACAGATTGTGAAGAAGATGAATTTTGCAGTATGAGATAATACCTTGCGACACTTTTTAGGTGGAATAGTAGTCGGAACTACCTCTTGGATTCTGTAGAGATGACCTCCGAGAGAAACAATGACACTGCAGGGTCGAGACTCATAAACATCATGGCACTTCCACATATATGGTTGGCCCAAGAGAACATCACAGACACCTAGTGGGGAAACAACACATAATACCTCATCTTTGAAGGGTTGGATGCCATATGATAATCGACATTACTGGCTGACACAAAGATCTCATCCTTGGCGAAGCCACCCAATGTTGTATGGCTGTGGGTGTGGTGTTGTCGACAATCCCAACTGTTTCACGACCTTTGCTAAGATGAGGTTCTTCTGGCTTCCGCTATCAACAATAAAATGCAGTGGGGTCCCCTTCACCCACATCTGTGAATGAAAAAGGCACCCCCCCTCTTTAGGATCTGTTGGTTCTTCTGGTTGAATTGCTACGGTCACGACAATAGCAGTGGGGTCTGCGTCAATGATTTGTTCTTTACCAGCATTTTCAGAACCAATATCAGAATCAGGGTTCGGCTCCTTGTCTTTGATCTCGGCCACTAATGAATGTTTTGAGCGACATTCATCGGTGTTGTGAAAGGGGATTTTGTGGAAATCGCATCATTTTTCGGTGTCCTTCTTTGTCTTCTTGTGACCCTTCTTTTCATGTGGCTTGGAATGGTTTTCAAGAGACTGTTTGTTAGGGACGTATTTTTCATACTTTGGTTGTTGCAGATTTGCAGAACCAAAATCCCGTTTGTTCTGGTGCTTAAATTTCTTCTCAATTTTAACAACATATCGATAGGCAACACCGAATGATGAGATGTCTAGAAAATCCATTTCAATTTGGATGTATTTGTGTAGAGCCCCACGGTATTTCAGAACCAAATGTCGTTCGGAGTCTTTGATACCCATGTTGGAGCATAAACCTAACTTACATTAGTTTATAACTAGCTTAGACTCCTAGATCTTGGTTAATACATTCATTTACACTTTATTTCACCTAATTTGGCCACATAGAGAAGAATGACGCCTCATCCCTAGATTTTAGGGAAAACTGCTCTTTTTAGTTCAAGACTCAACTCCCGGTTCTTGATTTTCTTGATTTATTCATTATTTATTTCAACTCCCCCATGAAAAAACTCATCTATTATTGGGAATGTGCACCTCCTCTTTGATTTAGAGATTTATTCCTTAATTAATGATTTTTGTCATTACTATTATTAGTAACTACTATTTCGGGCCAGTTAAGTGAGTTGGAACTGCTTCTCTTGTCAGTTAAGTGAGATTACGTGAGATAATGTGCATAAATTGACTCTTTTGGACATTAATGAGTGTGTGACATGTATATTTAGTGGTCTAGGTCGAACTATGTGGTCTCCCTTAGCTTATGACACCTATTTTAACTATTTCTAGCTTTTTTTGACTAGAATTTCTATGTTTGAAATTCTATATATTCACCTCCTCTCTTCTTTTTGAGGATGGTATATTCATTTTTTATTAATATAATTCTCTGATTTATGGAGCAAAAAATTTCTCTCATCTCTTAAATATCAACAAATTGCATGTGTTCAATTTAACTAGAATTCTAGATCTATCGGGGTTTCTGCAGGAATTCTACATGGTATCAGAGCTAGATTGAATCTAGTGGATTGTACACAGTTTTATTTGTTGGTATAGATAATCATGAGGCACAAAAAGAAGCAATGTATTATCTCTCAGCCCAAAAAACTCATTCTAAATCCTTTCAATTACTTCAAATGGAAGACAAAGATCTCTCAGCTCCTCTGAAGCAAAGGGCTTTACAGGGTAACAATGGGAACGAAGAAAGAACCGACTGTTGCAGCGGAGAAGATGAAGTATTTCGATAAATTAGATGAATCAATTGGGATGATATTCCTATCAATTTATAGAGATCTCCTCTTTCATGTTAGTAGAGCCACTACTCCCGATGTGGTCTGGACCACATTGGAAGGACTATTCAGCAAGCAGGATGCAATGAGAGTGCATCAACTGGAGAATGAACTCATATCCCTAAGTCCAATTAATTTAAGCAACCTGAAAGAATTATTCACCAAGTTCAAATACCTCCTCATTGAACTTAATGCATGTGGAGTCATGAAAGAGGAAGAACAACTCATCCTTTCAATTCTCTCAAAATTAGGCCCTGAATATTCTATATTTGTGTCGTCTTTTCAAGCATTTAAATTGACTCAGGAAAAATGGAAAATGCCTCTATTGAATGATTTCATTGCAGCATTGAATCAAGATAAAGCTAAGTTAGTACAAATGGGTGCCATCAAGCATTCCAAGAACCAAGCACTTGCGGCTACTAATGCTCCAAAGAGTAGTGGAAAAGGAACGGGTAAATTTCTTGAATCGAAGAAGGAGAGATCCGCACAATCTTCAGATAACTCTTCTGAGCCTAAGGGTAAGAATAAAAAGGAAAGAAAACTTTGCAGCTACTGTTCCAAAGGTTTTCATCCCAAAGAAAATTGCATGAGGAAGACTATCGATGAGATGGCTAAGCAATTGCAACAACACAATCTCACGGTGCCCGAAAATGAAAAGCATAAAGATGATAACAGAACGGGAGGGAGAGCATGAGATGGTCATGCTTTAATGGCTGTCACATCCACTCCATCATCTTGGATCATTGATTCAGGTGCATCAAACCATATGGCTGCATCAAAAGATGAATTTTCCTCCATCGAAGAAAGCAACAGATCCCCAATTTACTTGGGAGATGCCACACCCACAAAGGTGTGCGGAGAAGGAATTGTTGATCTTGAAGGGGGCTGCTTCACAAATGTGCTTCATGTTCCCTTGCTATCCACAAATATTTTATCGATATATCAGATCACTCATTCTGACTCTAGAAGGAAGATGGAGTTCACTCCAGACTCCACAATGATTACCGACATTTCCACAGGCTCACAACTTACACATGGAATTGCAGATCAAGGTTCTCGTTTGTATTTCTTCTCCCACTTTGTTCCTAAATATATTAGCACTATATTTCTATCACAGTCTAATGATATCAATAGGTTATGGCATGAAATATTTGGCCATCTAAACTATAAGTACTTGCATTAACTCAACAAGGAAAACATGGTAGAAGGATTGCCAACTATTAAATTCACAAGCAGTGTATGTCAAGGATGCATTCTTGGCAAGCATACAGAGCAAACGTTTGACAAAGGGAAGGCACAAAGAGCTTCTTCAGCTCTTGGGATGATTCAAAGTGACATCATGGGCCCATTATTGCAGCCTTCAATCAGTAAGTCTCGATATGTACTCACCTTCATAGATGATTTCTCTCACTTTACTTGGGTAAATTAAAATCAGAATTATTTGAATGCCTTATAGAATTTAAAGCACTTGCTGAGAATGAGTATGGGTGTAAGATTAAGATAATTCGTACTGATAATGGGGGGGAGTATGTCAAAAAATATGTGCTACAACTTTGTATTGATGCAGGTATACAACTACAAGACACAGTGCCATATACACCACAATAGAACGGTGTTGCAGAGAGGAAAAACCGGTCCTTAAAAGAGATGGCCAATTGTATGCTACAGTCGAAATCATTAGCTCCCAAGCTATGGGATGAAGCTATTAATTGTGAAGCATAAATTCAGAACCAAGTTCCTCACAAATCACTCAAAGGCACCACTCCTTTTGAATGTTGGACCGGTAAGAAACCGAAAGTGTCACACTTTGGTATTTTTGGTTCATGAGCATGGGCTCACATTCTGACAGATAAGAGGAAGGATTTGGAGCCTCAAAGTGTTAAATGCATATTTTTTGGATATCCTGAAGGTGTCAAAGGATATATATTTCTGGAATCTCACACTGAAAATTTCATTCTATCTCGAAGTGTGAAGTTTGAAGAAGAATCACTGCATGATTTTTCAGAAGACCCTACCGAGAAATCGCTTGTTGTCACTGACGAGGAGGAGTTGGAAACTTCTTCGAGCACTTCAAAGAAGCCATCAGAATAGAATTTTGGGTCTGATATATAGGATGAGGAGCAGGTCATTGCTTCTCCAACTCAGTTGCCAACTTGGGCAGAGAAAACCCTGCAAGATGCAGGTGAACTAGTCGGTGATCCTGCAGATACAAAAAGGACTAGATCACAGTTTTTTGGGGCTCCTCAAGCCATGGCTACTACAGAACCTTTGCTGCCTATAAATTTCTATATGTCACTTGGTTCAAATCCAAAGTCACACTCTGAGGCTACTGGAAACCCACTCTGGGGGGCTTCCATGGATGAAGAGTACTTTTCTCTTATGGACAACAACACATGGGACTTGGTTCCACTTTCGAAAGGAAGAAAGATTTTTTGATGCCGATGGATATATCAAAAAAATATTGCTGCATATGGTGAGATCAGAAAGTACAAAGCTCGGCTTGTCACAAAAGGATACTCACAGGTACATGGCATAGAATACACAGATACATTTGCACCTGTTGCAAAAATGGACTCCATTCGACTATTTCTGGCCATTGTTGCTTCTCGTAGATTAGAAGTTCATCACATGCATTACATCCGCGAGATGATACATGACAGAGTCATTTCACTGCAGTACTTCCCCATAGAGCAACAAGTTGCAGACATCTTCACCAAGTCCTTCACTGAAAAGAATTTTCAGAACTGAGAGCTATGCTTGGAGTGGTGGAGACAACTGAGTAGATCACTTTTGGCCACTCAACATTTTTTTTCCTCTTTTGGGGGGAGGGTTTTTTCCCACAAGGTTTTCCCTCTTTCCTCTTTTCATGAGGAGTTATTTTATGTAATGAGTACCTAAAATGGCCAAGTTTTCGTGACTCAAATTTTTTGTCATTACAGTTAGGCTTAAGGGGGGGTGTTCAAGCAAAACTCTAGATTACATTAGTTTATACCTAGATTAGAATCATAGATATTGGTTAATACATTCATTTACACTTTATTTCACCTAATTTGGCCACATAGAGAAGAAGGGCGCCTCATCCCTAGATTTCAGGGAAAACTGCTATTTTTAGATCAAGACTCAACTCCCGGTTCTTGATTTTCTTGATTTATTCATGATTTATTCCAAATCCCCCATGAAAAAACTCATCTATTATTGGGGAATGTGCACCTCCTCTTTGAGTGAGAGATTTATTCCTTAATTAATGATTTTTTCCGTTACTATTATTAGTAACTACTATTTCGAGTCAGTTAAGTGAGTTGGAACTGCTTCTCTTGTTAGTTAAGTGAGCTTAAGTGAGATAATGCGCATAAATTGACTCCTGTGGACATTAATGAGTGTGTGACATGTATCTTTAGTGTTTTAGGTCGAACTGTGTGGTCTCCCTTAGCTTATGACACCTATTTTAGCTATTTATAGCTTTTTTTGACTAGAATTTCTATGTTGGAAATTCTATATATTCACCTCCTCTCTTATTTTTGAGGATGGTTGCTTATGTATATTCATTTTTTATTAATATAATTCTTTGATTTATGGAGCAAAAAATTTCTCTCATCACTTGAATATCAACAAATTGCATGTGTTCAATTTAACTAGAATTCTTGATCTATCGGGGTTTTTGCAAGAATTCTACAACCCATCTTGGTGTGCAAGGTATGGAAGGTATTGGTGAAATCTGGAACTGCTTGGCCCCTCTCTTGTCACAGTGTGGTCCATGTCATGTACTGGTCCTCATAGTTTCCAATAGGGGAATATTGTTCCTTTACTGCATCCACAAAAAAATCCCGAGTGGGATCGACCCCATATATTTCAGACTCCTCTGTGGAACTCTGCTCCCAATAAGTTTCCCACCAATGTTTGACATGGGGGAGAGATTTAAGGAGTGCGAAGGTGATCTTTTCTTTGTCAAAAAATTTGTGAATAGAGAAATAACCTTCTAATAGATTTAACCATTTGTCTAGGGCTTCTGCATTTATCTGTCCTTCAAATACATGAATATCAAAATTAACTTGTACCTTGAAAGGGGAGGTGTTTCCAAAGTGGCCGCTTGATGAATATGCACCTGTTGCTATCGACAGGCATTGAAGGATGTGGGAAAAATTCTTCATCATTTCATCCCTCTATCGCGTGAGAGCTTGCTCAAGTAACAAACTAATAGGATCGTCTGCTCCATCATTATTCTTTTCTTCCACCATTGAGGGTTTCTTTGGTGTGCGAGAGCGATTGTCCTCAAGAGAGAAAAGATCGATACCCAAATTTCTATACTCAGACCTCGTCAAGGACATGCAATGAAAAAAAAATGACCAAGAACAACCTGCTCTGATACCACTGATCCAGATTATTTTCAGCACAAAATGAGATCGAAGGTATAGTAAATAAATGCATAGAGATATCACGGATATTCAATAATATAACAAAAATATATCAGAGATGCAACCATAAACACAGATATACAGTAATACAAAATTTCTATTAATGAAATAAATGTACAGAGACTGTAAAATACAGAGTGAAAGACTCGATATAATGGTGGCAACTTATCTTTGAGAAGAGATGTGACGGCTACTCGCATTCGCAAGAAGATTATTAAAATGAGGCTTTTAAGGTATTTTTACAATAAACAGGAATGAAAAAAGTCCTAGACATCCAAAAACCTAACCCTAGGAGATGAAGCGCCAAAATTCATGTGGGCCCCGTTTGGGTAAGTTAGTACATCAACTTTCCGGGGTCGTAACTTTTGCATACGATCTTTGTTTTAGGCATATGATAGCTCGTTGAAAATGCATCATCGAGGAGATTCATTTTGGGGGCTCAATGATGCCTTCAACTATCATTGAGAACATCTATCTAAAAAAACCTTCATTTGGGCCCTCAAAATGGCCTCGAAAGTTAAAAACTGCTAAAAATAGTAAATTGCCAAATTTGCCAGAAAACTATTTTGAGCCAGTCGGAAAAGGTGGGTGGCCACCGATATCCACCTGGATAAATCCTCCCTCCTTAGGAAGTAATGGTATCCATTGCGTTGAGTTCCCAAGGGAGAGGGAAAAGCGCTTGCTGAATCTGCATCTTGGTGAGCTGCTTGCCTTGCTGGAGACGTCACACTGCTCAATTTGTGGAAGTCTGTCACAAACCTGTTGAGGCTGATGCTTTTCAATAAGTTGGGATACATGAGAGGATAATACGTAGAAGGAATATTTGCGCTTTGCTGCAACCTTTTCGACCTACTTCTGTTGGATATAAGGTGCTTGGGGTGAATTTGTAGTGGTTGTAGTGTCCTTCTATTCCCCTTTTGAACAGATTGTGAAGAAGCTGAATTTTGTAGTATGAGATACTACCTTGCGACACTTTTTAGGTGGAATAGTAGTCAAAACTACCTCTGGTATTCTGTAGAGATGACCCCCTAGAGAAATAATGACATTGTGGGTTCGAGACTCATAAACAGCGTGGCAGTTCCAAATATATGGTTGGCCCAAGAGAACATCACAGAAATCTAGTGGGGCAACATCACATAATACCTCATCCTTGAAGGGTTGGATGCCATATGAAAATCAACATTGTTGTCTGACATGAAGATCTCATCATTGGCGAAGCCACCTGATGTTGTATCGCTGTGGGTGTGGTGTTGTTGACAATCCCAACTGTTTAACAACCTCTGCTGAGATGAGGTTCTTCTGGCTTCCGCTATCAACAATAAAATGCAGCGGGGTCCCCTTCCCACTTCTGTGAATGAAAAAGGCTCTCCCCCTCTTTAGGATCTATTGGTTCTTCTGGTTGAATTGTTGCACTCGCGACAACAACAGTGGGGTCTGGGTCAATGATTTTTCCTTTACCAGTATTTTCAGAATCAGATTCTGAATTGGGTTTCAGCTCCTTGTCTTTGATCTCAGCCACCAATGACTATTTTGAGCGACATTCATTGCCAGGGGATTTTATGGAAATCGCAACATTTTTCAGCGTCCTTCTTTGTCTTCCTGTGACCCTTCTTTTCATGTGGATTGGACTAGTTTTCAGGAGACTGTTTGTTAGGGGTGTCTTTGTCATACTTTGGTTGTTGCGGATTTGCAGAACCAAAATTCCGTTTGTTCTGGTGCTTAAATTTCTGCTTGATTTTAACAGCATATCGATAGGCAACATCGAGTGATGAGATGTCCAGAATATCCATTTCAATTTGGATGTATCTGCGTAGAGCCCCATGGTATTTCAAAACCAAATGTCGTTCAGAGTCTTTGATACCCAGCTTGGTGCACAAGGTATGGAAGGTATTGGTGAACTCCAGAACTACTTGGCCCCTCTCTTGCCGTAGTGTGGTCCATCTCATGTACTAGTCCTCATAGTTGCCAATAGGGTAATATTGTTCCTTTATCACATCCACAAAAAAATCCCAAGTGGGATCGACCCCATATATTTCAGACTCCTCTGTGGAACTCTGCTCCCAATAAGTTTCCGACCAATGTTTGACATGGGGGACAGATTTAAGGAGTGTGAAGGTGATCTTTTCTTTGTTGAAAAATTTGTGAATAGATAAATAACCTTCTAGCAAATTTAACCATTTGTCTAGGGCTTCTGCATCTATCTACCCTTCAAATAAAGGAATATCAAAATTAACTTGTACCTTGAAAGGCGAGGTGCCTCCAAAGTAGCCGCTTGATGAAGATTCACCTGTTGCTATCGGCAGGCGTTGAAGGATGTGGGAAAAATTCTCCATCATTTTGTCCCTCTGTCACGTGAGAGCTTGCTCAAGCAATAGACTAATAGGATCATTTGCTCCATCATTTTTCTTTTCTTCCACCATTGAGGGTTTCTTGGGTGTGCGAGAACGATTGTTCTCAAGAGAGACAAGATCGAGACCCAACTTGCTATACTCAGACCTCGTCAGGGACATGCAATGAAAAAAACTGACCAAGAACATCTTGCTCTGATACCACTAATCTAGATTATTTTTGGCACGAAATGAGATCGGAGGTATAATAAAGAAATGCATAGAGATATTGCAGATATTCAATAATATAACAGAAATTTATCAAAGATGGAACCATAAACATATATATATATATATATATATATATATATATATATAGTAATACACAATTTCTATTAATGAAATAAATGTACAGAGACTGTAAAATACAGAGTGAAAGACTCGATAGAATGGTGGCATCTTATCTCTGAGAAGAGATGTGACGACTACTCGCATTTGCAAGAAGATGATTACAATGAGGCTCTGAAGGCTGTTTTACAATAGACAGGAATGCTAGAAGTCCTAGACATCCAAAAACCTAACCCTAGGAGATGAAGCACCAAAATTCATGTGGGCCTCGTTTGGGTAAGTTAGTACATCAACTTCCCAGGGTCGTAACTTTTGCATACTATCTCCGTTTTAGGTGTATGATAGCTCATTGGAAAGGTATCGTCGAGTAGATTCATTTTGGAGGCTCAATTATTCTTTTATCTATTTTTGAGAACCTCGATCTCGAAAATTCTTTGTTTGGGCCCTCAAAATGGCCCCGAAAGTTAAAAATGGATAAAAATAGTAAATTGCCAAATTTTCCAGAAAAATGTTTTGAGCTGGTCGAAAAAGGTGGGTGGTCACCAATATCCACCTGGATCAATAATCCCTCCTTAGGAAGCAATGATATCCATTGCATTGGGTTCCCGAGGAAGAGGGAAAATCGTTTGTTGAATCTGCATCTTGGTGAGCTGCTTGCCTTGTTGGAGACATCGCGCTGCTCAGTTTGTGGAAGTCTGTCAAAAACCTATTGAGGCTTAGGCTATTTAACAAGTTGGGCTACATGAGAGGACGATGCGTAGAAAGAATCTTTGTGCTTTGCTGCAACCTTGTCGACCTGCTTCTGTTGGATAGAAGGTGCTTGGGGCGAAGTTGCAGTGGTTGTAGTGTCCTTCTGTTCCCCTTTTGAACAGATTATGAAGAATTTGAATTTTGCAGTATGAGATACTACCTTGTGACACTTTTTAGGTGGAACAGTAGTCGGAACTACCTCTGGTATTCTGTAGAGATGAACCCCCAAAGAAACAATAACACTGCGGGGTCGAGACTCATAAATAGCGTGGTGCTTCCACATATATGGTTGGCACAAGAGAACATCACAGAAATATAGTGGGGAAACATCAAATAATACCTCATCCTGAAGGGTTGGATGCCATATGATAATCGACATTGCTGGCTGACACAGAGATCTCATCATTGGCGAAGCCACCCGATGTTCTATGGCTACGGGTGTGGTGTTGTCGACAATCCCAATGGTTTGATGGCCTCTGCTGAGATGAGGTTCTTCTAGATTCCTCTATCAACAATAAAATGCAGCGGGGTCCCCTTCACCCACATCTGTGAATGAAAAAGGTGCTCCCCCTCTTCAGGATATGTTGGTTCTTCTGGTTGAATTGYTGCGGTCGCGACAATAGCAGTGACGTATGCGTTAATGATTTGTCCTTTACCAGTATTTTCAGAATCAGATTCAGAATCAGGGTTCGGCTCCTTGTGTTTGATTGTGGCCACCAATGACTATTTTGAGCGACATTCATCGGTGTTGTACGAGGGGCTTTCGTGGAAATCACACCATTTTTCAGTGTCCTGCTTTGTCTTTCCGTGACCCTTCTTTTCATGTGGCTTGGACTGGTTTTTGGGAGACTGTTTGTTAGGGACTTCTTTGTCATACTTTGGTTGTTGCGGATTTGTAAAACCAAAATCACGTTTGTTTTGGTGCTTAAATTTTTGCTCGATTTTAACTGCATATCGATAGGCAGCACCGAGTGATGAGATGTTTAGAAAATCCATTTCAATTTGGATGTATCTGTGTAGATCGCCATAGTATTTCAGAACCAAATATCTTTTGGAGTCTTTGATAGCCAGCTTGGTGCACAAGGTATGGAAGGTATTGGTGAACTCCGGAACTGCTTGGCCCCTCTCTTTCCATAGTGTGGTCCATCTCATGTACTGGTCCTCATAGTTGCCAATAGGGTAATATTGTTCCTTTACCGCATCCAAAAAAAATCCCAAGTGGGATCGACCCCATATATTTCAGACTCGTCTGTGGAACTCTGCTCCCAATAAGTTTCCCACCAATGTTTGACATGGGGGAGAGATTTAAGGTGTGCGAAGGTGATCTTTTCTTTGTCGGAAAATTTGTGAACAGAGAAATAACCTTCTAACAGATTTAACCATTTGTCTAGGGATTTTGCATCTATATTTCCTTCAAATACATGAATATCAAAATTAACTTGTACCTTGAAAGGCGAGGTGCCTCCAAAGCGGCCTCTTGATGAAGATGCGCTTGTTTCTATCGGTAGGCATTGAAGGATGTGGGAAAAATTCTCCATCATTTCCTCCCTCTGTCGCGTGAGAGCTTACTCAAGCAACATACTAATAGGATCGTCTGCTCCATCATTTTTCTTTTCTTCCACCATTGAGGGTTTCTTGGGTGTGCGAGAGAAATTATCCTCAAGACAGGAAATCTCGAGACTAAACTTTCCATATTCAGACCTCGTCGGGGACATGCACTAAAAAAAACCGACCAAGAACAACCTGCTCTGATACCACTGATCCAGATTATTTTCAGCATGAAATGAGATCGGCGGTATAATAAAGAAATGCACAGAGATATCGTAGATATTCAATAATATAATAGAAATATATCATAGATGCAACCATAAACATAGATATACAATAATACACGATTTCTATTAATGAAATAAATGTACAGAGACTATAAAATACAAAGTGAAAGACTTGATAGAATGGTGGCAGCTTATCTCTGAGAATAGATGTGACGGCTACTCGCATTCACAAGAAGATGATTACAATGAAGCTCTGAAGGAATTTTTACAATAAACAGGAATGCCAAAATTCTTAGACATCCAAAAACCTAACCCTAGGAGATGAAGCACCAAAATTCATGTGGGCCCCGTTTGGGTAAGTTAGTACATCAACTTCCCGGGGTTGTAACTTTTGCATATGATCTTCATTTTAGGCGTATGATAGCTCGTTGGAAAGGTATCATCAAGGAGATTCATTTTGGGGGTTCAATGATGCCTTTGAATATCATTGACAACCTAGATCATGAAAAAACTTCATTTGGGCCCTCAAAATGGCCCAAAAAGTTAAAAACTGATAAAAATAGTAAATTGCCAAATTTGCCAGAAAACTGTTTTCTGCCAGTCGAAAAAGGTGGTTGGCCACCGATATCCACATGGATGAAAAATCCATCCTTAGGAAGAAATGGTCTCCATTGCATTGAGTTACCAGGGGAGAGGGTAAAGTGTTTGTTGAATCTGCATCTTGGTGAGCTGCTTGCCTTGCTGGAGATGTCGCACTACTCAATTTGTGGAAGTCTATCACGAACCTGTTGAGGCTGAGGCTATTTAACAAGTTGGGATACATGAGAGGACGGCGCGCAAAAGGAATCTCTGCGCTTTGCTATAACCTTGTCGACCTACTTCTATTGGATAGAAGGTGCTTGGGGCGAAGCTGTAGTGGTTGCAGTGTCCTTCTGTTCTCTTTTTGAACAGATTGTGAAGAAGCTGAATTTTGCAGTATTAGATACTACCTTATGACACTTTTTAGGTGGAACAATAGTCAGAACTACCTATGGTATTCTGTAGAGATGACCCCCCAAAGAAACAATGACACTGTGGGGTCGAGACTCATAAACAGAGTGGCGCTTCCACATATATGGTTAGCCCAAGAGAACATCACAGACATCTAGTGGGGAAACATAACATAATACCTCATCCTTGAAGGGTTGGATGCCATATGACAATCGAAATTGCTAGCTGACATGGAGATCTCGTCCTTGACGAAGCCACCTGATGTTGTATGGCTGTGAGTGTGGTGTTTTCGACAATCCCAACTATTTGACGACCTTTGCTGAGATGAGGTTCTTTTGGCTTCCACTATCAACAATAAAATGTAGCGGGGTCCCCTTCACCCACATCTGTTAATGAAAAAGACGCTCCCCCTCGTTGGAAAGGTACGTATCATCGAGGAGATTCATTGATACCTTGATATCTCATTGGAAAGGTATTTCCAAGGAGATTCATTTTGGGTGCTCAATGATGCCTTCAACTATAATTGAGAACCTTGATCTCGAAAAACCTTCATTTGGGCCTTCAAAATGGCCCTGGAAGTTAAAAACTGCTAAAAATAGTAAATTGCCAAGTTTGCTAGAAAACTGTTTTGAGCTAGTCAGAAAAGGTGGGTGGCTACTGATATCCACCTAGATCAATCCTCCCTCCTTAGAAAGCAATGGTTTCCATTGCATTGAGTTCCCGGGGGAGAGGGAAAAGCGTTTGTTGAATCTGCATCTTGGTGAGTTTCTTGCCTTGCTGGAGACGTCGCACTACTCAGTTTGTGGAAGTTTGTCATGAACCTGTTGAGGCTGAGGATGTTCAACAAGTCGGGCTACATGAGAGGATGGTGCAAAGAATGAATCTTTATTCTTTGCTGCAACCTTCTCGACCTGCTTCTGTTGGATAGAAGGTGCTTGGGGCGAAGCTGTAGTGGTTGAAGTGTACTTCTATTTCACTTTTGAACAGATTGTGAAGAAGCTGAATTTTGTAGTATGAGATACTACCTTGCGACACTTTTTAGGTGGAAGAGTAGTCAAAACTACCTCTATTATTCTGTAGAGATGACCCCCCAGAGAAACAATTACACTGCGGGGTCGAGACTCATAAACAACGTGGCACTTCCACATATATGGTTGGCCCAAGAGAACATCATAGACATATAGTGGGGCAACATCACATAATACCTCATCCTTGAAGGGTTGGATGCCATATGACAATCGACATTACTGGCTGACATGGAGATCTCATCCTTGGCGAAACCACCTGATGTTGTATCGTTGCGGGTGTGGTGTTGTCGACAATCCCAACTGTTTGATGACCTCTACTGAGATGATGTTATTCTGGCTTCTGCTATCAACAATAAAATGCAACGTGGTCCCCTTCACCCCCATCTGTGAATGAAAAAGGCACTCCTCCTCTTCAGGATCTTTTGGTTCTTCTGGTTGAATTACTGTGGTCATGACAATAGCAGTGGGGTCTGCGTCAATGATCTGTCCTTTATTAGTATTTTTAGAATCAGATTCTGAATCAGGGTTCGTCTCCTTGTCTTTGATCTTGGCCACCAATGATTGTTTTGAGAGACATTCATCGGTGTTGTGCCAGGTTCTTTTGTGGAAATTGCACCATTTTCCGGTGTCCTTCTTTGTCTCCCTGTGACCCTTCTTTTCACGTGGCTTGGACTGGTTTTTGAGAGACTGTTTGTTAGGGACGTCTTTATCATACTTTTTTTGTTGTGGATTTGCAGAACCAAAATCCCGTTTGTTCTGGTGCTTGAATTTTTGCTCGATTTTAACAACATATTGATAGGCAGCACCGAGTGATGAGATGTCCAGAAAATCCATTTCAATTTGGATGTATCTATGTAGAGCCCCATGGCATTTCAGAACCAAATGTCATTCAGTTTCTTTGATATTCATCTTGGTGCACAAGGTATGGAAGGTATTGGTGAACTTCGGAACTGCTTGGCCCCTCTCTTGTCGCAGTGTGGTCCATCTCATGTATTGGTCCTCATAGTTGCCAATAGGGTAATATTGTTCCTTTACCACATCCACAAAAAAATCCCAAGTGGGATCGRCCCCATATATTTCAGACTCCTCTGTGGAACTCTTCTCCCAATAAGTTTCCCACCAATGTTTGACATGGGGGTGAGCTTTAAGGAGTCTGAAGGTGATCTTTTCTTTGTTGGAAAATTTGTGAACAGAGAAATAACCTTCTAGCAGATTTAACCATTTGTCCAGGGCTTCTGCATCTATCTGTCCTTCAAATACAGAAATATCAAAATTAACTTGTACCTTGAAAGGCAAGGTGCTTCCAAAGTGGCCACTTGGTGAAGATGCGTCTGTTGCTATCGGCAGGTGCTGAAGGATGTGGGAAAAATTCTCCATCATTTTGTCCCTCTATCACGTGAGAGATTTCTCAAGCAACAAACTAATAGGATTGTTTGCTCCGTCATTTTTCTTTTCTTCCGCCATTGAGGGTTTCTTGGGTGTGTGAGAGCAATTTTCCTAAAGAGAGACAAGCTCGAGACCCAAATTGCTATACTCAGACCTCGTCAGGGACATGCACTGAAAGAAAAACGACCAAGAACAACCTGCTCTGATACCACTGATCGAATTATTTTCGGCACAAAATGAGATCGGAGGTATAATAAAGAAATGCACAGAGATATCACAGATATTCAATAATATAACATAAATATATCAGATATGCAACCATAAACACAGATATACAGTAATACATGATTTCTATTAATGAAATAAATGTACAGAGACTGTAAAATACAGAGTGAATGACTCGATAGAATGGTGGTAGCTTATCTCTGAGAAGAGATGTGACGACTACTCACATTCACAAGAAGATGATTATAATGAGGCTTTGAAGGCATTTTTACAATAAATAGGAATTCCAAAATTCCTAGACATCCAAAAACCTAACTCTAGGAGATGAAGCGCCAAAAGTCATGTGGGCCTCGTTTGGGTAAGTTAGTGCAACAACTTCCCAGGGTCGTAACTTTTGCATACGATCTTCGTTTTTGGCATATGATAGTGCGTTGGAAAGGTATCATCGAGGAGATTCATTTTGGGGGCTCAATTATGCCTTTGACTATCATTGAGAACCTATATCTCAAAAAAACTTCATTTGGGCCCTCAAAATGGCCCTAGAAGTTAAAAACGGCTAAAAATAGTAAATTGCCAAATTTGCCAGAAAACTGTTTTGAGCCAATCAAAAAAGGTGGGTGGCCACCATTATCCACCTAGATCATACCTAGAGGAATATCCCATAGGGATAAAGTATGAGGTATATCAAATGTTGAATGATGGTCTGGTAACTTACAAAGGGAGGTTGTATATTCCAAATTGTAACTACTTGAAGAGGTTCGTAATGGATGAACTACATAAAATACCATATACTGGTCATCCTCATTATCAGAAAATGATCACAACCACTAGGAAACTTATTTGTTGGCCCTGAATGAAAAAAAGACATAGATGATTACTTAGATAAATGTCTATAATGTCAAGAGGTTAAGGTAGAACATTGACATCCAACAGGGTTGTTGCAACCCTTACCAATCCCATAATGGAAATTAGAAATCATCTCCATGGATTTCATCACAGGGTTACCAAAATCAACTAAGCAGAATGACACCATTATGGTAGTTCTAGAAAAACTGAGCAAGGATTCTCACTTTATTCCCGTCAAGTCAACTTGAAAGGCAATAGATATTGCCAGTATTTTCATGAAAGAAATATTTAGATTGCATGGCATGCATAAGGAGATCATATCATACAAAGATACAAAATTTACTTCAATTTTTTGGAGATCTCGGTTTGTTGGTCTTGAAACTAAATTTCTATTTAGTACAACCTATCACCCTCAAATAGATGGGCATACAGAGAGGGTAAACCAAGTGTTATAGGACATGTTAAGGATGCATGTGATGCATAATCCCAAGAAGTGGTAAGACTACCTACCACTGGTAGATTTTGATTATAACAATGGCTATCAAGATTCATTGAAGATTAGCCCTTTAGAGGCCCTCTATGGTAGACAATGAAATATTTCAATCAGTTGGAATAACCCAGTAGATAGAATTACACTCGAGTCAGATATGGTGAAAGAAATGGAACAACAAGTAGTTCAAATAAAATAGAATTTGAAAATAGCTCAGGATAGATGATGTAGGAGCATCGTCAACAAATCACATGTGGAGAGACAACTCAGCGCCATAACGTGCCTTTTGAATTATTTTGGAATCTTAAATGCCGGTGTTTCTTGTCAATATTTTTTAACGAGTAATTAGAAGAAGATCAAAATGACTTGGAAGCAAACATGATCAGTGAGATCTAGGAGTTTCACTCTTAGACTTTAATGTAACATAACTTAAGGGGTAGTTTGTTTTCTTTTTGGAATATTCTCTTCTTTGAGAATATGAGTAGTCAGAGGGAACCCTAGGAGCCCTATGGGATAAATAGAGGTGTTGTAAACCCAAATGAGGTTGCTGCAAATTAGTAGGAGATTGTTGTGATTTAGTTGTTGCTGAATTTTTAGTTATTGTTTTATCATAGCTGTAGCCATTTACATTTGAATGAATATAATGGAGGAAAATTGATCCAATGCATGGTGTTTCTACTATTTACAGTTCTCTATTGTTATGAGTTTTCATGAATGCATGAGTTTTACCATGAATGAATAAATTCGTGAAGGGGTGAATAAGTTCCAATTGTTTCTCTTCCTTGAGCTTATGCAAGGAGTGCATACTGTACACAAGGATTGTGTTTAACAGAGTCTTTTAAATCAAATCTCAGAAGAGATAGCATGAAATTTCATATGCAGAGTGTGCATATCAAACACAAGGAGTGTGCAGACAGAGTCTTTGACTTGAAAAACTCAGGAGAAATAGCTTGGGTTTTCTGATGAAACGATGCGAAGATCTGTTGCAAGGAGTGCACAGATCTAGAAATCAACTAAGTGTCGAATTAACCCTCTAAGGAGTCAAAGGGTTCGAGAAACAAATCTCAAGAGAGATAGCGAAAATAAATCTTCAAAGGGAGAGAAGCTCTTAAGGTTTAACGAGTTATCGACCAAGATCCCTTTAGGAGGAAGCAGAGTCAGTACAAACCATTAGATTTGGAAAAACTACATGGAAGTTAGCCATGAAGCATTTCATCATTTCATGGTTTGGAGTGTTTGAAGTATTGAGGAGTGGGATCGCCGAAGTTCGAAATCACAAAGTGATCCTAGCCATTGGCTGCGAAGGGGATACATGGAAACAGATAAGATAGTTCAAGAGGGAAGAGCTCTGGAAGAACTTGTGTGAAGCAAGGTGCAATCTTCATGAATTCCTAGAGAGCGGAGTAGATTTGGACCATTGGATCCAGAGAAGGAATGTGGAAAATATCCATGAGTTTCGGAGGAAGAGCCCTTCGGAAGGAACCAGGGATAGAACATCCAAAAATGCCTAAAGGCCGAGGTGTCGAAATCCATCTTAGCTGCCCACTTGGACATGACACGTGGAGCGTGGATATTTATTGTGGAGGGTTGATATTCAGTGAGAAAAGGCTATAGGAACGTCTGAATCTCCCGAACGTCGAGGTACCGAAGTGGACTTGAGCGTTGATTTGGGTGGACATGTAGTGCTTGATCTGAGGTTCTAGGTACAAAACACTTTGGGGATAAGGAGGGTTGAGGAATTTAGAATCCCTGGAGGCCAGAGCTCAAACGGATCAAAACCATTGGCTGAGGGAGGAACAAGGACCATAGATCTTCTCGGGAGAGTTCACGGTTCGGTGATTCGGGGAATAGTGTTGCGGTTTTTGCTAAATCAACCGAGATCCAAAGTCCAAAGTGCCAAGAAGGTTAAGCCTTGGGTCATAGCTCGAGGTCACTTAGGGAGAGGGTATAGAGGAAAGGATCTAGCGCCCAAACTTTTAATATTTTAAAAAGTGCTAAGGAAGGGGCCCCGCAGGGTTCCACAAGACTTGCGCCCAAGGAGGAAAAGGGGGCCAGTGAAATTTTTCCCAGGTCTATTTGAGTTCCGAAAGAGATGATCCAACTCAAGTGATTAAGATCCTTGATTCAGAGGTTGAAGAACCCTTAGGATAGAAGGGGAGTCTGCATCAAGTGGTATAAGAGCTTGAAATTTTTTTTAGGTAGCGAAAGAGAGCTCTAAGTTGTACTTCGTGTGTGAAAAATAGTCAGCACAATGCCATCGAGGAGATATGTGGAGCCACCTATAGCCAATTGCACTGTAGAAATATAAATGGGAGAGCTTTGTGAAATATTAGAGGCGATGGAAGCAGTACAGAGGAGAGAACCTGATGTTGGGGATATCAGTGATGCAGAAAGTGAAGAAATAGAAGTTAAAGAAGCTGTAGGGGAAAATGTTGTCGAGGAATGCTTGCTGAGAGCAGTTGTTAAATTGGGAGCTAGAGAAAATATAGACATCCCAATGTATGAAGGCAACTTGGATGTTGAAGAATTGATGGATTAGATAAGATCCATGGACAAATATTTCGACTATGAAGATGTCAATGAGGAGAAGAAGGTGAAACATGCTATCACTAGGTTGAAAGGACATGTAGCACTGTGGTGGGATGAACTACAGGCTGAGAGGAGAAGCAAAGGAAAGCATAAGATAAAGAATTGGGACATGATGGTAGCCAAGCTGAAGGCTAAATTCATACCCAAATATTATCAGATAAATATGTTCAAGAAGTTGTAGAACCTGAGATAGAAGGGTGTGATAGAGAAAGAGTACACAAAGGAGTTCTACAAGCTGAATACCAGGACTAGACAATGATAAAAGGATGAGGAAAAATTTTCCAGGTGTATAAATGGGATGAGGTATGAAATCTAGAATGAGATCAACATGATGTCAGTGAGGACAGTAGAGGATGCTTATCAGATTGCTTTGAAGGCATAGGAGATGTTGGCCAGGAAATAGAGTCAACGAAACAAAGGTAGAATCCCAAACAAAAGTAAGGGATTAGACCATGACAAGGCACATAAAACCAAGAATGATACTGATAAACCACATAGTCACTCAGAAAGAGGAGGAAGTTCCTGAGGGAGACAAAGTGGTGGAAGAAATTCTTCTAGAGGAAGAGGAAGCAACATAGGAGGATAAGTAAGGTGTTATGCCTGTGGAAAGACATTACACATGTCTTGGGAATTTCCCAAGAAAAATAAATAAGGAGGAGGTGAAGATCACATTTCAGAATCATAGAAAAGGAATTTTGAAGCATAAGGTGCAGAGGATGGAAAATACCTGATGCTAAGGAAGGTTCTCTTAAAACTAGAGCCAAAAATTGAAAATCTAGTGAAGAGGAACAATTTATTCATGATAGCTTGCAAGACTAAAGACAAAGTATGCAAGGTGATAATTCACAGTGGGAGCACTGATAACTTAGTATCCACAGAGATGGTGGAGAAATTGGAGCTGGAGACAACTGCACACCCAAGTCCATATAAGGTCTCATGGTTGCAAAAAGGACACCAAGTAATGGTAACTAAACAATGCCTTGTTGAATTTAAAATAGGTGGATATAGAGATGAGATTCTGTGTGATGTAATTCCCATGGATGTATGTCATGTTTTGTTGGGAATACCATGGAAGTTTGACAGGAATGTCATTCATGATGGGAGAAGAAATACTTACACTTTGGAAAAGAATGGTAGAACACACATGTTGCTGCCAATAGAAGAGAAGAAAGTAAAGGAAGAAGCCATCACAAGCATACTTCTTATGAGTGGGAAGGAACTCCTAAGTGAGGTCAAGAAGAAACATGAGATGTAGTTTGTTGTGGTGAGGAAACCCAAAGGTTTCCTTACAAGTACTTTGATGGATGATTTTCCTGAAGGAGTTCAGGAGTTGTTGGATAATTTTGTTGACATAGTAGTGGATGAGTTTCCTAACTCATTTCCACCCATCATAAGTATCAACCATCATATTGACTTGATACCAGGAGCAAGTCTGTCGAACAAAGCAACATATAGATTGACACCTCAAGAGAATGAGGAGGTAAAGAAACAAGTCCAGGAATTATTAGACAAGGGTTTGGTTAGAGAAAGCTTGAGTCCATGCCTAGTACCAACTGTGTTGAGTCCAAATAAGGATGGAGGATGGAGAATGTGTATAGACTCGAGAGCCATAAACAAGATCACCATCAGGTATAGATTTCCTTTGCCAAGAATGGATGACTTAATGGTTTAAGTGGACCAAATTTCTTTTCTAAGATAGATTTTAAAAATGGATATCACCAGATAAGGATGAGATAAGGTGATGAGTGGAAAAAAAACCTTTAAGACAAATGAATGGTTGTATGAGTGTCTTGCTATGCCATTTATCTTAACAAATTCCCCAAGTACTTTTATGAGGTTGATGAATGAAATACTGAAAGATTTTATTGGTAAGGTTGTGGTTGTATATATGGATGATATACTGGTCTTTAGAAAGACTAAAGAGGATCATTTCATACATATGACATTAGTGATGAGGAGAGTGCAACAAGAGAAACTGTTGATAAATCTGAAGAAGTCCTCTTTTATGAAGACATAACTCAATTATTTGGGTTTTGTGATCTCTTCAAATGAATTGAAGATGGATACAGAGAAGGTGAAAACAATCAAAGAATGGCCATCACCAAGGATTATATTTGAGGTGAGAAGCTTCCATGGATTGGCAAGTTTCTATAGGAAGTTCATTAGAAATTTCAGTGGAATTTGTGCACCGATATTGGATACAGTGAAGAAGAGGCACAAGTATTTTAAATGGAAAGAAGAGGCCGAGAGGAGCTTCAATATATTGAAGGAGAAGATAACAAAACAACCAATTATGTTCTTACCAAATTTTGGAAAGACATTTCAAGTGAGATTTGATGCAAGTGGAGTTTCCATTTGAGCAATTTTGAGCTAGGACAATAAACCAATTGCATATTTCAGTGAGAAGCTGAATGAGACCAAAAGAATGTACTCCACATATGATAAAGAGTTCTATGTAGTAATTCAAGCCTTGAAGAAATGGAGGCACTACCTGATTCCAAAAGAGTTTGTTTTGTATAGTGATAATCAGGCTTTAGAATTCATAACCAGACAGGAAAATTGAATCAAAGACATGCAAAGTAAATTGAGTTTATGAAGAATTTTACTTTTGTCATAAAGCATATTTATGGAAATGCTAACAAAGTTGCTGAAGCATTAAGAAGGAGATGTTTGATTCTGTAGGATTTTCAAGTGAATACCTTAGGGTTTGAACACCTTAAGGAAATGTACAGTGATGATCCAAATTTCAAATAAGCATACGAAGCATGTGCAAATCCTGTGTTGAGAGACAAAAGCCAGTGGACAAAGTATACGATTCAAGATGGATTTTTGTTCAAGGGCAATCAATTGTGCATACCAAAATGCTCAATGAGGGATAACCTTTTGACAGAAAAGCATAGTGGAGGATTGGCTGGACATTTCGGCCATGATAAAACATTTGCACAGTTGAGAAATTCATATTATTGGCCAGGTATGAGGACATAAGTGATAAAGTTTGTAAACATATGTAGAATCTGCCAACATGCAAAAGGAAAAAGACATAACACTCAATTGTATCAGCCATTTCCAATACCAAGGAGGCCCTGGGATGTAATAAGCATGGATTTTGTATTGGGACTTCCAAGAACACAAAGAGGATGCGATTCCATATCTGTGGTGGTGGATATATTTTCAAATATGACACACTTTATCCCATGCCAGAAGACTAGTGATGCAACACATGTTGCAAATTTATTTTTCAACTAAGTTGTTCGACTTCATGGATTCCCCAAAAGTATTGTCTTAGACAGAGATACCAAATTCGTTGGTCATTTATGGAGAACACTGTGGAAGAAGTTGGGGACAAACTTGTCCTTCAGCTCATCTTATAACCCTCAGATAGATGGACAGACTGAGGTGGTGAACAAAAGTTTGGAAAAAATATTGACGAGTATGGTAACTGAGCATCATAGTTAGTGGAATTAGATTCTGCTACAAGCAGAATTTGCATACAATAATTCACTAAACAAGAGCATTGGAAATATCCCATTCCAAATATTGTATGGAATGCAACCAAGAGGAGTATCTGAGTTGAGAGACTTAGAACAAAGGGATTTCAGAAGTGTTGGAGCAAAAGATTTTGCTGCAGAAATGCAGAAGCTCCATAGCTAGATCAAAGAGCAGTTGCAGAGCTCTAGCCAAGAGTATAAGCATAGAGTTGATGAACATCACAAAGAGATTCAATTTCAAGTAGGAGATTAGGTTCTGGCACATCTCAAGAAAGAAAGGTTCCCAAGGGTAACATATAACAAGTTGAATATGAAGAAGATAGGGCCATGTAAGATCTTAAGGAATTTTGATGCAAATGCCAATGAGATTGAGATGCCAGATGATGTGGGCATACCACCCATATTCAACATATCAGACTTGTATCCTAATAGGGAAGATGAAGAAGGAGAAACAAAATATTAGAAAGAGATTCAATGGGAAAAGAAAATTCCTATAGCAAAAAATCCACAGTTGGAGAAGATCATTGATCAAAGAGTTGGCAAGAAGACCGAAAGGAAAACATACTATGAGTATCTGGTAAAGTGGAGGGGACACCCCATAAAGGATTCCAGTGGGGTAAACGAAGTAGATGTTCAGAGGCATGGAAAGACAGTGCAGAAGCTCATGGAAAAGAGTCCATGAATTTTTTCCCAGAGGAGTATGATGCAGGAGCATCGTCAGCAAAGCACACGTGGAGAGACAACTCAGCGCCATAACACACCTTTTGAATTATTTTGGAATCTTAAATGCTACCATTTCCTGTCAATATTTTTGATCGAATAATTAGAAGAAGATCAAAACGGCTTGGAACCAAACATGATCAATGAGTTCTCGGAGTTTCACTCTCATACTTTAATGTAAAAAAACTTAAGGGGTAGTTAGTTTATTTTTGGAATCTTCTCTTCTTCGAGAAGATGAGTAGTCGAAGGGAACACTAGGAGCCCTCTGGGATAAATAGAGGTGTTGTATGCCTGAATGAGGTTGCTGCAAATTAGTAAGAGATTGTTGTGATTTAGTTGTTGCTGAATTTTTAGTTATTGTTTTATCATAATTGTAGCCATTTACATTTGAATTTATATAACAGAGGAAAATTGATCCAATGCATGGTGTATCTATTGTTTACAGTTCTCTATTGTTGTTATGAGTTTTATTGTGAATGGATAAATTCGTGAAGGGGTGAATAAGTTCCAATTGTTTCTCTTCCTTGAGCTTCTGCAAGGAGTGTGTATTGTACAAAAGGAGTGTGTTTAACAGATTCTTTTGACTCAAAGCTTAGAAGATATAGCATAAAATTTCATATGCATAGTGTGCATATCAAACTCAAGGAGTGCGAAGACAGAGTCTTTGACTTGAAAAACTCGGGAGAAATAACTTGGGTTTTCTCATGAAACAACGTGAAGATCTGTTGGAAGGAGTGCATAGATCCAAAAATCGACTAAGTGTCGAATTATCCCTCTAAGGAGTCAAAGGGTTCAAGAAACAAATCTCAAGAGAGATACTGGGAATAAATATTCAAAGGGAGAGAAGATTTGAAGGTTTAACGAGTTATTGGCCAAGATCCCTTCAGGAGGAAGCAGAGTCAGTCTAGACCATTAGATATGGAAAAAATGCATGGAAGTTAGCTGTGAAGCATTTCGTCATTTCGTGGTTCGAAGTGTTTGAAGTATTGAGGAGTGGGATCAACGAAGTCTAAAATCACAGAGTGATCCTAGATGTTGGCTATGAAGGGGATACGTGGTGGAATATAAGCTAGTTCCGGAGGGAAGAGCTCCAGAAGAACTTATGTGAAGCAAGGTACAATCTTCACGAAGTTGCGGAGAGCGGAGTAGATATGGATCATTAGATCCAAAGAGACCACATGGAAAAGATCCATGAGTTTCAAAGGAAGATCCCTTCGGAAGGAACCGGGGATAGAACATCCAAAAACGCTTGAAGGCCGAGGTGCCAAAATCCATCTTAGCCGCCCACTTGGATAGGTCATGTGGAGTGTGGAGATTTATTGTGGAGGGTTGATACTCAATGAGACAAGGATATAGGAACGTTCGAAGCTCTCGAACGTCAAGGTCCCGAATTGGACTTGAGCATTGATTTGGGTGGACACGTGGTGCTTGATCTGAGGTTCCGGGTATAGAACACTTCAGAGATAAGGAGGGTTGAGGAATTCAAAATCCCCGTAGGCCGGAGATCGAATAGATCACAATCGTTGGATGAGGGAGGAACGAGGATCGTAGATTTGTCCAGGAGAGTTCGCGGTTCGACGATTCGGGGAATAATGTTATGGTTTCTACTAAATCAACCAAGATCCGAAGTATGAAGTGCCCTGGAGGTTAATCCCTCGATCATATCCCGAGGTCACTTGGGGAGAGGGGCTATTAGAAAGGACCTAGCTACCAGACTTTTAAGATTTTAAAAAGTGCTAAGGAAGGGGGCCGACGGGTTCCACAAGATTTGCGCCCAAGGAGGAAAAGGGGGCCTGTGAAATTTGTCCCAGGGCTATTTAAGGTCTGAAAGAGTTGAACCAACTCAAGTGATTAATATCCTTGACCAGGAGGTCACGAAACCCTTAGGAGAGAAGGGGGATCTGCATCAATAGACATAAAATCTATGCAGACAGAGAAAGGACTCCTAGAGAGTTCAAAGCATGGGATCATGTGTATCTCTGAGTTAGGCCCAAAAACAATTCTTTGAGAATGGGAGCTTGTGCCAAGATGGCACCTCGGTATTGTGGACCCTTTGAAATTTTGGATAGCGTAGGACCTATAGCATATAGAATAACACTTCCTCCCATCGTGAAGGCACATAATATTTTCCATGCTTCATTGTTGAAGAAATATGTACATGATTCTAATCATATAATTGATTGGTCTATGATTTAGGTGGAACAAGAGGGAGAATTCCTACTAGAGCCACAATGCATAATAGACAGGAGAGAAATCCACTCAGGAATAGAACCATTACACAAGTCAAGGTGTAATGGAAACACTTTGGTCCGGATGAAGCTACATGGGAAATTGAGGATGCCATGAAATAGAAAATACCTATTTTTGTTTATTGTTGTACATATAGAGCACATCGACAGGTAGAATATCGAGCACTATGTTCCTTTAAGGGGGAGGGGATTGCAATACCCTTGTTTCCCCCAACTCATAAATATAACTATAACCTACTAGAAGACTATGGGAAGACTGAATATGTGTGGATGTTGGGATTGATGAACCTTTTTGTTATAAAAGGTAATGTATATATTTATGTTACTAAATAAAATGGAAAGTGTTTCATAACTACTGAAGGAGTTTTACAAGGTAGATCGTGATGCATGAGAGAGATGGTGAGGGGAACCAACAATTGTTGACATGACCCCTACCAGGCCAATACTCTAATAGATTTAAATTATTCAGAGCCAAAACAATCCTATGAACCAGAAAAATAAATTACCAGTCAGGCTAGTTGTTGGGAAGTCCTCCTCAAGAGTCAATGAGGAGATGGGAAGATTACCCATCTGAAAACTTCTTGACCTCACCCACAAAATTGGGAATTGGACCCACAAAATCTTGTTGAGGAAGGTGAAAAAAGAGAGGAAATTCATGGGAAGAAGAGGCGGAGGCAAGAGGATGAGTTTGAGGACCATTTTTCTGAAGAGGGAGAGCATGTGCATCTCTCTGGTTCTGAAGAGCACTGAAAAACAAATTTGTTTTGGGTACATGAATTTGTTGGTCAACGTTTTCAGTCCAAGATGATAAATGAGGTTGCAAGAAGACAAGTGACCGAGGAACCACTCATTGCAGACCCCCTGGCTTGGTGGAGAGAAAACTGATCTGCCAAGTTCCTATGGGATGAGGAGAGTGGCCTCCATCCCTGGCTATTGCTGAACAGAATGAAGAGTCTCTCTCAAAGCATCATGATATAGCTAGGGGGTGGCCAGAGGAAAATCCGTCCAGGAGTTGTTTTTCCTATGGTTGGGTGGAAAAGGGCGCCCCTTTCAGTAAGTGCATCACTATCTGGTTTCTAGATAAGTATATTTGGTTAAATATCTATAGTGTTTAGATCAGAGAAAATTTTATACTATGTTTTAGAATTGTGTAAGTTTAATTTCTAACAAAAGTGACTTGAGAAATTTAAGCAAAATAAAGAGAATGTCTTAGCTGAAGCTCTTTCAATTTAACTTATTATCTCTTGACTATCTGTGTGCAAAAATACGATTTATAGGAGTGGATGTTGTGGTTGACTGTGTTGTACAGTTTAATGCATGCTTGGGAATTGATGATTGAACAATTAAAAATATCTATAACACCTCTAAAAGTCTTAGAGAGAGTGATTCTTCAACGTAATAGTGCTCCATTTTAGTATGTCCTCAAATCCCATGCTAGAAAAGTTAGAGGGTGTCATATATGTGTGAACTTTAGGAAATAATCCCAAATATGGGAAAACATTAAAAGTCCTTATAAACAATTATTGAGGAAAAATAATTAGAACGTGAACATGAAATTGGTCTAAATGAATTAAAATACAAAAGTTCTCAAAATTCTATTTGGGGCATAAATAAACATTTATGTTTAAATTGTGTTGAATCTCCTAAATTTGGGAAGAATCCCCTTAAATTTTGGTGGGCAGTAAATCCTGGTAGAAACACCGAATTTACTATGGAGGCAAATCTTTGTATTAGGACAATTTTTCTTAAATTTAGTAAGAGTAGTAAAGCACAGTTATAAGGAAATAAAATTTTACTCAATTACCCACGAGGAGGGAGAGATCATAATTATATTTTAATTTCCAGGATGGAGAAATTTCCTTGGAATATAAACTTTCATTAAATCTCTTTATAAAGCCCGTAAAACTATATTTTTCCTTTCCTTATTTTTCTGTAAAAGAAAATAATTTTCCTTTAAATCATCTAGGTAACAAAACCGAGTAAAACTATGGAAATATATTTATATATGTCTATATACATATGATTAATAATAATAATAATAATATTATTATTATTTATTATTCTGAAAAATGCAAGTTAAAGCCCCTGGAACATAAAAGCCCTGAGACCAAAGAGAATAGGGAATAAAAGATGACCAAATGCTTTAACCATCTCATGGTATTCAGAACTCCGGTATGTTTGGGTGATGGTATTCCATGAGCCGAAGTCGTCGAATGCCTGAACCCTTCCTTTCCCTGAGCAAGGTTGCATAAGTAATACATACAATTATTTATATTATTGTATTTAATGTGATCGATTAATGAAATCGATTAATATAATATACATTTAATACAATATACATTATATTATAATCCAAATTATTTCAATGTATTTAAACCATAGTGTAACTACAAGTGGGTCCCTTTCGAGACTTCAAAGCTTCGGAACTCCGTGGCTCCTAGAGAATTGAGTATAAAGGATGTGTGGGAGAGTTGAAGGAGATTGACCTGGAGAACTCTCTCTCTCTCTCTCTCTCTCTCTCTCTCTCTCTCTCTCTCATGTCAAATATTAATATAATATTGGAGAATTTTAAAACATGGGCGTAATCTTCGAGGAATATAAATAATATATTATATATTAAAATGGTTACATGTGAATGAAGCCAGCTCTTTTTAATTATTAAATAATGTGGAAAGGTGTATAAGTGGGGCCACTTCGGGACTCCGGGGCTCCGAAAGATTGGAGTATAAGGAATTTGGTGGAGAGCCAAAGGGGGTTGACCTAGATTTCTCTTTTTCTCTCTCTTCCTTATTTCAAATATTAATAAAATATTGGAGACCTTGTAAACCTAGGCGCAATCTCCAAAAAGATGTAATATAGTATTATATATTTTAAATGATTTATTGTGATATTGGCATGCAATAAAGTACAAACCCTCTTTACCCTTTTTTAATTTAATATTTAATGCGAAGTCACGTGTAAGCATGGACCCTTCAGGAGTTTGGGGCTGCGTGAGTTCGGAGCTTTGGGACTCCAAGATGTTGGGGAAGATAGAGCGTAAGAGAAAAAAAACCGAAGTTCGAACCTATTTTTCCATATCCCATTGTTATGATAAATGTTAAGTGGAATTAATTATATTATATGACAATATAATAAATTAATTTGCATAAAGATATAGTAGGAGTGGGACCTTTTCTGTAACTCCAGTGTTTGGGAGATTTGGGTTCGTAAAAGCATGATGAGGAATCTTCACCGAAGCCCGAAGGCTTAGGTATCAATGGGTATTGAGAATCCTAAGTGATCCTTTGATATAAATTAATCATATTATAATATAATTAAATATAATTATATTATAATATAATTAATAAAAGGATAATTTGTGGTTGAATTTAGTTAATCATTTTTCGAGTAAATAAATAAATATACATATATTTATCTATATATATGTTAAATTACGTGAAAATGCGGCATGGAGTTGTGTGTCGGGGAGGAATTGAATTATATATTACCAAAGAATGGTATTCTATGAAATATTAATTAAGTGTTTTTAATTGGATTGTAGGAGAGGGACTATTTTCATCCTCTAGTTGTGCAAGCCTAAGTGCCCTGCGGTGACATGGTGAATTGATGTTGACGAAGAACATCATTGTGATAGTGCATGTTAATCTTTAATGGGTTGACAAGATGAGTGGGGTCTAGTAGGATTGGTGAACCTTAGGTGCCAAATGGATCCTAACTGAAGATTCAGGAGGTCTGGAATGCATCAAGACTATCCATTGAGAGAAAAGGGATTAGTCCTCGATACCATATTCGTTGGAGGTAAGCGAAAAATTTATACCCCATTGCATAAAAAGGTACTTAGGGGTCGGGTGTGTGACACTAGGATTCTCAGGATTCATAAGGAAATAGGGTTACAATGACTCCCTAACTCACACCCCACATTCAATTCTAATAATGGAAAAAAATGGATAAGAATGGTTACATTTTCCACTAATTTCCCACTTTAAGTATGCATGACCTCTTTTTGAAAAATAGCACTCATGTAGCCACCTTCTCATCACTTAGGAGCTTAGGATATAATAACATGAAATAATAATTAGTACTTAAGAATATATTATTATATTTCTTGGATTAGCCCCCTAGCTTAAGCCCCTTTTCCTTAAGCCCTAGCCCCCCATACTCTTATATCTGACTTGGTTTGCAACCGTGATGTATTTTATTAATGTATATGAGTGCAATTACAATGTATAATTATAGGCTCACTACCTTTCGGTATACAAGTTCTCTCAACTAATATCACACTGGCGCTCTGACCCAAAACATACATACACAAGAACTCTAGCCCAAAAAACATACTAGCTCATCATCCTATAAAAACATATGTACATATGCACATTTACAACCCAGGGATCAACCTAGGGGTATTGCATGCAGATTCACCTAATAGATTTGTGAATGGACACTAGTGATCTTTAAATTGGATATAATCATCCCAAATATTGGAAACAATACATAGTTTCTTGGAGAAATTATTATCCCTATAGATTCAAAAACAATTCTTAGAGATAGAGATTAGATGACCCTTCCAAAGTACTTATTTGAGAAATATGGTTCCTTGAAAATCACTATAACTTTCGTGATGAACCTCCTAATTCCTAGAAAATTGCTCAAGTGGGAAGATTTTTACCATAAGAGACCATGAATGCAAGGGAAAACGGGTCAACTCAACTTATTTTATATTCTCCCTAAATGTGTTCCTAGGTTCCATTTCTATTCGATAATCCCATTTAAGTGGTAAAGTCAAACATTACATGCCTATCTCTCCACCCATCATGGAAACTCATAATTGAAAATAATGAATAAAATTAATGGTGAGTGCAATAGAAAAAGGTACCCCTTGTTCTTTTATGGGGCCTCAAAAGGAAACCAAGGAGAAATAGGTGCACAAGGGATTATCATTGGTCCCGAAACCAAAAGATCAAATACTATAGGGGGATCAATCTAGCTACTAAGTTACAATGAATTTGAAGCATCAATTTTGTATCAAGGGGAAAATCTACTAAATAAGCAATCACAAGAAGGTATAACTATTATCAAAGATTCTTCCATCATCACACAAGGCATGGAAAGATGAAGATTTCTCTCCCCCCTAATCAAAACTCTCATTCTAAAAAGGTTGATCTTGGTCCTCAAGGAATTCATGAATTCATCTTTATATTAGGTTAAGAAGAATTTAAACTCCAAGGTAGATGAAATGAACAACAAAAGTGATTTAGGGCCTGGAGGATGGTAGTGAGTATGGTCAGAGGAACGAGAGAGAATACTTACATCCCAAGTTATCCCATGATGATTCTAAATATGGTTTAAAAAGGGAGGCCCAAGGTTTTGATCCATCCTACTTGGACACTAGTGTCCACCCCTTTAAATCCATAGAACTTGGTGGACATTTCTTACAATTTCATTTGACAAACTTGATTATTTTGACAATTCAAGGATTCAGTACATTGTAGGAGCATCATTATGTTTGAATCATGGGGGATTTAACAAGCCATACTTGAAATATTTTTATTTTTCCTAGATAGATGTTGATTAATGGATATGGCTAGAGCCTTATCCCATGCATTTATCAAGGTGTATCGATGCTTAAAAATTCTCACTCTCCTCTACTCTTGGCCTTATTCTAGAACACTCCTGAATTATCTCATTTTATTTATCTCAAGGGGAAACATGTAGATTTGCAATCTAGATATTTCTAGGCTCAATGTTCTCCTAATGTAAAATCATTGCTCTAATCATTATGGATCATTGTGATTACTATATGGCCACTAAGGAGGATGTACAGGTTCAAGTTCAATGTTTCTTCAAAGATATTGTAGGTGTAAAAGATAACAAGATAGTAACTTTGGGGCAAGATGATGCATGAATATCTCAAGTTGAATTGAAGTTTATGGAAGCTAATAAAGATAAATACCATCTCTATGTGGAAGCATTAAAACACATTTTGGCTCAGTGAGACTAGGAAGAATAATCTAGAAGTTCCCTCACTATGAAAATGATAAATTAGATGTAATCCCCTATCTTGTACATTAGGACATAGTAGTTTGAGTTTCTTGTCATGTCAATTTGTCTACCTAAAAAATATTTTCAAAACACTGCAAATCGGAAGTGGGAGACAAATCCTATGGGGGGACAAAAATTATTTTCCAAATGGACTCAATGGTTTATTTCAAATAAGTTCTTTAACATTCTAGTTATAATATGATTTGGATATATATATTACTATTAGAATAGTTCATAAGATTTTTCACCTAAACACTAATATTTTTTGAATTCTACATATAAACAAAACTCTATTCTTATTTCATTACAATGACATGTTTTAAAATTTATAAAAAATATATTATTAAAACCATAACCAATTTTTATCAATATAATTAACCTCTACTTATAATAATAATAAATATGTTTTTAGTGGTGTGGGACCTAATTGAATATCTTTTGGGGCATATAGTTGCCTTGTTTTCAAGGATGTACATTGTCCGTTGTATGATTTTGGTCTATTCAAGATCGAGTGTGTTATCAAATATAAATAATTTGAGTGTTGTGGGGGCATGGATGGACATGGACCTCTTGTTTTTTAAATTATTAGAATCCTTAATATGTTGATTCAAAATATTAGAATCCTTAATATTTTGAATATTTTGACTTAGACTTAGTAGTGCTTCTTTTAGTGGTATCGAAATAACTTTCAATGCATATATTACTAGCAACAACCACTTTATAAAAGTGGTTGATATACGTCGATCGACATCATTTTCCACCTTTTAAAATTAATGACGTCGATCGACATATATCAACCACTTTTATAAAGTGGTTGTTGCTAGTTGACGACCGGCATGCTTTGGAAACTACCATTAATATATGATTAATGTATTATTTAATTATTACATTAATATAATATATAATAATAACTTATTAATGTAATACATTAATGTGTTATATTAATGTATTAATTAATTAATACATTAATAATACATTAAATACATTACAAAAGTATTGATATATTAATTAATTAATACATTAATCTTAATGTATTTAATAATACATTATTACAACGTTGTAATGTATAAAGTAAACTACTAATACATTAATGTATAATGTAACATATTAAAATAATAATGTATTAATACCTTAAAGTATACATTGACTCATACATTAATAATGTAATGTAAGATAACTGATATACTAATATATTATTATAATGTCTAAATTAACCTATTGATTGATAGATTAATAATGTAATATATTAATCAATTTATACATTAATATATTTCTAAATTATTAATACACTAATAAAGTAAAACATTATTAATATAGTAATAATGYRGTCACATATATATTTAATATATATTTAATGTATTTAGTAAAACATTATTAAATTAGTACTACATTAACAATACATTATTATAATGTAATGTATGCATTTAATACATTTTAAATGCATTAATGTATTAACATTTTAAATAATGTTTTACTAAATAATGTATTACCATTTTAATAATGTAGTCATATATATACCTTAACGTATTTAGTAAAATATTATTAAAATGTTAATACATTAACAAACATTAGTATATTATGCATAATTAATACATTAATAATACATAATTAAAGTAATAATTTATTAATAGATCATTTATTAAAATATTAATACCTTAATAAATACATTATTAAAGTAGTAATAGATTTTAATTAAATAATACATTTTAATTAATACAATATTAAATACACTAACACATTTAACACATTTAATACATTAATAAAGTATTAAATACTAATAAAGTAATAAAATGATAATACATTAATAAAGTAGTAATAGATTGATCTTAATATATTTAGTAATACATTATTACATTGTAATGTATAAATTAAATTATTAATACAAAAATTTATACTGTAATACATTAATTTATTAATAAATTGATACATAAATATATAATGGATTATTTTATTAATACATTCATACATCATTAAATCCATTAATAAATATTTTATTAAAATATTAATATCTTAATATAAATATAAATACCATAATTAAAATACCTTAATACCTTAAAAAGTAACTTAATAAATACATTACTATAATTTATAAAATAATTAAATATAATACATTAATATACTAACATATTTACATACACTAACACATTTAATACATTAAATCCTTTAATAAATACATTACTACTGCTAGAACATTTAATACATTAAATCTATTAATAAATACATAAAGTAATACATTATTAAAGTATTAATACATTAATTGAAAATGACCATGATTGATTATAATTGATCATGACAATGATTTGTTATGGTTGACCATGACAATGACCACGACCATGGTAAAATTTGCTAGACCTTGCTATTATTTGGGAATGAAAGGAAGACTATGGTTGACATGGTTAATTATGGTTGACTATGAACTTGCTTGACCATGACCATGGATAATTATGGTTGACCATGGCCATGGTTAATTGTGGTTGACCTTGGATTACCATGATCATGGTCAATTATGGTTGATGATGACAATGGTTAACTTCTGTAGACCTTCACTATGGATGATATTCACTACATGGTTGAACTTGGTTGACCATGACCATGATTGACTGTGGTTTACCATGGTTAACAATGGATAACCATGTTTCACAGTTGTTTTCCATAAGTGACCATGACATTCAAGTAGCGACATTTGGAATTGTTTGTCAGATTATGACAACTTGATATTTGCGTCAGATGGCGACAATGAGGCTATGTTCTTGACATTCTGATGATGAGGCTGTGTTTATCACATTGCGACAATATGGTTATTTTCACTAGGTTGCGATGAAGGGGCTAAGTTTATCACATTGCGATGACAGGATATTTGCATCACATTATGATGACATGATATTTGCATCGCATCGTGATGACAGGGCTATGTTCATGACATTGCAATAACATAATATTGTTTGTCACATATTGATGGCGACAGGGCTATGTTCATCACATTACGATGCCAAGATATTGTTTTTCACATATTGACGATGAAGGGATACTTTTTGTCACATATTGACAACGACAAGGATAATGCGATGACGAGGCTATGTTCATCACAGTGTGACGAAAGACATTTAAGTAAAAAGTGGCTATGTGATGGACATAAATGACGTTTGTGATGAACATAAATGTCGTATTGATAGGACATTTATTTCAATGACGGGGCTATGTTCATCACATCATGACGAAAGACATTTAAGTAAAAAGTGGCTATGTGATGAACACAAATGTCCTATGTGATGAACATAAATGTCATATGTTCATCACATTGCGACGAAAGGACATATATTTTAATGAAAGGGTTGTGTTCATCACATTGCAACGACAAGACATTGTTTGTCACATAATGATGATAGGATATTTGCATCACATTGGAATAATGAGGATATGTTCATCTCATTGCGACAATGAGG
>JZKD02S1689636.1:678823-695062 GCA_000966675.3 Picea glauca
TTCTACATACAAACAAAAATGGAATGACATGTAATATTCATATAGAATAGTATTATCTGAAAATATATCATAACTCATACCATTACCCATCAACCAAACTTGGGTCCATTACCCAAACCTAGGGTCTCCAACTTCTCATGGCCATAACTCTCTAACCGTGAGGAATTATGTGACGTTCCACATACCAATGGAAATGAAATGAAAAGCACTATCCATCTAGGATATTTTCACTGACAAAATCACTTTCCTTAATCTCATTATTCCACAATTAATCATGGGTTCTCTTACTCCACAAAGTGTCTTCCCGTGAGGGCTTTCACCATAAGGGGACCACTTTGGAGTTCATCCATATTTACTTCTTATCAAACATGAAAAAACAATAAGGAGTCATATTTACATCAAACAATATTGGGTCCATTACCTAATCCTTTGTGCTACGGGGCTTTCTTCAAGGGTTGACATCAATGACAACCAACCTTAATTAACAGGAATGTTTACAGGTGTACAGGCATCGTCCTTGGGCGCACTGCTAGCTTCCCCTTCCACTGCCCGAGTAGGACCATCCCGAACGCCTTTGGAAAAATGATATAAGCTTGGAAACGACTTCGCCATTGTGAAGATGATCCCAAGCATCTTACCTAAATATATACCACCACTAGGTGGACTCGTAAATCGAGACTCTGTACCTAGAGACTTCGACTATGTTGTAGTCATTGCATACCTCTCGAAAGGGGTGCGCATAGTTCATGCTGACTAGGAGAAGCTCACCACCCTAAAATTAAGTGATTTTATCCTTGGATATCTCAAGGTATACAATATTCTAGCCCCGCACAAGTATTTGACTATTACAAAAGGAAAGAACCCTAAGATTGTACCGCAACAATGGACCCATAACGTTGCACAATCAACCTTCCTCAACGTAATGAAGATTCCACATTTCAGGAGGCATTAGGAAGTAAATTCCTGTGTCTGACTTTTGATGTCCTTCTACCATGGAGGATACCTATGGATCGACGCATCACTGTGGACCCGATTCTGATCAATCGGATCACTAGGCTAAGCATGCAGGGTCCTGACCCGCAGAACTTTTACCCTGGAAAGACCGTAGATCGTGCTCTTTCTCAACAAATAAAAGACACATATTGTGATCTGGAGAAAGGCACACGAGGTTACAAGGTAGCCTCCATTGAGAATGCAACAATACTCTTTGGTTGCTAGCTGATCGCAGGCAAGTTAGTTTGAAAAAACAGACCTACACAAGTGATTGGATTTGTAGTTGACCTCGCAGGGAAGTGCGTGGAGGGACTACAAATGAACTGGGCAAAATACCTCATAAATAATCTAGAGCTTGACTATAGACAAGCACATGACCAAGAGTATGAGTTCCACTTTAGCTGGTTGCTCATACTCATCGCCTTCATCGCATGGGAACTACCCGAGGGAGCCATGTTTTCAGAGATCGAACCCTTCGAACCTCTGGCCACAAAGTTCTGTACGTTGTGGTACTCCAGCAACATGAACAAACAATGGAAATCCAATGCCGTCTTCCATGCGTACTACACTCAGTTGAGGAATTCCATTCAATCTACACCACACATTACACCCAACACTCTTCATAGGTTTCGACCTTTGATGAAATTCAATGCAGATCATCACTTCACCTACATCACGATGCGCATAGATGAGCACAAAAAACAACTCCAATCATATTACAAGCTGATAGAAGATGACCTGGAGGAGATTACTAAGGAATGGTCGACATACCTCCTTGTTGCAGCAGATCCTACAGAGATGTCTGACGTAGATATCTCTGAAGCTATGATGAATACACCAGGACCGCATAAGCCTAAGAAGGATGTGGAAGTTCAAGATATCCACAACACATCCACGAAGACTGCTTCGCTATCACCTATGAAGGGAGGTGATGAGGAAGAACTGGGGGGCACAAAATTTGAACGGAGCAAAGGTCAGGTTACCCCACCTAGGGATGAGGCAGATCCCTCCAAGAAAAGGAAGACTACCTCACTGAGGCCCTCATTTAGAAAGAAAACTAAGGCCACCTGGACCACACTTAAGACTACGCTCACCCCAGATGATTTTGAATTCCTAATTTCCGCACTGAATAATGTTTCATTAGAGCTCATGGAAAATCAAGAAGCAAAGCAGGAGGAGCTATTCCGTCGGATCACGGGAGAATTTAAGGAAGTGCAACAAGCACTTCAGTCTAACTAAGGAGTTCCTACGACACCAATAGCAATGGAAATATTAGGAACAGGCGATGATCCCACACAGTTATGCCAGATCGCTGAGAAAGTCGAAGTTCACCTTCAACAATCTCAAGAAGACATAGCGAAAGCCACCCAAGATTTGGCGCAAGCACAGAGCGCACATGAAGAGCAACGGAGAAAGGCTGGATAGGAGAAACTTGACTTACAAGTGAAATGGGAGGAGGAAAAAGCCCAGTTACAGCAGAGCAAGGACCAATTGCTAGTAGAGCAACTTGAAACACAAGAAAGAGTTCATAAGGCACTGCGCTCCGTGACAATCATAGAAGTGAAGATGGAATATCATCTTCTGCAGCAGGTGACCCAGCTGGAAGAAGTAATCCAACAACTTCAACAGTGCATCATGGACCTAGAGATCCCCACTGTGCCTAAAATAACCCAAGAGATAAGAGATCTAAGAGAGGCCACTGCTTGAAGTGCAGTCGCCCAATTAAAAAATTTGGCTTCAGAATGTAGGCAACTAAGCCCTAGAAGTGCCCAGACCTATGAATTGTAGACATTGGAGGCACAACTCCAAGAATCAAAGTAGCATGCAGATGCGCTACAAGCGCAACTAAAGTCCATGATCCCAGTTGAAAGAATGAAGAGGTTCACAGAGCAATGCACAACCCAACAACAAGTACACACGCTACAAAGTAAAGTAATGGATGTTTCTTAGCGACTGCAACCACTCCAAGAGAAGGCATGTCAATTGTTCATCGAACTTGAAATCTAGGGAGTTGAACTCGAACAGGGTTCCATCATACTGGAAGGACTGCTCAATGGCACAGTAATACAGGAATTTACTGAATAAGAGGCTGTTGCATTGCAGCAGGTCGAAGCCTTTTGAGTCAAGCTCGAGGCATTCGAAGTGGAATTGGTCAGACCTAAATGACTCAGGATGAAGCACAAGTGAGTGTTGGGGGCATGTTGGCCCTTGACCAAGTTTTGAAGAGTACCTGGTCATACTTGACCAATTTTGGGACTGCGACAACTTGCCAAGGAAGGAGCACAATGTGAAGCAGAAAATAAGGAAGCAAGACCTATTTTGGGGTCTGTTTTAGGGTTGTTGGGTTGATGTAATGGGAAAGGGATGTCGGCTCGTGGTTTTACCCATGTTTAGGCCCATTTTGTAATCTATAAATAGGCAATATAGATAGTAAGATAAGGGAGACAGTAATGTAGTACATCTGTGTGATGTATGAATGAAAGCTTAGTGCTAGTAATGGGATCTGTGTGATCGGATGTATCTTAGAGTGCTCTGTGCATGAGATCAGAGAGATAAGTGTAGGTTTTTATAGTCTGATGTTGAAGAGCAAGGAAGAAGGATCTAGTGAGCTGTGTAGATCTTCTGTCCTATGCAAGTAAGGGTCATTAAATCTCTGTGATGTAACTGCTTGACCGGGATAATATAAAGAAGACTTTGTGGATGTAGCCCCAGGGTGGGGGTGAACCATGGTAACTATGTGTATGGTGTTTTTTGCTTCGCTCTTATGTATTTATCTCTTTCTTGGCTAAGTTCTTGATGTGGTTAAGTATATCTAGTATGCTTTGTGCTATTGAAGAATGAATGACATTAGATATGATATATGAGATGCTCAGTGCTTGATCTGTTGAATCCAACCTATATTTCCGTGGATAAATACTTAGTATAAGAATTCACTGCGATTCTTTGTGCCTTCTGCAAAGTTGATTAATGAACATATATTAAGGAATAATTGATGCTAAGTGCATTGTAGGAAAGACAATCATAGATATGTGTCCCAGCTAAGGTTGCAGACACCTAAGTATTGCAACCACCCCTGCCTCTACCTCAGGTGAGGCTTCATCTTCTTCGCAGGTGTTGCCAAAAGGGCTGGTAGTTAGGGATTTGTTGGTACGCTCCTGAGCATTGAACCCTAGGTTTGGCCCTATGCCAACAACCTTTTTAATCTCCTCTATCATTACAGGTTTTAGTAAAGATATTAAATCCTCCTCCTGTACTATCTTCTTGAAAATATTTGTGACCTCCAATTTCTCCATAGAAAAGGAGTCAGAACAGGATTTATAAAAATCCTTAAAATAATGACTCATGGCCTTCCTCAAACCTGCTTGTCCTCTGCATTTCTCACCAGACTCCTCAGTTATTTCTTGAATAAATTTGTGTTTGTGCCTCTGACTAGCAAAATTATGAATTTTTTTTGTATTGCAGTCACCGTTTTCAATCCAAATCACACGACTTCGTTTGCGCCACTTTTCCTCATTATAAAATAAGATCTGGTTTATTTCTTTCTCCAAATTTCCCAATAGCATATCCTTTTCATTCATTGAGATACCCTCAACAATACTTAAGTATCATTCTTTTATTTGCGCTTCCAATGATATCATACGCCTCTTTAAATGTTCTTTTTTCTTTTTGGACCACACTTTCGTCTGCTATTTTAAATCGTTCAATTTCCAAACTATTCTACGCTGAGATCCTTCTTCAGTTAAATACTTGTTATCCTGTAATACCAAATACACTAAAGACTTGAAATCATCATCCAAAGACCAAACCAGATTGAACTTAAAGGGGTAAATCTTGTTTATAGGGACAATATCCATTTGAAAAACAATAGGAGTATGATTTTATATAAACAGAAATTCCACCCACGACCAATAATAATCTCTGGAGATTATTAAAATTTTTGCTATAATACACCTATCCAATCTTTTCGAAATAGCCTGAGCTCCCTGTCGACCATTGCACCATGTGGGCACCAACCTGTTCGGTCGGATATCCACTAGGTTCTTTGACTTGAAGAATTCTTTTAGGTGATCTACCAAAGAAACTGAGAAATTAGTACTACCCCACACTTCCTTTGCTAAAAGCAAAATATTCAGATCCTCTGCAATTATCAAATTGTCAGCCGAGAGCAAACCATTATGCACCAAAGAATCCCAAAAAGTTCTCTTATCCAAACAAGGACCATATACGTTGAGTAAAGAGATAGAGCACAGAGTTGATAAAATCCGACCATTTAAGAAGATTCCCCCACAGGTTAGGGAAGTAGTAAGGGAATAAATGTTTGGATCCCAAGACACTAAAATCCCCCTGGAAGTTCCAAATGAGCTTACAACACTAGAAACCCAACTAGGCTGAAAAATATGAACAAAATTCCTTGATTTTTGTTCCTCCACAAGAGTCTCATGTAAAAAAATGATATATGGACAAACACGATCCATCACCCTATGAAAAGTGGTGGATTTAAGGGATCCGCCTATCCCTTTAATGTTAAGGGATAGTAAAATCATTATTTTGACCTTGCTAGGGCCTTCAACGCTTTAAGTGCCCCACTGTCCATAGTGGAAGAAACCTTCACCTCAAGAATCAAAATACCCCCATTCACCTTTTTTTGCAAGCTTCTGGTTTTAATGGGAGAGACCTCTATGCCCAAACCCCTATACCATGCATATTCCCTATCCTTGCTTTTAGTGGTAATCTTCTAAGATGAAGTAGGGTCCCCATCCAATGTCTAATTTAAAACCTCTTTCCCCAAATAAACAGGAAGGGGAACTAAAGTGTTAATACCCCACCCAGAAGGAAGGAGACTATAAAAAACTTCCAGAAGAGCTTCATCATCAAGCTCAGGTTCACGACAACCTTTCATATTTAATTCAAAACCAGACTATAAGGGGGACTCACTGCCAGTTTGAGTAGAAAGAGGTTCATAAATAATGGGTTCAACATCATTACCTAGACCTACAGTAGGGGAGATACTGTCAAAACCAGGCACAAAAACATGAATGACTCCATCATGGTTGTTCGACCCTATGCCAATAGAGACATAATTATTACAATCCTTAAACCCCACAGTCAAGTCACCTATAGTAGAAACCTCTTTGACAGGAGTGTAAGAGGCCAAACCTGGAGGAGAATCTAAAAAATCCTTTTCCCACAGAGTAAGAGAATAAAAAAGTTACGAGCAAAAAAACTTTAACTTACCTGATAGTTTCTCCAATGGCAAGTCCTGGTTACTTGAAACATTTCGGTAGCTTGGGTCGGACGTACCGAAAAGTTCTACTTCCAGGGAACAGTTCAGAATTTCCCAATTGTCAAGTTCTTCATATGTATCTTCCATGACCTCCACACCTTTACAATCCCTATGCAGATGTCCCATACAGTGGCATCGATTGCACCTGAAGGGAATCCCCAAGTAGTCTAAACGCTGCTTTTTCTTTCTCTCACGCCACACAATGTCCATAGTTTCCGACAACCCACTATGGATGTCTAACTCCACCAAAACTCTGCCAACCTTTCTGTCTGGTGCCTTAAGGGAAACACTATCTACAAAGATAAAAGTACCTAAGAAATCCCCGATAGCTCTAAGAGAAGTTTCATTCTAGAAATGGAGAGGGAGCCCTGGTAAAAGAACCCAGAGGTGTCTCTTCATGAAATACTCACTGTGCGGATCAAAAGCGACACACCACCTCTTTAACATTAAGCTGCTAGCCACAAATAACCATTGAGTTGCTAACAAAACCTCTGTATCCTTAGGTGACCTACATAGGAAGCCAAGCCAACCTTTCTCTAGGAAATAAACCTTTGGCGTGTAACCTAGAATAGGATGCCAGGTTTTATCCATCCAGGCCTGGATAGGTTCTTGGGGTGAATAATGATAGGATACCCGTCTGACAAGGCCACAAAGTGCCATGTTATAGGTTTCTAGCAAACCTATATCCAAACTCAACACTAACTTCCTCGACACCTTATTAGGTTTCCAAATTTTCCATTTTTTGCCTATAGGAACAGGAGTACATCAGATCGAACTCTGTGAAAAGGTGTTGAAAAAACCAGAACAATGAGATGGTAACCCCTCCGAAGGAAAAGAGCTCGAGGCATGAACAATAGAAGCCTGGACTGAAGAATACAAAGGTCTCGGAAGGAAAGGGGTTAAAGTCGGCTTCTCAATAGAAAAGGTGGTTGGTTTAGGTCCATTAAGTGTGGACTTCCGTATTAAAGGCTCACTACACTTAGATGCAATGGGGTTCTTTAATACATTACACATCCACCCACCTGAATCACGTGAACCCATAACGGAGGCTGAAAAAGAAGTTATGGATAAGCACTAAAAGACAAGTGAAGGCTGACACCTAGAAAGCACTAACAAGCCCCTTCAAAATGGACCAGTTCCCAAAAGTGGAAAAATAGCTATGGGGCCACCAAACAACGATAAAAGAGGAAAATAACAAATGAAAAGAATAAAAGAAAGACCACAAGTCAGGAATAGGCTAAAGTAAAGATTTGTGAAGTAAAAAAACCAGGTCCCACAAATAGAAACTGGACAATAAGTAAGCCACTAGACAAGTAGAAAAACCCAGAAACACGTCAAATCACCTAAAGAAGCCAAAGAGATTACCTTCAAACTCAACTAAAATGATAAGCATGACTCCAAAACTGTTCTAAACCTTATCACCCTCTAGGAAATTTAAAAAGACTGCTCGACTCTGGTTCTACCATTTTCCCGCCTCCCTCTCCCTAATCCTAATATTGACTTGGTACGTTGTTATCATATATTTAATTGTCTAATCCATTTTATATTTTTTTCGTTTCTCATTCCATTATTAAGAGGGGAAAAATGTGATAAAGACATTGAATAAAGAGGGAAAAAATGTGATAAAAACATTAAATAAAGAGGGGGAATTGTGATAAAGACGTTGAATAATGAACAAGGGAAATAGTTCTGAAGGAACTATTCCATGCCTCTTTAAAAAATTGAATAAATGGATTTCATAGTGTACTTATGAATTAATAAGTTTTGGCTGTGATATTAATGGTCCAATATTTTACTTAATATTTGAATAACTAAAACCCATCTCAGGATTGTTTTAGAAACCATGCAGAGAAATTCCTGATCCTCACAAGGCCTATCTAATAAAAATATAATAACCACTTTGGTGCATAGTAGTTAGGGTTTTTCCCATGCCTGTTTGAAAATAATATAATAATAGTTGAAGTGAAAATCAATGTGGATCTATCTAACAATTGAGGTAAACCGAAATTCAGGGTTGCCCAAGGTCTTTTGGATAGAAATATAATACAATTTAAATTGCAATGTAGTTTAGAATATTAGCTCTTATTATATTTTTTTATCATATGACACATATCAAAGGAATATAAATTCTAAACAAAGGAATATATTGTAACAATGTACAATAGGTAATATTACTTTATTAAAAAAGAAAATAAAAACAAAAAATAATAAATATATTGTTCCTGGCCACCATAGGGGTCTGTATGCAATCACATTGATGTATTATTATTTTTCATCCCATACATAATTTTTTGTACGTTCCGTGTTTGCAGTGCTAAAATCACGCTCATGAGAATCCCAAGTGAACACACACATCCCCACACACAGAGCATCGTGGCGAAGCAATCCCTTCCCACACACAACATTTCAAGGTTACTATTTATGCGGCTTTGATATAGAGTACCCCTTGGTTTCCATCACAAAAGGCCATGGAGAAGAAGGCAAACAACATTAGCATCGACCATATTCCTAACCAGGATGGCCTTGGTAAAGATTTGTTTATACTCTGCAAATACAATCCCAATTGAAAAATTAGATGAATTTGATATTATTTGATGTAAAATAAATGTTGAGAAATTTATCTATGAAGTTGGAAATAGATGAAGTCATTGATATAAACAATAATTTGGTATTCCTAAGAAACTTGAAAGAGTTGTTGTAAAAGAATTTGGAGTTAAAGCATAAATCTTTTTTTAGTAAAAGGAGAGAATGAAAAGCGGAAGGAGACCCCTGAAACTTACATCCTCGTAGCTAATCTGCCAGGTGATTTCCATGAATATATGCCTTAGTTTTTAGAGATCTGCCATGCGTTGTAGCCTCCATTAATATTTGAAATTTTTTGGAGATAATTGAATCGTGATTTGTTCCTAGAGTTTTCACAATTGTATATGTGTGAGTGCATATTGAATATAATAGTGTTGTCGTAGGCTGAATCAAACAATAAAAGACCAATATTAAATGATTTTGTTTAAAAAAATATTTAACAATTAAAACATTAAAATATTTAATCATGTAAAACATTAAATGAAAATTTGGAATCTTAACCATTAAATGAAATACTTCACGATGATGCATAAAGCTTGTTGTTCCATGTGTAACACTTAGCAACATAAGCTCTGCATGCAAAACATCTTACAAGTTTTTAAGAAAATATTGTTCGCTCTCTCAATCTTTGTGGCATCTTTGCTTTGGGATCAGAGTCATTTTGGAATCATAGCCAATGGTTGTTGTCAATGTCAAAAGATAGCAACTTATAGCTACGTAGTAGTGTGGCAGGAAGATAGAGTCGAAGTTATTGTTAATGATCAGGGCACCCGAATTACTCCTCCCTTTGTTGATTTCACTCCCTCTCAGATATTTGTTGGAGACACTACCAAATATCAGATCACAACTAATCCCCAGAATATTGTCTTCGATGCCAAGAGACTCATTGGAAGGGGATTCACCGATCCCTCTGTGCAGAGTGACATGAAACTTTGGCCCTTTACTATCATTGTTGGAGATGATGAAAAACCCGTTATCTAAGTCGATTACAAGGGAAAGAGGAAGAAGTTTGCAGTCGAGGAAATCTCTTCGATGGTATTAGTGAAAATGAATATAGCAACCGAAGCATACCTGAACTATGATGTGGAGAATGTCATCATCACTGTACCATCCTATTTTAGCAATTCTCATAGAAATTCTACTAGATACGCAACTACCATTTCCGGTCTTAACGCCATGAAAATCATTAATGAACCCACTACTGCAGCCATAGCTTATGGGTTTGGTATAGAGGTTTATTTCTCCAATGGAAAGAAGATTGTCTTGAGTTTCGACCTAGGGGGAGGCACCTTTGATTATCCATTGTTAATGTTGAGAGAGGTAAATTTGAGGTGAAGTATGTCAGAGGGGACATGCATTTGGGTGGAAAAGATTTTGACAACGGTATGATTAGTTATTGTGTTCGATATTTCAACAGAAAAAATAAAACGGAAATAAACACAAGCGCTAAAGCTCTTCGAAGACTCCTGTTAGAATGCAAAAGGGAAAAAAGAAATATTTCTTCTATGGTAGATACTATGATTGATATCAAATGTCTCTAGGAAGGGATAGATTTTCACATGAAAATTACAAGATCCAAGTTCGAAGAGCTCAATGTCGATTTCTTTAGCAAGTGCATGCGAATTCTCAACAAATGTCTGCAAGACACCAGGATGAACAAAGAGAAAAATAATGAAGTTGTATTAGTAGGAGGTTCCACCTGCATTCCAAAGGTACAAGAACTCCTTCAATATTTCTTCCATGGAAATAAACTCTGTAAAAGCATAAATCTCGATGAAGTTGTTGCATATGGTGCTGCACTTCAGGCATAAGCCTTGAATAATGAAGACATCTTACTCATCCTCATGGACGTCACGCTTGTGAGTCTTGGATGAGTACAAGACACCTACCAGGACAAACAATTTCCCAAACATCAGATTCATTCATTGAAGTTCGGGAATTTATTTCCGATTCACGTGAAGTTTACTTTGATGCAAGCCTCCGAGAATCCTATTAGAGTGCATTTCTCTTTCTCAATCACGCCATTTATTAGGATATTTTATCTACACCGAAGCCATGACAACAAAGGATATTGGGTGAGATTACGCTAGTGAGACTCAATCAATTGGTGCTTTTACTGGATTTGGATATGCCCCTATAGGTTTTGCAGAAGGATCTACTTCTTCAATGGGTGCATCAATGGGTTTTGGGTAAACCTCACGTGGAACAGATAGCAGGATCAACTGATTATTAAACTGGTGGATCGACAGGATCTCAAACTGGAATTGGAGCTACTGGTCCTGGATCATATGTGGGGTGGTCAACTTCAATTGTAATTGGATAAACTGGCCCTTCAACAGGTGGTACCTATGCCTTTGCTTCTTTTGCGACGAGAGGATATAAAACTAATGCAAAAGAGGTATGTTCTCTAGCCTGAACCCTAGCTATAGGTTATCTCTTTGAGCCTGATAGGTAATTGATTTGAGCCACTAGGTGCTTCAAGCCAGAGCAAAGTAGAGAAAGAAAGCCAGTCATAGAAGCAGATTAAGAACACAGATAATGTTGTATTTGCAGAGAGTAAAAAACATAATCAAAGTTTCATTATAATACAAATATTTGCAGAAGTTGAAAACCAGAATCAAAGTTTCATTATAATACAAATTTTATGGTAATAGATTCTTCATAGTTCACTCATAACTTGAAATTAGTTGATTATGTTTTCCTTATATTATAATGCAGGTGGTATACTATTGCTTCATACCCGTGGCGAAGAACAGATGATGAGATCAAACAGAGAATGAGATCAAGAATGTGTGGTGAGCGAACACTTTAGTCTTCCTTCATCTTCCTCAGATTTGAGTTCTCTAGCCAGAACTATTATAATATGTAATATCATCTTCCTCCATCATGTACATTACTGATGAGGAAGTAGCTAAGCGAGGTAGTGAAGAGTTTGGGGGAAAAGCGCTCTTGAAGCAGTGGAGAGTTTGGTGGTGAAGTGTTGGCAACTACTGCATAGCATCGACTGCAGTGAGGAGAAAGCTGGTGTCTCGAGTGCAACAATTATAAATATCATCAAAACGTGGATGTTTTGTGTTTTTTTAAGATTTTATATTTAATTTTTTTTTCTCTTTGACAAATAGTGAAAAAAAATTCATATACACTGGGGGAATTATGTCCCATCTTATGATTATTAACCAATCGAAAATTTAATTCACAAAAATTGGAAAATAAAAAAATTGTTTTAATTATTTAAATAAAAGATGTATTATGAATTAATAAGAGTTCACAATGTAAAATATCATAGGATTCTCCAAAACTCACTAACTAATGCATTAAAATGTACTATTTAATAGGCGGTCAACGATTGTTGACCGCCATGCGAAAGATATAATCCCTAGTCGTAGGTAGAGACTAATAAAGAGGACAATCTCTAATCCACATAAACAAGTAATGTGGGAGAGAATATTTGAAAAGGAGGGATTGTGGATTATGATAGCTTTAACATTGGTCTTGTATGAATGGCTAATAAGACACTTTCACATATAGACATTTTGTGTTTATGGTTGGATATTTGTGTTTTGTGTTTGAGAGTAACATTTAGGTGAATGCTAGCAATGTGCATTAGTTTTCAAAAGACTTCGTGAAAGAAAGAGGTGAGAAATATTGTGTTTGATGAAAATTTTGAAAGCAACTAATGAATATGTATTTGATATCATATTTGTGAAATACTTTATAATTGGAAAAGGAAAGACATTAATCAAGCACACAAGGAAATAATTGGAACTAGACATTGGAAAAGCAAACCAACCTTTTCTCTTTAGCTCAAGAAGTGGCACTAAATTCAAAATTGAAAATAAAAATGGCACACAGAAACTTTTGAAGGTGACATTGAACAAATAGCATATGTAAACTATCTTAAAAAAAACATATACAAATGATACGTCCAATAAAATGACCATAACCTTCATGTATAGTTTTTAATGACTATTCCATATTCCTTTTGATGTGGGGTCCCATCAACAATTTAAAAGCCTAACATATTCCAGGCCTGCATTCTTAGTAAAATATAAAACAATCCTATCTTCCTATTGACATCTTCTAGGCTACTTTTCTATTATGCTAGTAAGTTGATGCTTGTAGTGAATTTCTTGTGTTTTAGGTAAACGTGGCTTCGTGCTTAATAATTCACATTTTATTAAAAATAGATCTTCTTAATCTTGTGTAGATGATCATAATATTTTAAAAATTCCTTCCAAGCAATTTGAGATTAAGGGTGCATAGTAAAAGCTCATCAGCACACCTTTTCACCTTTGTGCGCTTAAAGCAAAGATGATAAAGACTGATTATCCAACCTACATTATTTGATGTTAATCGTACAATGAACAATTTCCAGCAAGGTTGGGACTCTACAATTACCATCTCATACTAGGTAATTAGTTTTTTTATTACACTCATGAAAACCTAGAAACTGTTCAAATTGAGAACACAATGTAAGTTCATGCAAGTTTCTGACACATGGGTGGTGTGCAATCCAAGGTCAATCAAGACATTAAGGTAATATCATTTGATTGAAATACTGGAACAATGAAGAGTAGAATACTATAATGCTCTTTTATAAATTGAAATATTGTTTGATTGAAAGCCATGATCAATGGAAAGTAGAATACCAGTAGTATGCTCTTTTAGAAAATTTCATTTCAGGACTCCTTAAAGTGGGCCATATTAGGGGTCCTTAAAGTGGGGCATGTGTTTTGAGTTTATCACTTTTAGGAAGACAAATAATATAATATAAAAAACAATCAAAGAAGCCATTTCTAGTTTATCACTTTTAGGAAGACAAATCAGGATGAGATCTCGGGTTTAATGACATTTGATGTTCAATTTGAATGAAAAAATATATGATACAACTCTTACAACATAGAAAATCAAGTTAGGCTAGTTTGAATAGTTAGACGATTAAGAACAGTGTTTCACTACCTCGATATAAGTGATTGGAGTTTTGGCCCAGTTGGAATTTGGCGATCAAGTTTTGTCAAATTTGAGTATGAAACCTATCAAATTTGTAGATTTTGCTCGTGTAGATATAATTGAAAACTTTGAAAACTCTTCTCGATCTTGAATTATGCTATCTATGGCTTCGACATGTATAATTTAAAATTTGAAAACAAAAACAATCTCACCATATTTTTACTCTATAGGAACAATTTCCTTTGTCATTATTTTCACTAATTGTTTGAAAGTGTCAAACTTTGACACGTTATCCTCCTCCTAAGTGATTATGAAGACCCATAGAACATCTTTGAAGGAAAGTGTCAGAAGAAGACTATACATTTTAGGATAGCCTATCCCTGAAGTAATTGTATGCTTTATATTGGTTAATTAAGTTTATGAAAAAAAAATCATTCATTTGCAACATCATATAAACATTTTGGGAATCACTCAAATTACTGGATAAGTTTTACCAATATAAAGTATTTGAACCTCAAATCATTCATTGTGTTGTTTTCTAGTCGTGTGAGATCCAATATCAGCTCCTTGATATGTATTTGCTTGAAAAATTCCATAGAATGAACCAACCAAATCTAGAAGTTTGAACATAAGAATAATCATTGCTATGATTACATAGATTCATTGAGCATAAAGTGTTAATAATTAGAGCACAATAAATATGAGACAAGAATTGACGGAAAAGGATTTATGTCATTCTCAACACATTGTATTGATCTCATGATCTAAATTTATAGTATATGGATTGGACCACTTCTATATCTAAATCTCGTTGACAAATCATCAATGGATCATGAAAACACCTCGTAAATCTATATAAGGTTTATAACTCATATCAACGTGGTCTTGAACTTTGTGATTGTCTATGGAATTATAGTCTAACATCCCCCCCCTCAAACACAAGTCTGAATAATTGTACCAATAACAAAACAATAATTGTTATTATATTCAATTTGAAATTGTTGAACCAAGATTCTATGAAGATATGCCTGAAAAACCGCCAATATATTGATGTTCAACAATGCATGCGGAAGTGAACAACTACCATGTCTAAAAATTCCCATTCTATTGATTAACATCCCAATAGTTCATTTGATTTGAGGAGACCAGTTGCTATGCTAGAATTACCTAAATCTTGATTGATTTTTATGATTGATAGGTCTTTGAATCTTGAAGCCTGAATATCATCATTGATATTTGATATCTGGTATTATAGTAGCAGAAAGTAAAGTTTTATGCACGGTCAACATAATATTCAAGGATGCAGATTGAAACATTGTTGTAATAGATGACCAAAATTTAGGCTTATCTATGATAAACCTTGTTACAGTAGATATAGAGCCCTGAAGCTAATAATTGCTATGATACAAAATATATATTTTAACCTTGTACAATTAATTAATGCAAATAGATTCTTAATAAAAATAAAAAAGATACAATGACATACACACATTACACAAATATTTTACCCTGGAAACCCAAACTGGGAAAACTGACAACATGTTTAGAGCCACACCTCTAATTCTTTATTCATCATATATATATATATATATATATATATATATATATATATATATATATATTCATTATTTACTATACAATATATAGGATCCGACGACATCCAAAACTCGTAATCCATTGAATCGGATTAGTCAACAACCCTAATTCCTTAACCTAAGTTAGAAAACCATCGACAAAAACCATGTGCTAAAAAAACGCTAAAAACGGACACAAAAACCAAAAAAAAAACAATTTCGGGGGTGGAGCCCCCAAACCCCCAAGAAGGGGGGCTCCTTCCCCCATGTCACCCCCTCACATGCTTAGTGCAACACAGACACTAGGTTTGGCTGCATAAAGAATATAACACATACACAACATCTTCTTGGATCTTTGCATTACAAGAAGTTGTATCCACGGTGGATGATTTCTAGTTCTCCACAAGACATGAATAACTTCCTATGATACCAAATTGATCCATAATTGACTATCCTATGGTAACAAATAATTCTTCACACATATCTTCTACTCCATATGTTAATATTGATTCAATGTTCAATTACTAAGGATTAACATAGATAAGCCTAAATTTTGGTCATCTATTACAACAATGTTGCAATCTGCATCCTTGAATATTATGTTGACCGTGCATAAAACTTTACTTTCTGCTACTATAATACCAGATATCAAATATCAATGATGATATTCAGGCTTCAATATTCAAAGACCTATCAATCATAAAAATCAATCAAGATTTAGGTAATTCTAGCATAGCAAATGGTCTCCTCAAATCAAATGAACTATTGGGATGTTAATCAATAGAATGGGAATTTTTAGACATGGTAGTTGTTCACTTCCGCATGCATTGTTGAACATCAATATATTGGCGGTTT
>JZKD02S1689636.1:710250-727662 GCA_000966675.3 Picea glauca
TATCGAATGGGTAGTTGGAAGTGTGTGAGGAAAGACATGGCGAGAGAGTTGAAATTGTGAAAAGATGCGCGCGGTAATTCAATATACCATTTCGCCAAGGAACCCGTAAGCGTTCGTTGGAAAAGACGCAAACGAATAGAATCGTCCATGAGGGAGTTGGATGAACACCACAAATGGAAAGTCATCACGTGGTTGTTTGGGTCTTCTCCGGACTTTCCGTCGAATTTTGGGATATCAGAAGGAAGTTTAGCTGGGATAGCTGGCCAAACCGGAGAATGATAAATAGGATCATTCGTTAACCGAGACAAGTCTGGAAGGTCCAGGGTAGCTAGAAAAGGAAGTTGTCGGTTAATATGTGGGTAATGCTGGTGTGGGATGTGGACACCAGTGGGGCTAATCACTGGGTTATGTGGATACTTGTAACTAGTGGGCCCTCTTGTATGAGGTTGGTTTTGACCAAGGTACACAGGATTTGAGGTGTTTTGAGAAGCATGTGTGAGCAGAGGATAACCGGATGGGTTTTGCGGGTTATAGGTTGGGTTTGGCATTTGTCCATGAGGAGGTTGTTGCGGAGTCTGAGAATTTTTTCCTGCCAAGAACTGTGGATTTCCCGGAAAAGGGACGTTCCACGGATTAGGTGTGGAAAACACATTTTGTCCATACGGTTGATGGTAGACTCCAGATTGAGGCTGCCCCCCAGCATGAGGGTGCCCCCCGAATGGAATTTGTCCTCCGGTGGGAGAATTCCCCCCAGCTTGAGGTAGAGTTCTTGGAATTTGAGAACCAGACGTAAATGACTGACCAGTGCCGCCGAGTGGATTAGGACCACCAAGACCGGTCCCTCCGGGTTGTTGGATAGGTATAGAACTTCCCGATACAACTTGGGTAGTGGCAGTAGTGGGAGTATTTAGTGCTCTGTACCCAAAAAGGAGTGATTATGTAGGTCTTGGTGTTACAGGTGTGCCAATCGCAGCTTGATTAACCACCGCGTTACCAGCGGGAATAGTTGGAATGTGCGGGACCATTGTAGAATGGGCCGTCTAGAGGGGAAGAGTAGACCTTGGGCCAACGGACGGTATGTTCAGACCAATGGGTGGTGTGGCTGTAAAAGTGGTGGTACCGGTAAAATGGTTTAGGGGTACGGTGTAGGAGATGGGCGCATCGGCACCTTCCCCTGTTCCATAAATATCTCGCACCAGGCGTGGTGGACTTCGAACAATGTCTTCGGTCCAAAAAGGGTCATTGACTAAATGGTTTTGATGGGACCCAGTCAGAATGTCAGAAGGATTGACGACAACAAATTCACCAACGAAATTCAGTTGAAGGACACGTCGTTCATATCCCTCTGGAATGCGAAAAGCTTCCGGAGACTCTGAAACAATTCGAAAATTTTCTAAAGGAGTGGGAACTTCTTCTTGGGAAGTTGTAGTGTTTTGAACCTCGCTCTGTTGAGGAGATTCCTCCGTAGAATGTGGGGGCAAAGGGGTGTTTCCTTCCATATTTTCTGGAGGAAGTCCCTGTAGCCTCCGCGAACGGCGTGGAGGTTCTATGTTGGTGAAAAAGAGTCGGCGAAAAAGATCTATGGCCAACTAGCGGAAAGAAACAACATATGCTAATAGAAATCTAGGAATCACAACCAAGTAAACAAGACCTTCTTTTGATGATCGTACTAGTTGGTGATGAAATCCAACGTCGCGTGATCAAGTCCAGAAGGGGCGGGGATAGGGTGGAATAGTTACAATGGCAACCTTCTTAACGGACTTGCGCCTTGGTGCAAGCTTCCACGCAGTAATTGTGGATTTACCCTCCAAGGAGCCAGAGTGAGTTTGACCAATGTCTGCTCCAGGTACAGTGAGACTTCCCGTCACTGTCACCTTGTGTAAGACCCTAAAGATTATGGCCACTAAGGTTACCAATTCACAGTCAGCCCCTGGGCGAGAACAATCGACAGTCCGATCTGAACGTACGGGCAGGGTATCGAGCTCGAAATCAACTAAAAGGCTTCCATGCAGTAATTGTGGATTTACCTTTAAGCGATCCCCATAATACAATCTGACCACCACAATCAGTTAAACCACGGAGGGTTAGTCCCCGTAGCTCACCCGAATGCGACCTCGTGTGTAACCCTTGTGTTAGAGGGGGATCCCAGGAAGACATATACGATGATTGGATTTAACTCTCCCTAACTCAGGATGCTACTGTTTGTTTTGGAAACTTTGGAGATTTATGCTCACAGCCTAATCCAAAGTACTAAGCCTAATCTACTGTTGGTGGAGGGTCCTAGAAAAGAAATTTTTCTAGAATTTTTTTTAATTAGCGTTGATTTCATAGCTGTTCTTTACGCAAAAAGGGGTGCATGGAAGTGAAATGAATGGAATTATGACTTAGTCCCAAAAAATGCATCAAAGATGATAAGCATTCATTTCTTTTCGATGAACATCTATCTAAGGGAGAGAGAGAGTTCTTTTCACTAACACACACAAATAAGGAATGTCCTCAAACAAATTTTCTTCAATCAAATCCTGATGTGATGCTAAAGCTTTTGAGATACCTTCTAATATGCTCAATCAATCATGAAGACGCTTTTTATTGTTTGCATATGAATAATTATTAATTCAACACAATGCTCATCTTTCTAATTATCTTTTTGGATGAATGAAAATCAGACCAACACAAGCAAGAATCATACAAACAATACACCCTCTCATTGTGATCAAAACAAGAAGCGAAAGAAAAGAAACAATCAAAGAGAAATCAAACTTCACAGCCAAAAGAAAAAGTCAAAGAACAATGATCTTAACTAAAACCAAATGAAAAGATATGTAGACCTTTGATGACTTTCACCAGAGTTTTTCGTTCAGTCAAAAAGAGAGAAAGACAATGCATGGGTTTCAGACTCCAAATGGCGGAAAAACTCAACAACAATAGTGAAGAAGGCTACAAAATCCAAACAACAAGATGTTTATTCTTCAAGAAAAAGACAGATGTCAAAACTGGAAAGAAGAAGGATTGACTCACAAGGTTACCCAACAAGAGAGACACAGAGGAAAAACCCTGAAAAAGCAATTCTGGAACATTTATTGGCCAAAGGAGGGCTGGCGCTCTGTTGCCAAAGGAAAGGAGCGTTATGTGTAAGGATATTAGGGAGCACTGGCACTTTGTTAACACAGGGACAGGGGCGCCAGGTTCAAAAACTCCCAAAAATGTAAAAAAAAAAAATCAAAAATTGTAGTTCAATTTCGACAATTAGGCTGAGTATGATGGGGTAGGGAGCCAATCATCTCATGAAGCCAATTAAAAGAGGAGTGAACCAGGTCTGAAATGATCAAGGGGTAAAACAAGGTCTATGAGGAGAAATCAAAACAAGAAGTTTCGATTTGAGGACTCCCCAGTGGAGTCACCAGTTTCTGTTGTAGGAAAATCTCCCTGTGGACAGGTAGATTGCCTCAAAGAGCTAGACCCTACTCTAAGACAGAAAGTGCTTAACGTGGACACTGAATTCGTTTCAAATCCATACAAACTAGCACATGAGAAGGAAGGAGAACAACAGTATCGTTTTATCGATGTTTGTCCCTGCACGCTCCAAATCGAGCTCCGAACTCTCGCTCCTCGCTGAGTCCTGTAGACAAACAAGGTACGACCGCTTCCTACTCTATTGATGTTAGCTTGAAAATAAATCTATCTATCAATGATAGGTTCATGTGAGATCAGACACAAACTAGAAAGAAATAGGCCAAGCATGTCATATTGATGAGAATAATGACAACAATACTTACAATCGTAGATGTGAATGCGACAGCTTCGTCAAGTCCCCTTCGTCTAACCCTTTCTTGAAAGATCCACAACCTGGATGATAGCAGCTTCACTGATCACTTCTCCTTTGACTGATTATGTGTTCCCTATGAGATCATAGGTTTGATGCTAGCAATTCTCTCCGTTCCAGCACCACTTATGAGATCATAAGTTTGGTGTGATTCTCCCTTTCCGGTCCCCTTTCACCATTAGAAAGATTGCTTATATAGCCTTGGAGAGGCTCGACAATCTTGAGATATCCTTGGGGAAGGTGAGGATTTTCCTCCTTCAGTTGAGGATCTTCCCTAAGATCATTGCTGGACTAGGGATTTGAACTCAACTGCCTTCTAAGAATGAAAATATCCTTCCCCCATTCCTCTCAACAACTCAACTGCTGCCCAGAATAGGTAGCGCTCCCTCAAAAGGACCATCAGAGCGTTGTAGCGCTCCCTAGTAGGCTTTAGGGGGGCGCCACCGCTTTCAAAATCTATAGAGCTCCCTCAAAAGGGCCAGGGGAGATTTATAATTCTCCCAGACAGTGTAAGGGGGAGCGCCGATGCTCCGAGAAGACGTATAGGGGAGCGCTCTCCTCCAAAACTCAGTTTTTTGGGTGCTTTCAGATGGCAAAACGTTTGCAAGTCTGCTGACTCATTTATCCTCTTCCAAATCAAATGTTTGAGGTGTTTCAAGTGTCCTTCTCATGTCATTTACAGGCACGACATAGGCATCATGGCAGCATGCTTTCTTTGACACCCACAATACTTGTGAGCAACATGCGACACTTGCTACCTTGTGAGAAAAATGTGACACTTGCGACCTTTGTAATGACGACACTTGCGACACTATCAAAGTGAGTATTTTTGATGTGTAACACTTATAGTGCTAACATTTATGGTGTCGCTGCTGGGGACGAATTGAATATTTTCCCTTGAATAGAATGACAATGAACTTCTGATTCTGAAGGTGCATCAGATATCAGAACCTTTGAAGATTGCAACCTGCTCCTGGTGACTCCATTGAGGTGAATCCACTATTTCAGATGTGGCTTCCAGAGGCAGACAGACGAGGTCTAATCCACAACTGCCTTTAGTGACAACTGAAGCTGACCCAGAGAAAATTATCAGAAAACAAAAGACCCTCTAGGAGGGCACTTCTACTGATGAACCAGGCGATTCTGGTAATTTTCATTGTTCTCCTATAGCAACTACAGTAGTTTTTTCTCATTTTCCTATTACACTATCTGTTGGAGCTTCTAGAAGTTTAAATTTTGGGAATTTTCCTGCTGATTTCCCCTCTCCCAGTTTCACTCCTCCTCCTCCTGTTAGATTTTCTAATTTTGTAGAAAGGGAAACCTATGTTCCCTCAAGCCCTGTATATTTTTCCTCAAACCCTTTGCTGCTTCCTTTTTCTTCCGGAGGCTTAGTCCCATCCTCCCCTTTTCATGCTACATCTCCTCTTGTTTCTCCTCCAAATATCATCCCTTTGGTAGGTGCTAATCCCTCTAGGAACATGATGGATGCCATAGTAGTTGTGAGATGCACCCCCCTGATCTTACCTCAACCCATGAATGCTCTCCTTGCTAGAGATTACCTGAAATACATGCCCAAGCTCACTAGAGAAGAAGACATAACTGCCGAAGAGAACCTTGATGCTTTCTACAGTTATGCAAACAATTTGAATATTGAAAATGAGGATGTGTGGATGAGAGTTTTTGTCCAGAGCCTTGATGGTGAGGCTGGGAAATGGTTTAAAGGATTAACCCCTGGATCCATTAATGGGATTAAGGCTTTAGACGATGTCTTCTTGAGACAATGGGGGGATAAAAAATACTTTATGTATTATATCATAGAGTTTGGGTCCCTAAAGAGAAAGGAGGGAGAGTCTATCTCAGATTTCTCCAAAAGATTCAACGAAATGTACAATAAGATCCCTGCTGAGATAAAGCCTACATAAGCCTCTGATAAAATTACTTATGCTAGTGCTTTTGATCCTAATTTCTACCTCCTGTTAAGAGAAAGAAGAGCTACTTCCTTGGATCATATGCAAGATGCAGCCCTGGAAGTAGAATCCAATGTGTTGGTAGTTGAAAGACTCAGAAATAAAACTGATAGAGATATAGGAAGAGGGAGATCTGAAGCTTCAACCTTAGGTTCCTCTGTATCCCACCCTTAAGTAGATGAATTGACCAAGATGGTAAAATATATTTCTGCAGAGATGGAGAAGATGAAATTTGAGGGGAAGCAAGGTTATAAGAGTGCCCTAAATGGTGATAATAGAGGCAACTTTAGAAGACCAAACAATACCCCTCAGATACTCCCTAGAGATCCTAGAAACAAAGATAGGGATGATCAGAAAATCCAAACCCCTCTCCAAAATAATCTCGTTACTGATCAGGATAGGGAGGAAGAAGAGCTTGATCCTGAAATCCATTTCCTTGGAGACACCTCCCTATTCCCCCATTTGACCCAATCTACATATGAGGAGTCTCTCATGGAAAACCAAATAAATGAGATGAGTAAAGGGGAGGAGACCAATAATATTACCCATAAATATAATCTCAGGTCTAATAAGAAAGAAGGGAATTCTGACATCCCTGATCAATCTTCCAGAGTAGAGAATCCTGCTAAGGATGCAACAAACAACAACAAGGAGAAGAAAACATAGAACCCCCCACCAATAGCCAAAGGTCTCATCCCATAAGTGAGATAAGTGTTAAAGACCCCCTCCTATTTTAGCTTTGAGCATGAAATTTGAAAGATCAGAATCCCTACACCCCTTTCAGAGCTGGTCAAACATGAATATTTTAAAATATCCCTCTCTAAGATATTGTAGCCTGAGCCTTCGTATTGTTCCACAAACTCAATAAAACTTCAAGATGAAAATCCAACAATCATTCTAGGTCCCTTGATAGAATATAGATATGATTCATCCCCTCCCTTCTAAACCTCACTGAACATACATGACAAGGTGCTGCATAATTGTTTGATGGACTCAGGGGCATCTCATAATCTCATGCCCAAAAATTTCATGGACGAACTTGGATTAGAAATTACAAAATCTTATCATGATTTGTATTCTTTTGATTCAAGGAAGATACAATGTCTTGGTGTCATCAAGGATCTGGTTGTGACATTGTTTCAGTTGTCCATGAAAAGTATAGTGATGGATATTGTGGTAGTCGATGTTCCCCCCAATTCTGGCATGCTGTTGTCAAGCTCTTGGATAAAATGACTTGGGGGAACTTTGCAAATGTACTTCACATACACTACCATTCCTATGTTTGGGGGGGAACATAGGAGACTATACAGAGAGGCTCATTTGGCCTATACTATTAGTGATGAAGAAGACCCCACGAATCATCCTATTTTTTCACTAGATACTGATATGGGATCCATCTTATTGCAGCTCACCGATGCCCCTGAACCCCCTATGGAAATCAAAAAGCAGTCCCTCACTCTATGTGATGATTCCCCTCTGGTTACCTCTGTTTGGAAAATGTTATTTGATGGAACCTCCTCTAGAGAAGGTGTTGGTGCCGAGGTAGTCCTTGTTTCTCCTGTTCAAGAAATTATATCTTTCTCCTACAAGTTAGAATTTGAAGCTACCAATAATGTGGCAGAGTATGAAGCTCTTGTTTTGGGTTTGAGGGTTGCAAAAGATATGGGAATTGAAGAGCTATCAGTGTTTGGGGACACTGATTTAATTGCCCATTAGATCAGAAACATTTATCAAGCCAAGCATCCTAGACTCAAATATTATAGGAATGAAGTGTGGGACCTAATTGATCGTTTCTTCCTAGCTTTCAACATTTCATTTATTCTGAGAGAAGAGAATGTCATGGCTGATTCTCTGGCTGTTTCAACAAGTAATTTCAAAGTCCCTCTGCCACCTAAACTCAAGTATGATGTAGAAGTGAAATATAGACCCTCTATACTTGACAATGTTAATCATTCGAAAGTGTTTGAGGATGATCTTGAGATCAAAAGATTCATGGAGACTGTTGATGAGTTTTCTACACTACACATTGATCAAGATCTTGATTCTAAACTAAATCCTCAGGCTGATGTTTTTCTGAACAAAATTTCTAATCATCATATAGTTTAGTTGCCCTTTGGAAAGATTATTTGACAGAAATGATGTGGCAGTAGAGGGTAAAGCTGCAGATAAATATGTTGAGGTAGCTGAGTGAAATATTGGCACAACGAAAGATCCAAAGTTTGTCAAGTTGTCAAGCAGCTTGTTAAGGGAGGAAAGGGCCGAGTATGTTGAGCTATTAAGGGAATTTTCTGATGTTTTTTCTTGGACCTATGAAGACCTCAGAACATATGAAAGAAGTGTCATTGAGCACAAGATCCCACTGAAGGAGGAGGCCAAACCATTTAGGCAGAAATTAAGACAAATAAATCCTATACTGTTGCCTATTATGGAAAGGGAGGTAAAGAAGCTGTTGGATGCCCAAATAATTGTCCCTTTGATATATTCAGAGTGGGTGGCCAGCTTGGTCCCAGTGAGAAAGAAAAGTGGATAAATCATGCTTTGTGTCAATTTCATAAAACTGAACAGAAGCTCTAAGAAGGACAATTGCCCTTTGCCAAAGATGGAACACATATTGCAGAAGACGACAGGGGCATCTAGGATTTCCATGATTGATGGATTTTCTGGCTACAATCAGATCTCTGTCCTGCCTCAAGATAGAGAAAATACAACCTTCACCCCTCCTTAGGGCACATTCATGTATGCCAATATGCCTTTTGGATTGATGAATGCAGGGGAAACCTTTCAGCGAGCCATGGACATCGTCTTCATTGGAGAAATGGATAAATTTTTGGTCATCTATTTGGATGACATTACAATTTTTTCCAAGTTTGATAAAGAACATTGTGAACATTTGATAAGGGTCTTTCCGAAATGAAGAAGGTTCATTCTCTCCCTTAATCCCAAGAAATCATTGTTTGCCATGAAATAAGGGAAATTACTGGGGCACATAGTATCAACTGAGGGGGTGAGAATTGACTCAAGCAGGGTGGAAGATATCCAAACCCTGTCGCTTCCCAGATCCAAGAAGGAAGTACAGTTCTTCCTGGGAAAAAATAATTTTCTAAGAAGGTTTGTTTCAAATTTTGGTGAATTGGTAAAGCACATCACAACTATGCTCATGAAGGGGAATGAAGTGAAATGGACTGCTGAGTCCAGGATTTCTTTCAACCAAATCAAGAAAGCATTGACTGAGGCACCTATGCTTACCAGTCCTAATTATTCCAAGGATTTTATGATTTTTTCATTTGCTTCTTTTGATACAATAACAACTTTTTTATTATAGAAGAATGTTGAAGGTATGGAACAACCTATTTCCTTTTTTAGCAGATCACTGAGGGACACTGAGACTAGATATGACATCATGGATAACCAGGTCTATGCCTTGGTGAAAGCTCTCAAAGATTTCAAAGTCTATGTCCTACATTCAAAGATCATTGCATATGTTCCTTCAGCCTCTGTGAAGGACATTCTCATTTAGCCCGACATAGATGGAAGAAGGAGTAAGTGGATTTCCAAAATCCTTGAATTTGATCTTGAAGTAAAATCCACTAAGCTAGTTAAAGGCCAAGGTTTAGCAAAGTTACTGGTTGAATATAATTGTAGAGCTCTAGGGGTTAACTTCATCAATGCTTTCTCATAAAATCAGGGAGCTGAGTTGTTTGATAAAAGTTCTCAGGATAGCCCTCCATTGGCATAATGTGCCTGGTACAAAGACATTATATTTTTTCTGCAAGAGTTAAGGACCCCTGATGGAACAAGGAAGAGCAAGGCTAGAGCCTTAAATCTCAAGGAAATTAGATATTGCCTTATTAACCGGGTTTTGTATTGGAAAGACCCTCTAGGAGTAATCGAAAGATGTTTAGACCCAATAGAGGCCCAAGAAATTATGTTTGATTTTCATGAAAGCCTATGTGGGGGACATCACTTATGGAGAACCACAACCTATAAAATTCTCAGGGCTGGGTATTTTTGGCCTACTCTATTCATTGATGTCTGTGTGAAAATTAGGGCTTGTGTTAAATGTCAAAAGTTTGTTGGGAAGAAACAACTCAAGTCTCTGCCATTGAATCCTGTGATAGCTTTAGGACCCTTTCAGCAGTGGGGTATGGAATTCATTGGGGAAGTTCATCATGCTTCAAGTGGTCAACAAAGATGGATCTTAACTGCAATAGATTACTTCACCAAATGGATAGAAGCTATCCCCACAAGGAGTGCTTCTCACAAAGTAGTCATTGGTTTCCTTGAAGATATTATGGCAAGGTTTGGTTGTCCAAACAGAATCATCACTGACAACGCTGCATCCTTCAAGGCCGATCCATTGGTAAAATTATGTGAGCAGTTCGAAATTTCATTGATCCACTCCACCCCCTACTATCCCCAAGAAAATGGACTAGCATAGTCCTCTAACAAAAGCCTTATAAATATTATCAAAAGACTGCTAGAGGAAAAGAAGAAAGCATGGGATTCAAAGCTCAAATTTGCTTTGTGGGCTGACAGAGTGACAACAAAGATATCTCTGGGTGTCTCTCCTTTTCAACTCATGTATGGAGTTGAGGCCATATTTCCTTCTCAACTCGCCTTGCCAATGGAAAAATTCTTCCAAGACTACCAAGGGGAGCCTGATGATATGATCAGAAGAATACAACAACTTGTAGAAGTGAAACATACTAGAGATCAGCTCCTGGACAAAGCACATGAACGTCAACAGAATATCAAGTAGGCCTTTGACAGGAAGAGCAGTAAAAAGGATTTCCAGCTGGGAGATCTAGTACTCAAATGGGATGCACCCAAACAAGACAAGGGAAAGCATGGAAAATTTGAAGCCCTTTGGATTGGACCCTTCAAAGTTTTTGAGGTATTTCCAAATAAAACTTACAGATTGGAGAATTTGGAGGGTGATGAGGTTTTTGGTGGCCCTGTCAATGGCCATTTTTTGAAGAAGTTCTTTGTTTGAGCCATGCATGGCTCCTCCATGTCATTGTAAATACCTCTTTTCTTTATGTTTTATTGACCGACTCCACAACCCAACAATAAGGCAACTGAAGCTACGAGTTCTTGGCATCTAAAAGGGAGAAAGCCATCCCCCATGGAGCCAAATGTTATCACAATGTTTGTAAGGGGGTGTTTTTCTTTCCTTAGGAAAAGACACCATAGCGGAAAATGACAAGAAGTGGGCCAAAAACACACTTATCCTAATTTTTGGTGCCCGAGCGCGTTATACTAAGGGGCATGTAGATCTAAGTGACTGATCTTGGCATGCTCAGATATATGACTCAAGATCCATATCGGACCCCCCGACATTCTACCTTTAATGGGGGGGGGTCTGGGTTGGTGGTTTTTGAGAGCAGCCTCCCCACTACCGTGGCGCTTCCTCGTTAACTCAGACCCCCCCCACTGAATACCTCTTACCTCTACCCACCCCTTAGGGTAGACCACTTACCTCTCTCCCTTACCTCCGCCCACTCCTTTTGGCACATGTTTTCCACTAGCGCTCCCATATGCATGTCCCTTCCCCCTTTTTTGTCGCTCCCTTCTATCTTCCCACACTTGTCCTCCAATCACCATCCCGCCTGTTGCATCTTCCCTTCTCATATTCTACCACCTACACCACTTCACTCCACACCACTTGCACCTATTTCATGTCTCCACTCCCTTACCTATGGCCTCGCGGCCTTCCCTTTGCTTCCTCATCATCTTCCCGCTACACATCACCACTGTCCCATTACACCTTAGCCTAGCCTCTATGGCCCCCACGCTACCCTCAGTATCCTCTTTCCATATGAAACTTTCCACATGGCCATTCCTCGTCCACTTTCCCATGCCTAGCATGACAATCACTTCGCCAATGCTCACGTTCGATGTCAGGCCTCCCCTGCAAGCATCCGACTCAGATCCATATGGAAGAATGTTGAAGATGATAAGTTCCGTAGGTGCAAGTTGAATTGGGGCTCCCCGATCCCGAGAAAGGCAGTTATTGAAGAAGGTGGTGGTAGTTGAACGCTGTTTCCACCATAAATAGAAATCCCAAGGAAGGATTATCATCAAGTCAGCTCCTCTACAGGTCCGTTCTGAAGAGAGATTACATCTCACTGAAGCTCATCACATATGACAGGAGATTACAGACATAGTCTGCCAGGAAGCATGCAGACGTAATGCCTTCAATGCGAAGGCTTAGGAAGGGTTCAATTATTTGGTTCTAAGTATATAGGAGTCTCTCTCATATTTTGTTAGTGTCGATGGTTGAGAGAAACTCCCGCTTGTAAAGTTTTAGTAAAGCCTCTAGTTCTCTGGTTATGTATGACATTTTGAGACTTCTTGTCTAATAAAAGTCAACCTTCTTTCTCATCTATTTTTCCTTTGATACTGAATGCGCAGGCATAGAGTATCCAGTCGAGTTATTACGATGGTTTTGTAATGTATGTTTGATTGCAGTTCTATTGTGATGTTTTCAGTTTCTTGAAGTTCTGAGACAAGAGGATCTTGTCTTCTGAGTTTTACTCTTCCCTAGCTTCTGGCAGACCGGATGTCCATAACAGACCTCCACACCTTTATCAATGTTATTCCTTACCACTCACTTCTATATCCAATTTACTGACTGAATTTATATTGAGACCTCACCTGATTATGCATACCAACCCAGTTTTTTGAGTTAAAGCGATACTATCCTGAGTTTGCATCCGTTAGACCCCCCTTAAATTTACTCATTGTGACATAAAAACTAATGGGTACCGTGCTTACCTCTGCTACAATCCATAGGTGACTTCTAGTGATAACATATGCCTATCACGTGCTACTTGGAATACCATGGCTATTTGACAGAAAAGTTTCCCGTGATGGAAGAAATAATACTTATGAATTTTTAAAAGATGGATAGTGGTACAGATTGGTGCCAATGATAGAGGTTGAGTCAAGTGGTAATGACATAAAAGGAAATGAAAATAGAAATATTGGTAGCAGCAATGACATTATGATGTGTTCAGACAAATAATTTCTGCGAGAATAGAAAATGAACCATTTCTATTTGGTGTTAATTCCAAGACAAGTTCTAGAGAGTGGAAAAATGAGCTTTATGCCACTAGAAATTCAAACTCTTTTGGATGAATCTAAAGATGTTTTGGGAGATAATTTACTATCAATATTACCTCCCTTAAGGAGTATATCACATCAGATTTATTTCATACCAATATCAAGTCTACCAAATAAATATCCTTATCAAATGAATCCAACAGAGAGCGAGGAAGTAAATAAGCAAGTGCAAGAGTTGCTTGACATATGACTGATCAGAGAAATTTTGAGTTTGTTTGTTGTAGCTATATTTTTGACACCCAAGAAAGGAGGTGAATGGATAATGCACACTTATTCATGATCTATTAATAAGATTACTATCAAGTACCAATTTCCTTTACCAATGATGAATGACCTCATGGACTGTTTGAGTGGGTAAAAGTAATTTTCAAAGATTGATTTGAAGAGTGGTTACCATAAGATTCGAATAAGGGAATGTGATGAATGTAATATAGCATTCAATACAAAGGACATATTTTTTGACTGGTTAGTTATGCCATTTGGGATAACTAATGCACCTAACACATTCATGAGAGTTATGAATGAAGTTTTGAAACCATTTTTGGGTAAGTTTGTTGTTGTATACTTAGATGACATTTTGTTTTTTAGTAAAACTAAATAAGAACACTTGGAGCATGTGAGAAAGGTGTTACAACGGTTGAGAGAAGATAAATTGTTGATAAATTTGAATAAATGTACATTTTTGAAAGAGGAGTTGGTGTACTTGGGATTTGTGATTTCCAAGGAAGGTTTGAAGATGGATTCTGAAAAGGTTAAGGCTGTTTTGGAGTGGCCAACATCTAAGTGTACATTTGATGTGAGGAATTTCCATGGATTGGGAAGCTTCTATAGGAAGTTTATCAGAAATTTTAGTGAGATCTATGCACCACTTAATGAATGCATGAAAAAGGGGATTTTCTAGTGGAAAACGACATCCATTAAGTCATTTGAAGATTTGAAGAAAAAGGTGATTGAATGAATAGATTTGGCACTTCCATATTTGTGTTTCAAGTGGACTATGATGCAAGTGGATTAACCATTGGAACGATTTTGAGACAAGAAGGAAGGCCAATTGCATTCTTCAGCGAGAAATTGAATGATGCTAAGAAGAAATACTTTGTTTATGATCAAGAATTTTATGTGATTATACAAGATTTGACGAAAAGGAAACATTACTTGCTACCAAAGGATTTTTTCATATTTATTGATCATAAGGTATTGCGGTACATCAATATCCAAGGTAATTTAAATCGAAATCATTCTAAATGGGTACATTTTTTGCAAGGTTACTCGTTTGTTTTCAAGCACAGGTTTGGAAAGTCGAATAAAGTTGCAGATGCGCTAAGCTGAAGAATAATGGTGTTGAATACTTTGTCAGTAGAAGTTGTCGGCTTGGAATGTATGAAAGAGTTGTATGTAGAAGATGCAGATTTTGTAGAGGCTTGGAAAGAGTTAAAAGCACCTTGGAGCATTGATAGGAGATTGTATTTGGATTTCCACATAAAAGAAGGTTTCTTGTTTAAAAACCAAAGTTTGTGCATTCCACATAGTTCATTGTGGATAAATCTTGTTAGATGTAATAACCATGTTTCCCCCAACTTGTAAATATAACTATAACCTGCTAAAATACTATGGGAAGATTGAATATGTGTGGATGTTGGGATTGATGAATATTTTTGTTATAAAAGGTAATGTATATATTTCTGTTACTAAATAAAATGGAAAGTGTTTCATAAATGTTGAATGGGTTTTCCAAGGTAGATCATGATGTATGAGAGAGATGGTGAGGGGAAATAACAATGGTCGAGATGACCCCCACTAGACTAGTACTCTACTAGATTTAAATTATTCAGATCTAGAACAGTCTTCTGACCCAGAAATAAATAAATAAATTTACCAGTCAGGATGGTAGTTGGGAAGACCTCCTCAAGAGTCAATGAGGAGATGGGAAGAGTACCCATATCAAGAACTTCATGAACTGACCACAAAATGGGGATTTGGACCCATGAAATATTGTTTAGGAAGGCAAGAAAAGAGGGGAAATTTGTGGGCACATGAAGAGGATGGAGGAAGATGTATATGGTGACCATTTTCTGAGGAGGGAGAGCATGTGCAACTCTCTGGTTCTGAAGAGAGATAAAAAATGAATTTGTTCTGGGTATAGGAATTTGCTAGGTGACATTTTCAATCCAAGTTGATAAATGGGGTTGCAGAGAAGGTGAGTGATTGAGGAAGCACTCATTGCAGACCCCCTTGCTTGGTGGAGAGAACATTGATCTTCCAAGTTCCTGTGGGAGGAGGAGAGTGGCCTTCATCCATGGTTGTTGCTAAATAGAAGGAATGATATCTCTCGGAGAATCATGATCTAGCTAGGGGGTGACCAATGGTAAATACGTCCAAGAGTTGTTATGCCTACGATCGGGTGGAAAATGGCACCCCTTTCAACAGTTCCATCACTATCTGGTTTCTATATAAGTATATTTGGTTAAATCTCTGTAGTGTTTAGATGAGAGAAAATTTTACACTATGTTTTAGAACTCTATAAGTTTAGTTTCTGACAAAAGTGACTTGAGAAATTTAACCAAAATAAAGAGAATGTCTTAGTTGAAGCTCTTTTGATTTAATTTCTTATCTCTTGACTATCTGTGAGCAAAAATAAGATTTATGGGAGTGGATGTTGTGGTTGAATGTGCTATACAGTTTAATGCATGCTTGGGAATTGATGATTGGACAGTTAAAAATATATATAACACCTCTGAAAGAAGAGAGAGTGATTATTCTACATAATAGTTCTCCATTTTAGTATGTCCTCAAATCCCATGCTAGAAAAGTTAGAGGATATCAGATCTATGTGGACTTTAGGAAATAATCCCAAATATGGGAAAACATTAAAAGTCCTTATAAATAATTATTGAGGAAAAATAATTAGGACATAAACATGAAATTGGTCTAAATGAATTAAAATACAAAAGTTATAAAAATTCTATTTGTGGCATAAATAAACATTTATGTTTAAATTGTGTTAAATCTGCTAAATTTGAGAAGAATCCCCTTAAATTTTGGTGGGCAGTAAAACCCTGGTAGAAACACCGAATTTACTGTGGAGGTAAATCTTTGTATGAGGACCATTTTCCTTAAATTTAGTAAGATTAGTAAAGCACATTAATAAGGAAATAAAATTTTACTCATTTACCCACGAGAAAGGAGAGATTATAATTATATTTTAATTTCGAGGATGGAGAAATTTCCTTGGAACATAAACTTTTATTAAATCCCTTTATAAGGCCTAGAAAACTATATTTTTCCTTTCCTTATTTTATTAAGAGAAAACATTTTCCTTTGAATATTCCAGGTAAAAAAATTGAGTAAGACTATGGAAATATATGTATATATATCTATATACATATACATATACATATACATATTATTTTATTATTCTAAAAATGGAGGTTAAAGCCCATGTAAAATACCTTATACCAAAGAGAATATATTTATTAACATTTTATTGTCAAACAAACCAGGGAATAAACGATGACCAAATGCTTTAACCACTGCATGGTCTTCGGAACTCCAGGAGTTCGAATCTATGGCTCCGGGATGTTTGGGTGATGATATTCCATGCGCCAAATTTGTCGAAGGCGCGAACCCTATCCTTCCATGTACACGATTGCATAGATAAGAAATATAAATAATTATGTAATATTATATTTAATTGTGATTAATTTAACATAATTGAATATACTAACCCTTTTATTGCAATTTATTAAATTATCACCCCAAAATAATTCAGTGTATTTAAATCCTAAGGTAATACAAGTGGGTCCCCTTCGGAACTCCAGGACTCCGGGTTATATGAAAATGAAGAATTGTGTGGAAGAGACAAAGGGGTGGACCCGAATATATTTTCCTTCGTTATAATATTGAATATTAAATGTAATACTAGAGATTGTTTAAACCTAGGTGAGAATTTCGAGAGATATAATAAATATATTATATTATACTAAGATTTATTAAATTGATTACATGTGAATGAATCCAACTCCTTTGAATATTAAATGGTCTGGTAATGTGTGCAAGTGGGGTCACTTTAGAGCTTCGAGACTCTGAGATAATTGAGTATAAAGGATGTGTGGGAGAGCCGAAGGAGATTGACCCGAAAAACTCTCTCTCTCTCTCTCATGTCAAATATTAATAAAATATTGGAGAATTCAAAACCTGGGCGTAATTTTCGAGAAGTATAAATAATAAATTATATTTTATTAAGGTTTATTAAAATGGTTACACATGAATGAAGCTATCTCTTTTTAAATATTAAATAATATGGAAATGTTCATAAGTGGGGCCACTTCAGAGCTTCAGGACTCCGAGGTTTTGGGAGATTTGAGCATAAAGGATGTGTTGGAGAGTTGAAGGAGATTGACCCAAATTTCTCTCTCTCTCTCTCTCTCTCTCCCCCTCATTTCAAATATTAAATATAATATTGAAGACCTTATAAACCTCGGTTCAATCTTAAAAAAT
>JZKD02S1689636.1:727685-752717 GCA_000966675.3 Picea glauca
TATATATATATATATATATATATATAATGAGTTTATTGTGATACCTACACTTGATGAAGTACCAACCCATTTTTCCCTTTTGAAATTTAATACTTAATGTGGAATCACGTGTAAGCGTGGACCCTTCGGGGTTTAGGACTTCACAACTTTGGGAGTTCGAAGCTTCAAGACTCTGGATGTTTGGGGATGATAGAAGGAACAAGCAAAAAGGCCTGAAGGCTCGAACCTACCTCCCTACATTCCAAAGTTTGTATGAATATTAAATACATTTAAATTAAACAAGTTCATATTGATGTAATTGATTATATAAATCTTTGACGTGATTTATTTACATCATTATGTAATATAATTAATATTGTATTGCATCACAAGATAACCTAAGTGGGACCCTCTTTGGAACTCGAGCGTTCGAGAGATTTGGGTTCATAAAATCCCGATGAGGAATCTTCGCCGAAGTCCGGAGGCTTAAGTATTAATGGATATTGATAATCCTAAGTGCTCCTTGGATATAAATTAATCATATTGTAATATAATTAAATATAATTATATTATAATATAATTAATAAAAGGATGATTTTTGGTTGAATATAGTTAATCATTTTCCCGGTAAATAAATAAATAAATAAATAAATAAATAAATAAATATGCATATATTTATATATATGTTAAATTACGTGAAAATGCGGCATGGAATTGCATGTCACAGAGGAATTGAATATATGCCTTAATTGAGGTTAATCAACTTAAGTATATTATGGAGAAATTAACCTCATTCTGTTATAATATAATTACTCATAATTATCATATGAGTAATTTATTAAGTTAGTGCTAAAATACTTCTAAGGGGGGAAAGAGAAAGTAAAACCTCAGTAATTACTGGGCCATGGGTATTAGGCTAAGAAAAAATTAATTGTTGGATATTTAGTTGTGGAGAATAATTATCCTTAATGAGGCTTAAGTAATTAATTACCAAATAATGGTATTCTACGAGATATTGATTAAGTATTTTATTTGGACTATAGGAGAGGGACAAATGTCATCCTCCACTCGAGAAATCCTAAGCTCCCTATGGTGACATGGAGAATTGATGTTGACTAAGAACACCATTGTGATGGTGCATGCTAATATTCCATGGGTTGACGAGTTGAGTGGAATCCAGTAGGATTGGTGAACCTTTTGTGCCGAATGGATCCCAACTATATTTTGGGAGGTATGTCATGCATCAAAACTGTCCATTTTCAAAGAAATGGATTAGTCCTCGATACCATATTCATCATAGGTAAGTGAAAAATTTATACCCCATCCCTTAAAAAGGTACTTATGGGTTGGGTGTGTGACATAGTGGTATCAGAGTAGGAAACAACACTTGGCCTGCTTGGGCTCATGAATGAGTCGAATAAAATTTTATTACATAAATTTTAAGGGGTAACACCCTATCTTACCCCATTCATAAGAGCTTATTTAGACTCTATTATTGAAGAGAGGAATGCAAATTTCTATTGTTTTTATATGTTCTAAAAATATGAACTGTGTGTTTCTAGTGTTTCAAATAATGAAGCTGACTTCACCTTGCAAATTACATGTTTTGTTCACAAAATAGCAGATAATTAACTAACAAAAAATGTTTTATTGACACTCAAATAGTCAGTGGACAACAAGGAAAATTGTAGCGTAAATAATGGTGACACACCATGAGTTGGGGGAATTCTCCCACAATAGAGAAGAAGAATCTGATGAGAGGAGGACAGTGGAAACCCCTCCGGATTTGGATGAAATTGTAAGAAGACTCATGGGAGAATTATAGAGTTGTAAGGATGACAATGAAAGGTTGATAAAAGAACAGAAAAAATAATTGAAATTAATGCAGTCCTATTGCAAATCCTATCAGATATACAAAGGCAACTGCAACATGGACCAACAACCAGTAATGTGGATAGACATCATACTAAGAAAATCCAAAGTCCACCTGAGATACAAAAACATGGTCTTGAAAGTAGCCACACAAGGAGGATCACCTCAAAGAAGGCCCAACATGGAGCTAAGAGATATTCAACGAAAGAATCCTCCAATGAGGAAACTGACAACTCCAAGGAATTGTCTAGTAGCGAGACTCATTCACATTCCCAAAGGAGAAAAAAGAATATGAAATATTCCAAGAGCCATGACCCTGAAGATTTTAATAAATCCAAACCACCCACTTTCGATGGAGAAATTAAAAAGGGGGAAGAAGCAAAAGTTTGGCTACTTGGATTGAAGAAGTACTTCAGAGTCTATGATTACTCTGAAAAACTAAAGACTCAAATAACCATTTTGAACTTGAATGGAAAGGCCTCCATTTGGTGGGAGGACCTTAGGAATGTGAAGTGAATCCATGAGAAGGACTTGTCATGGAAACAATTTGATAAATACTTCAAGAAAAAGTATTTGTTTGAAAATATTATGATGGGAAGACCACGGAGTTCTATGAACTCAAGCTATGGCAACTCACAATAGATGAATATATCAACAAATTTCTTGCGCTGATGAGGTATGTGCCCTACATAAAGGATGACAAGGTAAATATGCAATGGTTTATTAGTGGATTTCCTCAATCTTTCTGGGACATAATTGATTTTGATGAACCTAAGACTTTAGAAGACACTATTCAAAAGGAAAGGTACTACTATGAGAAATTCAAGAATAAGGAAAAACCTTATAAGGATTGTAAGAATAAAATTAAATTGGGATTCAAGAAAAAGGGGTTTAAATCCTCAAGATTTAAGAGTCATGGGAAAAGTTCTAAGATGAGCCTTCCTACTAAAAGTGTGTATCAACAAAATTTTCCATCTTAGAGTGGTAATAAACCTTTTGATTATCTCCAGGTAAGACTGATAATACAAAGAGAGAACCCTTGAAATGTTGGGGTTTTGGAGAAGAACATTTTCCAAGAGATTACCCACATAGGAAACAGGATAATCAAAGAGTCTACAACATCCAAGAGGCTACCACTGTCAATAATGTGGCTAGGAGCATGACACAAATTTTATGTAGCCTTGGATAATAGATAAGCTGACCACCAAGATTCGGTGGTGGAGATGGAAGGTATGATGGTCAACCATCTAGTTTCCATTTTAATTGACCCTGGTTCTAACTTGAGTTATGTTGCCCCTCAAATTCTTGAGAAATGTAAATTGCAGCAAATAAAACATGTTAAATCATGGCTGGTACAACTAGCCACTGGAACCAAAAGAAAGGTAACAAAGGTCATACCAACATGCCAATTCATTATGAATGGATTTCCCACCCAAGAAACACTAAACATGCTCCCTTTAGGATCTTATGAAATGTTGATTGGAATGAACTGGTTGGCTACCCATAAAACCAAGTTGGACTGTTACAATAAAACTTTGGAGTGTGAAGATGAAGAAGGGAGAAAAATAACCATACAAGGAATTCAAAATCTTGTCTCAGTGAGACAAATATCAACCCTTCAAGTGAAGAAGTATTGCATAAAAGGATGTCCTTTGTATGGAATACAAGTGTTGAAATATGTTGGGGACAATAAACCAAGCCTAGAGGACCATCCTATATTAAGAGAGTATAAATATTTGTTCCCAGAAGAGGCATGAGGTCTACCTCCAAAAAGAGATATTGAATTTTCAATAGAACTTGTACCCAGAGCGGTGCCAATTTCTAGAGCACCCTATAGAATGAGTACACCAATACTAGTTGATCTCAAACTACAACTAAAGGAGATGTTGGACAAAGGTTACATTCATCCTAGTGTGTCTCCTTGGGGAGCACCAACTTTTTTTGTGAAGAAGAAGGATGGCTTGCACTCAGGTTGTGCATAGACTATAGACAACTCAATAAAATGTCCATTAAGAATAAACATCCCTTGCAAAGGATTGATGACTTGTTTGACCATTTAAGTGGTGCTACAATTTTCTCCAAGATTGAATTGAGGTCCGGATGCCATCAAGTCTAGATTAAGGATGAAGACATCCAAAAAACAACCTTTAGGATAAGATATGGGCACTATGAATTTGTGGTGGTGGAATTTGGGCTTACCAATGCACCAACCACTTTTGTGTGCTTAATGAATAATGTACTCAATAAGTTCTTGGACATATTTTTGTCGGTTTTCATTGATGATATCCTAATATATTCTAAGAGGTGGGAAGAGAATGGAGAACATATCAAGTTAGTGCTTCAAGTGCTAAGAGAACATCAACTCTATGCTAAGTTTAGTAAGTGTGACTTTTTTCCAAAAGCAAGTCCATTACTTAGGCCATGTTATTTCTGAATAAGGAGTGGCAATTGATCCTGATAAGATCAAATCCATTATGGATTGGCCTACCCCTAAATATGTATATGATATCAAATCCTTTATGGTCCCAACATGATACTATAAAAGGTTCATAAAGGGATTTTCCATGATTAGTTTCCAAATCACCTCCTTTCAGAAAAAAGAGAGTTAAATTCATTTGGACATCAGAATGTGGAGAGATATTCCAACAACTAAAATACCTTATAACCAATGCACCTGTGTTGAATATTGCAGACCCAAACGAGGAATTCCTTGTGTGTATAGATGCCTGCAAGTAAGGGCTCGAAGGAGTCCTTATGCAAGAAGGGCTTGTGATTTTCTATGAATCTAGAAAATTAAATAAGCATGAAATCAATTATGTGACCCATGATTTGGAATTGGCTACCATAGTACATGCTTTAAAAATGTGGAGGCATTTCCTCCTAGGTAGAAGATTTGTATTTATGACAGACCATAGTGGGTTGAGACATTTGTTTGATCAACCAAAACTAAATGTTGGACAGGTTAGGTGGATGGATCTCCTCAGTGAGTTTGATTTTGAAATCAAACATATTAAGGAAAAGAAAATAGGGTGGTTGATTCCCTTAGTAGAATTATTAAAGTCATTCACTTGGAAGTTGTAAGCACTTGTGAATCAGACGTCAAGGAGAGAGTCAAAAGTGCACGAGAAACATACGTATTTTTCAAGACCATGAAATCATACCTAGAGCAAGATCCCTAGAGTATGAGGGCGATCCAATGTTGAATTATGGCTTGCTAACTTACAAAGGTGGGTTGTATATTCCAAATTGTGATGACTTGAAGAGGTTCATAATGGATGAACTATCTAAAATACCATACATCAGTCATCCTGGTTATCAGAAAATGATCACAGCCACCAAACAACTATTTTGTTGGCCCGGACTAAAAAAGGACATAGTTGATTACTTAGCTAAATGTCTATAATGTCAGTAGGTTAAGGTAGAGCAATGGCACCCAACATGGACGTTGCAACCCTTACCAATTCCTGAATGGAAATGGGAAACCATATCTATGGATTTCATCACATGATTTTCTAAATCAACCAAGCAGAATGACAACATTATGGTAGTTGTGGACAAATTGAGAAAGATTGCTCACTTTATTCCCATCAAGTCAACTTGAAAGGAAATATATATTGCTATTATTTTCATGAAAGAGATATTTAGGCTACATGGCATGCCTAAGGAAATCATATCAGACATAGATATAAAATTTACTTCAAATTTTTGGAGACCTTTGTTTTCTGGTCTTGAAACTAAATTGTTATTTAGTACAGCCTATCACCCTCAAATTGATGTGAATATAAGAGGGTAAACCAAGTGTTAGAGGACATGTTAATGATGTATGTGATGCATCATTCCAAGAAGTGGGAAGACTACCTACCACTGGTAGAGTTTGCTTATAACAATGTGTTAGCACTGAGAGTCACCCTCAGATTGCAGGAGGATAAGCCCAGTACCCATCAGAGTTTTTGGTGGATGTTGGTTTTATATGAGTGGAGGTCAATAGAAAAAACTCAATATATGAATGATGTTCAACATGAAACTGGACAAGAAATGCACAGGGAACTGAGGGAAAAATTAACTTCAGTCAGTGAATTGAGTTTAAGTGTGAGCAGAGGGAAGACTTAGTGATAACGGTGAACAAGACTGCAATGAGCATCAGGGTTTCAAGCAACTTGGAGAAGAAAAAATGAGATTCAAGATCACTCTTGAGCTCAAGATTCAGACACTGAAATATGTCCAAACAACATAGTTATAACAACACAATGATCAAACCTACATCACCATGCAGCTACAACAACTCGACCGGATCCTCCATGCCCGAGCCATTCAGTGTAAGAGGGAAAAATATAACAAGGGAGATGACTAAAACTGGTCATGATACCACTGTAATCAAACCTACATTACAAAAACATAACAACCCTTGACTGGATCCTCCATGCCCGAGTGTTTTAGCACAATTTTTACAGAGAGATGAAAAGAAGCTGACTTCTATTAACATGAAAGTCTCAAATTTGGTACATAACCAGAGAACAGTTCTGGCATCAAAACATTACAAAATAAGGAGCTCTGCTCAACCACTTGATGACCTTAACAAAACATTAAAACTATCTATTAATACTCAGAAAAATTCGCCACCACCAAGAGTGTGACCTTGTCACAACAATCAAATATTTACGTCGGTGAGTTCTTCTATCAGACTGAATGTGCAACCCTCTGTCAGACATGAGCTCATATCGACATGGGATTTGTAGGAAAATCTTCCCACAGGGGTACCACGGGCTGACGGTTCAGTCCCCATGACTGGGCCTTCCGTGCCTTCCATTTATGGAGTATGTCGAGGTTTCAACCACTAGATCTATTTTCATTAACTTCCTTTTCTCGTAATTGCGACGTGACTCAATGCTCAGGGGGAGGCCACACGCTTCTCTTGGATAGGATGTTATAAAAGCACGTGATTGCAGGGTGATCAAAAGTGGTTTAGGTTCAGACCACTTTTGGGCCCGCAATCCATCACCTTTCACCACGTAACACTTTCTCTTTACCATGGTTTCAATTGTGGGACCACTCAAGAAAATTATCGCCTGAGCATGTTGCGTCCCCGCAATGAACTGTGGCCGTAGATATGGTCTCGATCTGAGATCTGGATGCACCTGCTAGATTTAGCGCTACTGCCAAGATTAACTACCCACCAACTTTAGAATCCTCCAAACTATGCCTTAGGAGAGGGGGACACTACTTTTGAAGTTGAAAAGTAATACCTCCCGGAGGATGATCTGACGTGGAGGTTTGATGTCATTATGTTGATTCATTATGAAAGAGAAGTGACACATGTCACTAAGAAAGAAGTGAATAATATGCCATGAATTCTTGGAATGAGTGCCATGTGTCATTGCTGGATAGGTGCAAGGTGTCACAACCGACGAGCATGCCACACATCTACATTGATGACTGCCACATACTCTCTTAAATTGACGACTGAGATCTCCTTCGAGTCTCCAGGCTCTAGGAAAACAAAAATGAAAAATTATTTTTTCCTTGAATCAAAACATCTGGAGTTAAGAATATGACGACCTATGACCTCCATAGATTGATGGATGAGATCCCTTCGTGGCTCCGGGCTTCAGACTTCTCAATAGTTAAACTTTATTTTCCCCAAGAAAATTCACCGGAGCTAGGGATCTGACGACGCATGGCCCCTAGATTTGGACGTTTGAGATCCACTTCGGGTCTCTAGGCTCTGGGAGAAAAAAAACTCAAATATCGCTTACCTTCAGCTACTTTTAACCACAATTTTCAATCTGTTGATGTGCGTCCTCTTGAATCGAATGACCGAGAATTACTTCAGGTCTCCGGACTCCGGGAAAATCATATCTCAAACCTCTTCTGCCTTCAACTGATTTTACCTGGAGCTATGGATCTACTGACGCATGGCCTCATCGATGGATGGTCCAGATTCACTTCGGGCCTTCGACACTTCTGGCTTCGGGAGTTCGACGGTTTGACACTTTGGGACTTCGGCCACTTCAGGACTTCGGGCACTTTAGGACTTCGGGTGCTTCAACTACTTCGACACTTCGGGTGATTCAACTACTTCGACACTTCGGGTGATTTGGGACTTCAACCACTTTGGGACTTTGCCTACTTGTCATTTTAAGACTCCTGAAGCTCATTTCCCCAAACACTTGGATAATATGCCACTTGTCCCCTTTAATATCTACGACTCATGCTTGTTTCTGGACTTCGGAATTTTCCCTTCTCAATAATTGGTACAATTTTGAGATTCCAAATACCCGTGAGCCACTGATCTGAACTCCATGTGGGATCTCCATCATTGAAAAATGAACCCACTTGCTTCTTACACTTCAAGCCCGAAATATACCGCCTTGAAAACTATGCCTGGTGTCTATGGTTGCGGCTTGAGTGAACAAAGACTTGGATGACTTTCTGTGGGCTGGGGAGAACAAAGAGAATGGTGACTGAAACAAAGGAGACGAGCGTTCATCCTTAGAGAAAACAAAAGAGAGGTTTAGGGACAAGACTTCCTTCAGGTAAAACATCAAGGGGAATCAGGATGCTTGAACAAAAAGGGGCAAACAAAAAATGACTTTAACGGTCAAAGGTGAAAATTTAAGATCTGGCCTTCGAAAAGGATAGAGACAGGGAAATGATACAGACTTAGGTAGAAACTACAAGACTCTGCCAAGTTCATGTGATAACATTTGGTTCCACAGGGGATGGCATGCTCCCTGCGAGATTTCAAGAATGCACAGCTCCAGTGCCTTAGCTTTGGGTTATGGAGTCTCTTATTGAAAACGAAAAACTAAAAAAAACTAAAAAAAAAACAGGAGTGGTATTTACAATGGTGGAACACCGGTCATGGCCTAAAAAAATATTTCTTTAGAAAATGCCCAGTGATAGGGCCACCCAAAACCTCAGAATCCTCCAAGTTCTGTAATTTATAAGTGTTGTTTGGAAATGCCTCATAAATTTTGAAGGGACCAATCCACAAGGCTTCAAATTTTCCCTGTTTTCCTTTTTCTTGTTTGGGGGCATCCCACTTGAGCACTAGATCCCCCAGCTAGAAATTCTCCTTGCTCGCGCTCTTGTCAAAAGCTCATTTCATTCTCTGCTGATGTTCTTGTGCTTTATCAAGCAACTTCTCCCTGGTCTGTTGCACTTCTACCAGCTGCAGTATCCTACTGACCATGTCATCAACTTCTCCTTGGTAGTTGTGGAGAAAATTTTCCATAGGCAAAGCAAGATGAGAAGGAAATATTGCCTCAACGCCATACACCAGCTAGAAAGGGGAAATTCCTAGTGATGTTTTTGTGGTAACTCTGTCAGCCCATAATGCAAACTTCAGCTTTGAATCCTAGGATTTCTTGTTCTCTTCTAACAACTTCTTGATGATATTTATGAGGCTCTTGTTAGAAGACTATGCTAATCCATTTCCCTGAGGGTAGTAGGGAGTAGAGTGGACTAGTGTGATCCCATACGGCTCACATAAATTAATTAATGGATCATCCCTGAAAGAGGTAGCATTGTCTGTAATGATCATGTTTGGACAGCCAAATATCGACATGATGTCTTCAAGGAAACTTATTATTACTTTGTGAGAGGCACTCCTTGTGGGGATGGCTTCTATCCATTTGGTAAAATAATCAGTGGCAGTCAAAATACACCTGTGTTGGCCAGTTGAGGTTGGGTGGATTTCTCTAATGAAGTCAAGACCCCACTACTGAAAAGGTCAGAAACCACTACAGGTTTCAAAGGAAAATATTTGAGCTGCTGCTTTCCAACAAACTTTTGACACTTGGTACAGGCTCTAATCTTTTCACAAACATCAGTAAAAATACAAGGCCAAAAATACCTAGCTCTAAGGATCTTATACGTTGTGGTCCTCCAAAAATGATGTCCCCCACATGAGCTGTCATGAAAATCAATCATTGCTCTTTAGGATTCTTGTGGGTCCAGACATCTCAACAGAACTCCCAAAGGGTTGTTCCAGTACAACACCTGATCAATGATACAATACTTGATTGCTTTGATTTTCAAATATCTCACCTTTCTTCTGTCCAAACCATCAGGAGGCTTCAACTTCTGCAAGAAGTATATGATGTCTTTATACCAGGTGCATTCTGCTAAGTTGGGGCTGACATGACAGTCTTCACCAACAATCTCATTTTGCTGATTTTCTGAGTCTATATTCATGAAATTTACCCCCAATGCCTTGCAATTCGACTCAATAAGTAACTTGGCTAATCCTAGGCCTTTCACCAATTTGGTAGGTTTTATTTCCAGGTCAAACTCCAGAATTTTGGCGATCCACTTGCTTCTCTTCCCATCAATATCAGGTTGGATCAAAATATCCTTTACTGAGGCCGAGGGGACATATGCAATAATTTTTGAATGCATAATATAGACCCTGAAAGTCTTGAGTACTTTCACCAAAGAATAATATTGCTTCTCCATGATATCATATCTTGTTTCTGCATCCCTCAGTGCTCTTATGAAAAAGAAAATAGGTTGCTCTAACCCTTCTGCATTTCTTTGTAACAAAATAACAACCAGTGTATCAGATGAAGCGAAGGAAAATATCAGAAATTCCTTCAAATAGTCTGGGCTGATGAGCACAGGTGCTTCATTCAACACCATCTTGATTTGGTTGAATGAATATCTGGACTCAACAGTCCATTTCACTTCATTCCCCTTCCTGAGCATGACTGTAATGTATTTAACCAACTCAACAAAATTAGAAATGAACCTTCTCAAAAATTTGATTTTTCCCAAAATAGACTGAACCTATTTCCTGGATGTAGGAGGAGACAAGGAATGGATGGCCTCCACTCTGCTTGGATCAATATTCACCCCTTCAACTGACAGAAGATTCCCTAACAATTTTCCCTCTTGCATGGCAAATAAATATTTCTTAGGATTGAGTGAAAGGAAAAACCTTAGACACTTCAAGAGGACTTTCTTTAGGTGGTGACAATGTTCTTCATCAGACCTAGAGAATACTGTAATGTCATCTAGATAGATGACCAGAAATTTGTATTTTTCTCCAATGAAAGCGATGTCCATGGCTCGCTGGAAGGTCGCTCCTGCATTCATCAATCGAAAGGGAATTTTAGCATACATGAACATGCCCCAAGGAGTCATGAAATATGTATTCTCTCTATCTTTAGGAAAGATAGAGATCTGGTTGTACCTGGAGAAACCATCGACCATAGACATCCTGGACGAACCCGTCACTCTCTGCAAAATGTGCTCCATTTTCGACAAGGGGTAATTATCCTTTTTGAAGCTTCTGTTCAAATTTCTAAAATCAACACACAACCTGATTTCCCCATTCTTCTTCCTGACAGGAACCAAATTAGCCACCCTCTCTAAAAATCTCAAAGGGATGATGATCTGTGCATCCAACAACTTCTTGACTTCTTTTTCCATAATTGGCAGCAACATGGGATTTATTTATCTAAGCTTCTGCTTGAAATGTTTGGCATCTTCTTTCAGAGGGATTTTGTGTTCAATGATGCTGGTGTCATATGTTCTCAAATCCTTGTTTGTTCAAGAAAAAACATCAGTGAAATCCTTCAAGAGTTTGACATATTCAACCCTTTGTTCTTTTGACAAGCTTCTAGACAATTTGACCCATTTGGGATCCTCCTCTGTTCCTAGATTGCATTCACTCACACCATCCTCTTCAATTGATCCTTCAACATTTACATCCACATAATTTCTGTCAAAAAATATCTCCAAAGAGACAAGCCCCTTTGCAATATGGTTGCTAGGAAACTCAATAATATGATGGTTAGCAATATTATTCATAAAAAAATCATCATGAGGGATTTCTTCATAATCCTGATCTTGGTTGATATGCATATCAGAAAATTCATCCACAGTCTCAAGGAATTTTTTTGTCTCAATATCATCCTCAAATACCTTCCAATTTTTGACGTTGTCAGGAATAGAGGGTCTGTATTTTATCTCCACCTCATATTTGAGTTGGGGGGTAAAGGGACCTTAAAATTACTTGTTGAGACCACCAAGGAATCTTCCACAAAGTTCTCCTCCCTTGGAACAAATGAAATATTAAAATCCAGAAAGAAACTGTCAATCATATCCCATACCTCATTTCGATAGGCCCTTAACCTCGGGTGCTTATCCTGATACAGATTTCTAACTTGATGAACAATCAACTTAGCGTCTCCAAACACTGCTAGATCCTCAATTTTCATGTCTTTGGAAGATCTCAAACATAGGACAAGAGACTCATATTCTTCCATGTTGTTTTTTGTTTCAAATTCCAACTTGCAGGACAGAGATATGGTCTCTTGGACGGGGGAAATAAAAACTACTCCAACACCAACATTTTCCTTAGAAGAGGCTCCATCAAAAAACATTTTCCACACATAGGTCTTGGGGGGAGGCTCTTTGCAAAAGTAATAGGTTGCTTTATAATTTCAATAGGAGGCYGAGGAACATTAAAGAGATGAAAAATACTGGTTCCTAAATCAATATCGACTGATAAAATATGGTGGTTGATGGGATTGGATTCATCACTGATAATGTAGGCAAGTTGTGCTTCTCTATAAAGACTTCTATGTTCCCCTCCAAACATAGGAATGGTGGCATATGACATATCCATCTGCAAAGTTCCCCCTAGTCTTTTGATCCATGATCTAGACAAAAGAATCCCAAACTTAGGAGGAACATCAACTACCACTATATCCATGACCACACTCTTCATTGGAAATTGGAACAAGGAGACGACCTGGTCTTTAATAACCCCGAGGCATTTCACTTTCCTGGAATCGAATGAATATAGGTCATGGTAGGTTTTTGTAACTTCCAATTACAACTCATCAATGACAATTTTAGGCATAATATTGTGAGATGCTCCTGAATCCATCAAGCAATTGTGCAACACCTTATCATGGATGTTCAATGATGTATAAAAGGGAGGTGAGGAATCATCTTTATCCTCTACCAAAGGGCCTAGTATAACAATTGGCTTTTCATATTGAAGGTTGACTGATTCTATGGGATGAGATGAAGGTTCGGGTTGCCACACTTTGGAGAGGGACCTTCTGAAGTCCTCAAACTCGATCAAACCCAAAAGAGGTACGGGGATCCCAATATTTTGAAACTCCTGCTCTAATATATATGAGGAGGGAGGCTTCAGAATATCCTTTATTTATGGAATAAGGATTTTGATCACTGATGGGGGGTCTTGCACCTTATTTTATTTACTGTTGTCCGCCACCCTTTAGCAAGATTCTCAGTTCTGGTAGGCTAGTCAAAAATATCAAGCTTCCCCTCTTTATTTTTTGACCTCAAATTATATCTATTTGGATGATTGATAGCCTTTTCCCCTTTGCTCAACTCATTTAATTGACTATCCATGAGAGACTGCTCATATGCATCTTGGGTTAAATGAGGAAATGAAGAGATGTCCGCAAGACAATGAATTTCAGGATCAAGCTCTTCTTCCTCTCCTTCTTCGTCAGTAACAAGGTTATTTTGGAGAGGAGCTTGAATTTTTTGATCATCTCTATCTTTGTTTCTTTTATCTCTTTGGATGATTTGGTGGGCATTGTTTGGTCTTATGAAGCTACCCATATTATAAACATTTTGGGGATACCTATAGCTCTACTTTTCTTCCAACTTCAACCTTTCCACCTCAACAGCAAGTGATTTTATCAGCCTGGCGCTTTCATCTTCTGGGGGGTGGGAAATAGAGGAATCAAAGGCTGAAGCTTCAGATGACCTGTTCTCATGTCTCTATCGGATTTTCTCTTGATTTTGTCTACTGTAAGTAGATAAGATTCTACTTCAAGGGCTACATATTGCATATGAACCAATGAGGTGGCCCTTCTCTCTCTCAACAAGAGGCAAAACTCGAGTTCAAAAGCACTAGCATAGGTAACCTTGGCCGAGGTTTTAGTAGGTTTTATTTCAAGGGGAATCTTACCATACATCCTATTGAATCTTTTTGAGAAATCTGAAACAAATTCCCCTTCTTTCCTCTCAAGCGCCCCAAACTCTATAATATAATAAAGAAAATCTTTTTTTATCCCCCCAATGTCTTAAAAATGTATCATCTAGGGATTGAATCCCATCAATAGATCCAGGGGCTAAGCCCCTAAACCATTTCCTAGACTCACCATTAAGGCTATGGAAAAAAAATCTCATCCACACATCCTGATTCAAGATGTCATGATTATCTGCAAAAGTATAAAAGGATTCAAGGTGTTCCTCTGTAGTTATGCTTTCCTCCCTCGTGAACTTGGGAAAATCCTTAAGGCATCCTTCAACCAAGAGATCATTCAAAGGCTCAAGTAAGAAGAGAGGGGTGTATCTAGCAACCACTATGTCAGCCATTCTGTCTCTAGGCGGATTAGCACCTGCCATTGGGATGTGAACTAGAGGAGAACCAGGAGGAGATGGAGCTAGGACAAGTACAACTATAGTTGTGTGTCTGGGAGAAAGAGGAAATGACTGAGTGTTGGGGGAAAATGCTACAGGGCTCGAGGGGACAAAATTTTCCCCTTCTGTAAATGAAAGAACTCTAATAGGGGGAGGAGTAGTAAATCCTGGAGTGGGAAAATATTCTGAGGTCCTGGGTCTAAACCACTGTATGATATCAGGGGAAACATGGGTGTTGAATCTTTCTCCTTGTAAAACAAGGCTAGGAGGGGAGAAATCAACAGGAAAACTCCCAAAATTTAAAATTCTTGAAGCTCCAACAGATAGTATAATAGGAGAACTAGAAGCAGTTAATGGAGTTTTTAAAGAAGGATTATGTAAATTCCTAGAATCACTTGGTACAACAGTTGAGGTACCTTCTTGAGAAGTCTTTCCTTTTCTAATAATTTTTTCTGGGTTAGCTTTAGGTGTCGCTAGAGGCAGCTGTGGAGTGGACCTCGTGTGTCTGATTTTGGGAGCCACAATTGAAACAGTGGATTCGCTAGGTGCAAGTTGCAATCTTCAAGGTATTGATTTCTAATGCACCTTCAGAATCAAAATTTATTTTTCATTATTACCCAGAGAAATGTCTTCAATTCGTTCCCCAACAATGATGCCATGAATGTTAGCACTGAGATTCACCCTCATATTGTGGGAGGATAAGCCCAGTAACCATCAAAGTTTTTGGTGGATGTTGGTTTTATATGAGTGGAGGTCAATAAAAAAAACTCAATATATGAATGATGTTCAACATGGAACTAGACAATAAATGCACAGGGAAGTGAGGGCCACATTAAATTTAGTCAGTGAATTGAGTTTAAGTGTGAGAAGAGGGAGGACTTAGTGAAAAATGTGAACAAGACTGCTATGGGCATCAGGCTTTCAAGCATCTTGGAGAAAAAAAACTCAGACTCAAGATCACTCTTCAGCTCAAGCTTAAGACACTAAAATATGTCCAAAAAACACAGTCACAACAACACAATGATAAAAAATACATCACAATGCAGCTACAACAACTGGACTGGATCCTCCATGCCTGAGCCATTCAGTGTAAGAGGGAAAAATATAACAAGCGAGCTGAGTTGGCTGACTAAAACTGGTCACGATACCACTATAATCAAACCTACATTACAACCACATAACAACCCTCGACTGGATCCTCCATGCCCGAGTGTTTTAGGAAAGCATTTGCAAAGAGATGAAAAGAAGTTGACTTCTATTAACATGAAAGTCTCAAATTTGGTACATAACTAGAGAACAGTTCTGGCATCAAAACATTACAAAATAGGGAGCTCTGCTCAACCAGTTGACGAATTTAACAAAATATTAAAACTATCTATTTATACTCAGAATAATTCACCACCACCAAGAGTGTGACCTGGTCACAACAATCAAAGATTTACGTCAGTGAGTTCTTCTGTCAGATTGAACGTGCAACCCTTTGTCAAATGTGAGCTCAAATTGACATGGGCCTTGCAGGAAAATATTCCCATAGGGGTACCACGGGCTGAAGGTTCAGTCCCCATGGCCGGGCCTTCCATGCCTTCCATTTATGAAGTGAGCCGAGGTTTCAACCACTAGCTCTATTTTCATTAACTGCCTTTTCTCAGGATTCCAACGTGAGTCAATACTCATCGGGAGGCCACGCGTTGCTCTTGGATAGGATGTTATACACACACGTGATTGCGGGGCTGCTCAAAATTGGTTTAGGTTCAAACCACTTTTGGGCCCAAAATCCATCACCTTTCGCCACGTAGCACTTTCTCTTTACCGTGGTTTCAATTACAGGACTGCTCAAGAAAATTATCTCCCGAGCATGTTGCGCCCTTGCAATGAATTGTGGCCATAGATCTAGTCTCGGTATGAGATCTGGACACACCTACTAGATTTAGCACTACTGCCAAGATTAACCTCCCTCCAACTTTAGAATCCGCCAAAATTTTCCCTAGGGGAGGGGGACGCTACTTTTGACGTTGAACAATAATACCTCCAGGAGGATGATCTGACGTGGAGGTTTGATGTCATCATGTTGTTGCATCATGAAAGAGAAGCGACACATGTCACTAAGAAAGAAGTGAATAATATGCCCATGGCTGCCTGGACTGAGTGCTATGTGTCATTTCTGGATAGGTGCCAGGTTTCACGACTGATGAGTACGCCACACGTCTACACTGATGACTACCATGTACTCTCTTAAATCGATGACTGAGATATCCTTTGGGTCTTCAGGCTCCAGGAAAATGAAAACTCAAACTTATTTTTTCCTTGAAGCAAAACATCCAGAGTTAAGGATATGATGACGTGTGGCCTCCAGAGATCGACAAATGAGATCCCTTTGTGGCTCCAGGCTTCAGACTTCTCAATAGTCAAACTTTATTTTCCCCAAGCTAATTCACTGGAGCTAGGGATCTGACGACGCGTGGCCCATGGATTTGGAGGGTCGAGATCCACTTCGGGTCTCCAAGGTTCGGGAGAATCAAAACTCAAATCTTTCTTACCTTCAACTTCTTTTACCCGGAGTTGTCAATCTGTTAACACACGTCCTCTTGAATTGAACGATCGAGAATTACTTCGGGTCTTCAGACTCTGGGAAAATGAAATCTCAAACCTCCTCTTCCTTCAACTACTTTTACCCGGAGCTATGGATCTGCTAACGTGTGGCCCCGCCGATGGATGATCCAGATTTTCTTCGTGCCTTCGACACTTCTAGCTTCAGGAGTTCGACGCTTCGTCACTTCAGAACTTCGGCCACTTCGAGACTTCGGGCACTTCAGCCACTTTGAGACTTCAAGTGCTTCGACCACTTGGGGACTTCGGGCGCTTCGGGACTTCAGCCACTTCGAGACTTTGACCACTTCAGGACTTCACACACTTCTTGTTTCAAGACTCCCGAAGCTCATTTCCCCAAACACTTGGATCAGATGCCACCTGTCCACTTTAATATCTACAACTCATGCTTGTTTCAGGACTTCATAATTTTCCCTTCGCTATAATTGGTGCAATTTTGAGATTCGGAATACCCGCGAGCCACTGATCTGAAATCCATGTGGGATCTTCATCGTTGAAAACTAAACTTGCCTATTGCTTTCACTTCAATCCTGAAATAGACTTCCATGAAAGCTGCACCTGGTGTCCATGGCTGCGGCCTGAGTGAACAAGGACTTGGAGGAATTTCTGTGGGCTTGGGAAAATAGAGAGAACGGTGACTGAAACAAAGGAGACGAGCGTTCATCCTTAGAGAAAAAAATAAACAAGTTTAGGGACACGACTTCCTTTGGGTAAGACATCAAGGGGAATCAGGGCGCTCGAACAAAAAGGGGCAAACAAAAAATGACTTTAACAGTCGAAGGCGAAAATTCAAGATTTGGCCTGCGAAAAGGAGAGAGACAGGGAAAGGATATAGACTTAGGTAGAAACCAAAAAACCACAAGAATGTGACAAGTTCATGTGATAACACAATGACTATCAAGAGTCTTTGAGGATGAGCTCTTTTGAGGCTCTCTATGGTAGACAATGCAATATTCTAATCAGTGGGAATAACCAGGTAGACATAATTACACTCGGGCTAAATATTCTAAAAGAAATGGAACAAAAAGTAGTTCAAATAAAACGGAGTCTAAAAATAGCTTAGGATAGACAAAAAATCTATGTAGATAGAAAAAAGGACTCATGGGTGAGAATTTAGAGAGATATAATAAACATGTTATATTATACTAAGATTTATTAAATTGATTACACATGAATGAAGCCAACTCCTTTGAATATTAAATGGTGTGGTAATGTGTGCAAGTAGGGTCACTTCAGAGCTTTGTGACTCTAGGGCTCCAAGAGAATTGAGTATAAAGGATGTGTGGGAGAGCCAAAGAGATTGACTCGGAGAAATGTTTCTCTCTCTCATGTCAAATATTAATAAAATATTGGAGAATTCAAAACCTGGGCGTAATTTTTGAGGAGTATAAATAATAAATTATATTATATTAAGGTTTATTAAAATGGTTACACGTGAATGAAGCTATCTCTTTTTAAATATTAAATAATATGGAAACGTGAATAAGTGGGTCTACTTCGGATCTTTGGGACTCCGGGGCTCTGGGAGATTTGAGCATAAAGGATGTGTTGGAGAGCTGAAGGAGATTAACCTGGAGTTCTCTCTCTCTCTCTCTCTCTCATTTCAAATATTAAATATAATATTGGAGAACTTATAAACCTGGGCGCAATATCCAAAAATATATATATTAAATGAGTTTATTGTGATGCCTACATGTGATGAAGTACCAAAACCTTTTTTGATTTTTAAATTTAATACTTAATGTGGAATCATGTGTAAGCATGGACCCTTCGGGAGTTCGGGGCTCCGGGAGATCTAGACTTTAGAACTCTAGAAGTTTGCAGCTACGGGACTCCGGATGTTTGGGGATGATAGAAGGAACAAGAAAAAAGGGTCGAAGGCTTGAACCTACCTCCCTGCATTCCAAAGTTTGCATGAATATTAAACACATTTAAATTAAACAAGTGTATATTGATTTAATTGATTATATAAATGTTTGACATGATTTATTTACATCATGATGTAATATAATTAATATCGTATTTCATCATAAGATAACCTAGGTGGGACCCTCTTCGAAACTTTGGCATTCGAGAGATCTGGGTTCATAAAATCTTGATGATGAATCTTCGCTGAAGTCGAGAGGCTTAGGTATTAATGGGTATTGATAATATTAAGTTCTCCTTTGATATAAATTAATCATATTATAATATAATTAATAAAATGATAATTTGTGGTTGAATATAGTTAATCATTTTCCCAATAAATATATATGTGTGTGTATGTGTTAAATTACGTGAAAATGCGGCATGGAGTTGCATGTCGGGGAGGAATTGAATTATATACCTAAATTGAGGTTAATCAACTTAATTATATTATGGAGAAATTAACCTCATTGTGTTATAATAAAATTACTCATAATTATCATATGAGTAATTTATTAAGTTAGTGCTAAATTACTTCTAAGCGAGGAAATAGAAAGTAAAAAAACCTTAGTAATTATTGGGCCATGGGTATTAGGATAAGAAAAAAATAATTATTGGATAATTAGTTGTGGAGAATAATTATCCTTAATGAGGTTTAATTAATTAATTACCAAAGAATGGTATTCTATGAGATATTAATTAAGTATTTTATTTGGACTATAGAAGAGGGACAAATGTCATCCTCCAGTCGAGCAAGCCTAAGTGCCCTACAACGACATGAAGAATCGATGTTGACTAAGAAAATCATTGTGATGGAGCATGATAATCTTCCATGGGTTGACAAGTTGAGTGGATTCTAGTAGGATTGGTGAACCTTAGGTGTCGAATGGATCCCAGTTGTAGTTTGGGAGGTCTGGCATGCATTGAGACTATCCATTTTCAAATAAAGGGATTAGTCCTCGATACCATATTCGTCGGAGGTAAGCAAAAAATTTATAACCCATCCCTTAAAAAGGTACTTAGGGGTCGGGTGTGTGACATTAGAGAGCTACATAGCGAAGGTTTAGGTGGATATTTTGGCATTGATAAAACCACAACATTGGTGAAGGAAAGATATTTTTGGCCTAGCATCAACAAGGATGTGAAAAAGTTTGTTGAGTGCTGAAAATTTTTCCAAGTCGCCAAAGGAAGGAGTCAAAGCACCAAATTGTGTATACCACTACTAGTACCCGAGAGACCATGGGAAGATATAAATATGATTTTGTTTTGGGACTACCTAGGATACAAAGCGATCATGATTCTATGATGGTTGTAGTGGACAAATTTTCAAATATGGCACATTTCATACCATGCAAGAAAACTAATGATGCTAATAAACTAGTTGTTTTGTTTTTAGAGAGATTGTGAAATTGCATGGACTACCCAAAAGTATCATTTCTGAAAAGGATACGATATTTCTTGGGAATTTTCGGAGGAAACTTTGGAAAAATATGCATTCCAAATTGTTGGATAGTTTTGCATATCATCCTCCAATGGATGGACAGACCAAGGTGGTGAACTGAAGTCTTGGAAATTTGTTAAGGAGTCTGAGTGGGGAGAATCCAAAACAATGGGATTTGATCTTGGTGCAGGTTGAATTTTCTATTAACAATTATATTAATAGGTCTGTAGGAAAGAGTCCATTTCATATTTTTTATTGTAGGTCACAAAAGGAGTTTTTGATTTGGTTAAATTTTTGATTTTGGAGGACATAAGGAGTGTTGATGCAAGTGAGTTTGTAGAGAGCATGCAAGAAATGCATTGACATATTAAGAGGAAGATATAATAGAGTAATATCATATATAAACATGGAGCATATTTTTGAAAAAGGAAAAAGGTTTTTTAAGAAGGAGATTTGGTAATCAAACATCTGAGTAAACAGATATTTACAAGAGGTATGTATAGTAAAATAAATTACAAGAAAATTTGACCATGTCGAATTTGAGAAATATTTATGATAATGCATATAAGCTAGAATTGCTGGAAGATTTTGGCATTTCTCTGATATTCAATGTGGCTGACTTGTATGAGTTTCATGAGGGAGAATAAAAAGAGGAAGAATGTACCTTGGTTGAATGGAAGAAACAAATGCCTATTAAACTAGTCAAATAATTAGATAAAATATTGGTGAAGAGGGTTAGAAAGAGGACTCAAAATAAGGAATATTGTGAGTATCTAGTTAAGTAGAAAAATAGGGGTTCTGAAGATGCAACATGTGTTTCTAAAAAAGAACTAGCATGCCTACAAGGATGTTCATCCTCTATCGAATATTCAATTACATCCACACGAGCTAAGTGTAAACCTTTTTCATCAACCAAAAGCATTTCAAATTCAAGTTCGAAAATGTATAGTGAAATAAGTGTCGAAACTCTAGTTGTTACAACACGTGAAAACCTTGTAACTCTTATTGCTACAACACATAAAGTGATAATATTCCATTTTCTACTACACGGTGCTAAATTTCAGTTGTTGCAACACCTTTCCATAGTTCCAATTGTTTTAACACAGTGCTAAATTTAGTTGTTTCAACATCGTGCCACAATTCTAGTTGCTGCAACATCGTGCCGTAGTTCTAGTTGCTGCAACACCGTGCACAATCCTAGTTTATGCAACACAATGAAGTGTTAAAATGTCAAGGGCGTGTGAATCCAATTATGTTGTTGCAGGTTATGATGTGGCATACTCCATGTGGCTTGGGAGGATTTTGTGGAATATGGCGGACAAATTAAAGAGGAGTCGATTGTATGGAAATGGGGAAGAAGTTGGACCATTGAAACCACCCAGCGTCCAAATCATCTTGGGGAAAAGAAAGAAATGGTTGAATATATGGTTCAGGTGGCAAGGAAAGGAAAAGAAAGAGAGGAACAATTTAGGGGAAAAAATAGGGGGAGGAGAAGGAATGGAGAGGGACATCAGTAGAATAAACAACACAGAGGTAACCAAACCAGTTTTGGGATTCATAGTGTGGAATAGAAAACACACACATGCCATTGAATCAGAAGGATAATTGTGTTATATATGTTGGTGATGTAATGAGATAATTTTTTTGTTGTGTTAATAAAGAATCTTGAGTCCATGTTTAAATTTTTTTTTTTGTTTCCTTCTATTGTGACTATTAAATTCCTCATGGCATTCATTAAGTTGTCAATTTATATCAATAATAGTATCTTTTAGTTGTGCACTTTGTGGGAATAAACATGTTCGTGTAGGTATTGTTACGAGTAAAATATCTCTATGGCTAGGGTAAACCACAACAGACAGAGTTGACTGCAGAAATCAACTCTCTTCTCAAGTATGCTATGAAAAAAAATATGCTAGCAAGACAAGATAAAAGGCCTACCTCATCCAGACGTTCGATGAAGTCCACCATTGAGAACTTGACTCAAATCAATATACCTGCAACTAGACCTCAACAACCAAGAAAATAAAGCATATGGTGATATTATATGATATTAGCACATTCAATAGAATATTCCATTAATAAACATGACAAATACGCCCATGGAATAATAATTCAAATATTTGCAAGATATCAATTGGATGGGAAAATAGTATTTATATTAATATATGATCAATAGAAGTGAAAATGTTATAGACTTCTATGTCGGCATGGTTTAGAACCAAGAAACTAAGTTCCTTCCAGCTGGGTCTCCACCAATTCAATCCTCCACCAAAGGCAAGCTCATAAAATAGAAACAATGAGGTTCTCAATAAATAAGGGAAGAGCTTGGGGGTTGAACACTTTGTTCAAACTTAAAGTACAAAGGGATGCAGACTCAATATGGAGTAAATAATTTCTCCAGAGTAACTTTGCTCTCAAAGTTGAATTCTTTCTCCCCTTTCTGTATCTCAGAATTGGCCCATTTATAACCTTCAAAATGGAACTGAAGGGCCGAGTCAGAAGGCTTACAGTATATGGAAGGCCAAGGATCATAGATCTCCTGTTGTGACATAGAAACCTGGCATTAATTTTCATTTTCAAGCACAAACCCTGATGCACGCGAGTTGTAGTGGACCAGGCTACGTATACGCATGTTGTATAGTAGGCAATATGTGTACATGTGGAAAAATAATTTTTTTTAGCTCTGGATTTTACAAACAAGGATGATGCGTCTGCATGGGGAAATGGAAAAAGGCCTTCTGTGTACGACTGCATAGGGTGAGGAAAATATTTCTATAACATATGCCCCCTAATGTGTGAGGTCAAAGGAGTATCTGCGATGGAAAAAATACATTATAAAAAACCCATAAGTGGAGTGATGGGGAACCAACTGGAATACCTAGTTTCTCATTACATTCTATACTAACTTTGCATACATGGATGCCAATAGAATTACACTGTAGATCCATGTGAAAATATACCAAACAAGTGTCTGTGGACATGAATAGGAAAATACAAATGTGGTTACATGCCAATAGTTTTCATAGTCATGAACACGTCCCAGTAGAACCAATCTCAAAACCAATCTGAAGATATATGTATACAATGGAGTACAATGAAAAGGAAGCAACAACTCAGGAAAGGTGCAACCACATAGTGATGTCTTCAAGTCTTCTACACAATCCGCCAAGGGCACAAGTCTACATCATGTGAATAAAGGAGTTGAGGTTGAACACAATGAGACATCGTTTGATTACCAATCATTGAGGTATACCATTAATGAACGCAAGATAGCCTACCGATAGTGAAAGTAGGTATCAAGGCACCGAGTACATTCTTACAAGTGTGAATAAAGGATTCAGTGTCAAACACCTAAAGAATACATTGATCAGGAGACATTGATGTATTCCCAACAATCGTTGGTGAGAGAGCCTGCCACTAATGACTACAAACCTCAAGGTACTCATAAGACTCTAGGTCCCGTTTCCAGAATAAATGAGCTGAAGTCAATGGAAGGAGACCCACTGAAAGGAGAGCATTAAGGAATATCTAATTAGTCAGCACGAGGTACAAAGCAGGAGCTTCATGATTTGGTGGAAATAGGACTAAGAACATGTTCACAAACCAACGATCATGTGCGTCGTTTGTGTGTGCCAAGTGAATGTGGTACACGAAAAATATCCTTTGAATAGCAGCCAATGATGAAAACTATTGACAAAGGTGAGGAAACCACCAATAAGGCTAATGGAATCCAAGACACTACAAAAATCCCAATCTGCGAATAGATGTCTTGTCATCAAACACAAGGGAAACCACCCTATCAATGACCAATGATGAAATGTCGATTGTTGGGTTCAAGGTTACCTACCAATGATGAATGTAGGACTAGGGTGCATGATAGGACTACTTATCATGTGATTATGAGATAAACTAAGCGTATTACCGACATGAAAAGTCAAGAGTTCTGAGGAGTGGCCGACACAGGTTGATAGACTTCCTTTGAACAAGAGCATGAGACATATGGAAGACTCTGGTAGCATAGACCCAATGGTGAAACCATGAGATGTAGGAGGCATCAATGAAATTATCTATAGGGACTGGAAGAGTAACCAGTCGGTAGAGAAGACTTTGTAACAAACTCAGCTTCCTAAGGCCATGCTAATCCGAAAATTATGATGACTAGTGGACTCAATAAATTTGTGCTTTGTTCAAAGGCAACACAACTGCTGTCAATACAAGATAATACTCCATTCCCACCCATTTTTTGTTTTTTTTCATAGAAAAATGAATGTTATGATACTGAGGAGGAAACGAGTGTCACAAGTAAGCAAAAATAGTTCCAGTAGTGGAACATTCCTATGCTCAATGCAAGGACATGCATGCAGGAGATGGACACTTGGGGGAATTTTCCCTCCTAGGTATAGGGTGTAAAATTGTGAAGGATATAAACAAGGCTCTATTTGGTTGAGGATGCAAAAATTGTTGAGGCAAACAGTTTATAACACAAAGCGAGAACCGACTATAGGCTCGATATTGCAAGCAAGGGTATGAGATGCAAACACAACTTAATGCCAAAAAATGTCCTTTTTTATGACTTTTAGTCTACTTGGTGTGAAAAAGGGATAAACTTGTGCAAATACACGTCCTTTCAAATCCAATTTACGAGTGTGAAAGAGACAAGTTCACTTGACAATCTTTTCACTTTTTGAAAACGAGTATGAAAAGAGATTAACTAAGACTCATGAAATTTCAAGTCCATCTTAATGAGTGTGAAAGGGACAAATCACTCGGAAATTGTTTCCCTTTTTGAACGACTCAGAAAAGAGCTTAACTCA